>AWNI01000022.1:1502476-1519401 GCA_000517465.1 Moesziomyces aphidis | reverse complement strand
CCCGCTCGTCGCCACCGACGACGGCCAGATCGCCTACCTCGACATGGCCGCCAAGCTCGACCAGACCGCCGACTTCATCTGCGGCCCCAAGTGGGCCATCGCCCGTGACCCTTCCATCGTCATGGGCATCGCCGCCGGTGCTTCCGGCAACAAGGGCGAGGACCGCGGCCCGCCCATGTACTGGCCCGCCCCCTTCGGCCGTGATCTGACCAAGGAGGAGGCCTACATCGCCAAGCTCGACGCCGGTACCGGTGCCTCGCTCAAGCTCACCGTGCTCAACGCCACGGGCCGCATCTGGACCATGGTCGCCGGTGGTGGTGCCTCGGTCGTCTACTCGGACGCCATCGCCGCCCACGGCTACGCCCACGAGCTCGCCAACTACGGCGAGTACTCGGGTGCTCCCTCCGAGGGCCAGACCTTCGAGTATGCCAAGACGCTACTCGACCTCATGACCCGCGGCGAGGTCAACCCCCAGGGCAAGCTCCTCATCATCGGCGGTGGTATCGCCAACTTCACCAACGTCGCCTCCACCTTCAAGGGCATCATCCGCGCCCTCAAGGAGTACAAGCTCTCGCTCGCCAAGCACGGCGTCCGCATCTTTGTCCGCCGTGGTGGTCCCAACTACCAGGAGGGTCTCAAGGCCATGCGCCTCCTCGGTGAGGACCTCGGTGTCGAGATCCAGGTCTTCGGCCCCGAGACTCACATTACCGACATTGTGCCCCTTGCTCTCGGTGTCAAGACCTTCGAGGAGGTCACCCTCGCCTCGCAGCAGCAGAACGCCCTCCCCTCGGGCGCCCAGACCCCCGTCCACGGCGGCGCCAACGGCACCAAGGCCGAGGACAAGGCCATCGGCACCGTCGACCACGCCACCGGCGAGCGTGTCCAGCCCCAGGACCAGATCGTCCACTTTGGCGCTGGTGCCGCCGGCGAGCGCCCTGCCTACCGTCCCTTCGACGCCAACACCCGCTCGCTCGTCTTTGGTCTGCAGCCCCGTGCCATCCAGGGCATGCTCGACTTTGACTTCTCTTGCGGTCGTCAGACCCCCTCGGTCGCTGCCATGATCTACCCCTTCGGCGGCCACCACATCCAGAAGTTCTACTGGGGCACCAAGGAGACGCTCCTTCCCGTCTACACCAGCATCAAGGAGGCCGTCGCCAAGCACCCCGATGCCGACGTGGTCGTCAACTTTGCCTCGAGCCGATCCGTCTACTCGTCGACGCTCGAGGTGCTCGACTGCCCCCAGATCCGCGCTCTTGCGCTCATCGCCGAGGGTGTGCCCGAGCGCCACGCCCGTGAGATCCTCCACCGTGCCGAGAAGGCCGGTGTGCTCATCATCGGCCCCGCCACCGTCGGTGGTATCAAGCCCGGCTGCTTCCGTATCGGCAACTCGGGTGGTATGATGGACAACATCCTGTCGTCCAAGCTTTACCGCCCCGGTTCGGTCGGCTACGTCTCCAAGTCCGGCGGTATGTCGAACGAGCTGAACAACATCCTCTCGATCACCACCAACGGCACCTACGAGGGTATCGCCATCGGCGGTGACCGTTACCCCGGCACCACCTTCATCGACCACCTGCTCCGCTACGAGCAGGACCCCGAGTGCAAGATGCTCGTCCTCCTCGGCGAGGTCGGTGGTATCGAGGAGTACCGTGTCATTGACGCCGTCAAGAAGGGCATCATCAAGAAGCCCATCGTGGCCTGGGCCATCGGCACGTGCGCCAAGATGTTCACCACCGAGGTGCAGTTCGGCCACGCCGGTTCCATGGCCAACAGCGACATGGAGACCGCCTCGGCCAAGAACGCCGCCATGAAGGCTGCCGGCTTCATCGTGCCCGAGACCTTCGAGGACCTGCCCCAGGTGATCCGCGAGGTGTACAACAAGCTGGTCGCCCAGGGTGTCGTTGTGCCCAAGCCCGAGCGCCCCGCCCCCGCCATCCCCGTCGACTACAAGTGGGCGCAGGAGCTCGGCATGGTGCGTAAGCCCGCCGCCTTCATCTCGACCATCTCGGACGAGCGTGGATCGGAGCTCATGTACTCGGGTGTCAAGATCTCGGAGGTGTTCGAGTCGGGTATGGGCATCGGCGGTGTCATCTCGCTGCTGTGGTTCAAGCGCCGCCTGCCGGACTACTGCACCAAGTTCATCGAGATGGCGCTCATGCTCACCGCCGACCACGGCCCGGCCGTGTCGGGTGCGATGAACACCATCATCACGTCGCGTGCCGGCAAGGACCTCATCTCGTCGCTCGTGTCGGGTCTGCTCACCATCGGTGACCGCTTCGGTGGTGCGCTGGACGACGCTGCCACCGAGTTCTCGAACGCCTTCGACCGCGGCATGACCGCACGAGAGTTTGTGGACAGCATGCGCAAGGGCAACAAGCTCATCCCCGGTATCGGCCACAAGATCAAGTCGGTGTCGAACCCCGACTACCGTGTGCAGGTGGTCAAGGAGTTTGTGCTCAAGAACTTCCCTTCGCACAAGATGCTCGACTACGCACTCGCCGTCGAGAAGGTGACGACGGCCAAGAAGGACACGCTGATCCTCAACGTCGACGGCTGTCTCGCCGTGTGCTTCGTCGACCTGCTGCGCGACTCGGGTGCCTTCACGATCGAGGAGGCGCGCGACTACCTCAGCTACGGCTTCCTCAACGGCATCTTCACGCTCGGTCGCTCGATCGGCTTCATCGGCCACCACATTGACCAGAAGCGCCTCAAGGCCGGTCTCTACCGCCACCCTGCGGACGACTTCCACATCGAGATGGCCACGCCCGCACGTGTCATGGGCACTCTCAAGAAGTAAGCAGGTGGCAGCGGCCGCCGTCGATGTCGCAGCAGTAGCAGCAGCAGCATACAGGTTCTCGTGGGTTCTCGCTTTCTTTCCGTTTCTCCGTTTCGTCTCTCTGTGTACAATCCTTTTCCTCGTTTATGGCTCGCTGATGCGGCGTCGTATGGTCGGGAGGTCGATGCTGTCGGCTCGGCTGGTAAGGCTAGTCAGCCTGGCTCGGCAGCGTGGCACCGCTCCGATGTGGACCCGACCGATGCAATTCAGTCTCATTGCGCTTTCATCTTGTTGGCGGCGACTGTGGAAGGAGTGTGTGTAAATTTAGAGCAGTGGGGCTGAGCGTGAGGTCATGTGTAGAACCAGGGGCAGGTCTTTTCACGCGGGCCAGGGAGCGCGCGCATGGCGCAGCAGGGGCAGTTGGCGGCGATAAGCGTGCTTGTGAGTGTGGAGGTGCGTGTCATGCGTGGATGCGCAGCCAACACGCAAAGAAAAAGAGAAAGCTCGAGCCCCTGAAAGCTTGGCTTGGACGTGGGGGCATACGGGTTAGCCGCTGACTTCCATCCGCTTTGATCTCTGGCACTCGTGCTTCGTCTGGCGATTCTTCGAAACAATGGCGACGACTACGGCAGTCACCGCAGTGAGCGAGGCTACGGCTGTGATGTAAGTTCGCCCAACTCCCGTCTGCGCATCGTTGGTACATGGCATGCTGAACACGTTGTGGTGGTGCTTAGTTTGGGAGCAACTGGAGCCGTTGGAACGCCTCTTCTGGGGCAGCTGGTGAGCGACTCGTCGCCCTACACCCGCGTAGTCTCATTCGCGCGACGCGAGCATCCGGCACCGCCATCCTCGAGCAAGGTCAAGTTCGAAGAGGTGGTGGTGGACTTTGAAAAGCTGTTCCAGAAGGATGCCTCTGAACAAGCCAAGTTTGCCGGAGTCAAAGCTGATGCCGTGTTCATCACCATGGGAACTACACGTGCTGCAGCCGGATCGGGCGCCGCATTCGAAAAGATCGATCGAGGCTACGTTCTTGCTGCAGCCAAAGCACTGCACGACCCCAAGCACCCGGCTACGATGGTCTACTGCTCGAGTGGGCAGGCAAGTAGTGCATCTCGATTCCCCTACCTCAAAAGCAAAGGTTTGACCGAAGAAGGTCTGGCAAGCATGTATGCAAAGACGATCATCATGCGTCCTGGATTCCTGCAAAACGCCCAGAGAAAGGAATCGAGGGTGTTTGAGAAACTCTCGCAGCCTTTCTTCAACCTCGGCGCAAAGATCTCGGACAGCCTCCAGGCGGATGTCAAGGACGTTGCTGCTGCCATGATCAAAGCGGCTCAACTTGGACCCGAGAAGCTAAACGACCAGGTTCTCGCCACGCCGCTCCCAAACAACTTTCGCCTCGAACCAGAGGCCGCGGGACACCAAATCGCCATCGTCCTCAACAACCATATCCTCCAACTCACCCGCCCCGCACAGTCTTCCTGAACCTCCCGTTGCTCGATTCCTGAATCCCCTCGCCCTTATACCGCTCCGGCTATGCCTGTAGTCTGAAATTTGAAATGCTTTGTCTATCAAAGGCTGGGGGGTGGGGTCTATGCAAAAGTGACGCCGGCGAGTTGCCAGATGGCGGCGGTGTCGGGCGTCGAGGGATCGCGTTGGCGCTGCTGGCTCACCGTAAAGCGCGCCAGGGCCAGCTCGTCCTCTTTGAGATGGGCGCCGGCATCGCGCAGCAGCTTGGCCGTCGCTGCATGGCCGTGCTGACACGCCAGAAACAGCGGCGAGTGACCGGATGTCGTCTCCCTCGCGTGGACGCTGCAGCCTGCCTGGAGCAGCAGCTCGACGACGCCGGTGAAGCCCTTGGCACTGGCGACGTGCAGCGGCTGCAGCTTCTCGATGGGCGTCGTCGCCTCCGGATTCGCCACGCTCTCGCCCACAATGTGGCTCGTCGCGGCAGCTTCGCCCGATGCACCGCCGGATGCCGCTGGATGCAACGTGGACGGGTGGAAATGCTCCTCGTCGATCGAGATGGTCGGAACCGTCTCGAGCTGCGCCAGCGCGTAGATGTGCCACTGCAGCAGCGCCACGTCGTTCTTGGAGGCGGCCTCGTAGATGAGCCATGGCAGCACCGCCATCGCGGCTGCAGACACCTCGTGTTCGGAGCTGTCCCACGCAGCGGCGCGCACGTCCCTGGATGTGGTCTCGACTCCAGACCGAGACTTGTCGGGCGAGGGCGCCGAGGCCGCCACCTGCGTCTTGGACGGGTTCTGGAGGATGTGCGCGAGCAGCGTGCGCACGTCGGCCTTGATCGGCTTAGCTGCGGGTGTGAGCTCTTGCGGTAGCGCCTGCGCCGCACCGCCACGGCTCGACGTGAGCTCACCGCGCAGCGGCCTGCCCATCAACTCGCGGATCTCGGCAGGCTCCAGCCCCTTGGCGAGCAGATACGACAGCTTGGCGAGCGCACACTCGGGCGTCATGTCTCCGCCAGCCACGACGCCAACCGCCTCGAGCTTCTTGCCCACCGCATAGATCGCCGACACCTCGCCCTGGACGCACTGGGTGATGTTGACGATGACGAGGCCGCGGTCCGAGGCCTGCTTGAAGACCTCGAGCAGGTCCGGGCGCGAGGGTGCATTGCCTGCGCCGTACGACTCGAGGATGACGCCCTCGAGCGGTGGCGAGAGGAAGCTCTTGACGGTGCTGGTGGGGAGGCCGGGGAAGAGGCGGAGCACGGCGACGTTGGGCGACATGCGGTCGTGGGCGCGGAAGCTCTTGACGCTGCGCGAGCGCTCGACGAGGTTCCAGGCGACCTCGATGTTGATGCCGACGCGCGCGAGCGGGGCCATGTTGGGCGAGTCGAAGGCGGCGAGCGCATTGTTGCTCACCTTGCTCGTGCGGTTGCCGCGGTAGAGCGTCGAGGCAAAGTAGAGCCCCACCTCGGGGATGATGTACGAGCCGGCGAGCATGAGTGCGCCGAGCACGTTTTCGATGGCGTCGTTGCGCAGCTCCGACAGCGGCACCTGCGCGCCCGTGACGATGACCGACTTGCCCAGGTTCTCGAGCAGCATGCTCAGCGCCGACGCCGTGTAGGCCATGGTGTCGGTGCCGTGCAGCACGATGAACGCGTCAAAGTTCTGGTAGTTGAGCGAGATGTCCGAGGCGAGGCGGATCCAGTCCGGGATGTCCATCTCGGACGAGTCTAGCAGCGGGTCGTACTCGAGCACGGCGTAGCGCACGCGCTTGCTGTGCGCGCCGCCGCGCGGCGTGATGAGCGTGGGCAGCTGCAGCTCGAGGTGCTCGCCGTCGGCCGAGACAGATGACGAGAGCGCATGGTGGGTCGAGGTGCCCTTGGGTGCCGAGGAGCGGACGAGCACGGGGTGACCAAAGGGTGGCGCACCCGCAGAGGCAGCGCCGGAAGGCGAGCGCGACGCCGAGTCGGCGAAGAGGTGATCGAGATGCGCCTGGGTGGAGGGCGTGAGGGGTGCCGTGTCGTGGTCGCTCTTGCGCTTCTTGGAAGGCTGGGCGCCGTTGACGTCGAGCAGGCTGGTGTTAGCCGACTTGTCTGCCACTGCCTTTGCGAGCGTGGACTCGGATGGGAGCGCGGTGGTGTCCTTGGCATGCAGCGGTGTCGAGGCGCCGGAGCCTGGACGCGTGTAGGCCTCGCTCCACGCCTTGTAGCGGTCGACGGAATCGGACCATGAGAAGATGGAGTCGCCATGCGGATCGTGGAAGCGCGACTGGCTGCGCAGCGTCTCTGTGAGGAAGGAGGGATACGGAGCAAAGCCGGACGATGCGTCCTTTCGCACCATTCCGATCGTGCCGCCTGCGTAGAGGCACAGCACCAGCGCCTCGTCCGATGTCGACATGCTTGTATAGTAGTCGTCGGCACACGTCCGAAGCAGGGTATGTCACAGAGCCGGCGACCTGTGGTGATGGCAGAGAGATGGGAACAGATGGACAGAGGGCAGGAGCGAGTCGGCTTCATCCACACTTTGGCTTCAGAGGGCGAAGCCTGAGAAGAAGCCCACTCAATAATCACGCTCGGCCCACCCGCCAATTTTTCTCTCCGACTCGTTCGGAAGTGGGGTCATCTGACAGCTCCACCCCTTGGCTGCCGTTTCGGAATCTTCCGAATCCACACGAAGGCAGTCCTCTCGATCTCGATCTCATCTCGGCGCCTCGTCGGCACTGCTCTCCCTTGGCTCTCGGCTGATCCACCGGAATGATGATGACTCAAGCTGTATCGCAGGGGATGCAGCAGAAGAGCGTCGGCCTCCAGAGGCAGCGAATCTGCTCTACGGTCCCTGCCGCCGAAGCGATGGACCCTGACCGTGGACCTGCAAGGCCGGTGAATTCGAGCGCGAGTCTAACATGCTCGCGCGGCGCGACCCAATTTGTTTCAGCAAGTCGACTCGACAGCGGTTCCTTTTTGCGACGCGAACGCGCCTGTCGCGCTCCTACTCAACGCCAAACCCACAAGCGCGCAGCATGAGGCGCAGCAGCGCTTGCAGAACGCGTCGTCCAACTCTGCTGCAGGCGAGCGAAAGAGAGGTGTTGGTTTGGCCCAAAATTCGAGGCCAGACAAGATTGCTTTCGGCCTTCGCCTCATGCTCGAGCTCCACCGCCAAACAGAGCGCAGTGCAAGCTAGCCTGCCTCATAGCTTCCTCGTAGCTTCCTGATCAGCAACATCATCTCCATAGACAATCTCCTTATCCGCTTCTCCAGATAAAGCGCATCACTCCCACCCTCCAGCATCGTTTCTGCAGCCAAGGACCCTCCTCATCTCTTACTCTTGCCAGTCTCCATCGTCCAGCATCTTCTGCATCATCGTCAACAGCATCTGCCTGTCTGCTTCATACCCATCCATGCTATCCATCTAACCCGTCTCTCTACTAGAAAGTACACCTAGAAGCTCGTACATAGCCTCGGCTCGAGCGCTACCTTCGCCCTAGAGGATCCTCGCCCAGCGCACTCTCATCGTCACCTCGGACGACACACATACACATACACAGCGGCCGTCATGCCCAGCACATTCGGCCTCACAAGTCGCGGTTCCAACGTCCGCTCTCGCGGCACGTTCCGAAAGCGCGGCGGAGGACCACGATCCGGCTCCTTCAAGAGCGCCACCGAAAAGGCCATCGCCGATGCCGCCGCACAGCTCGTCAAAGGCGTCGAGGACGGCACCGCCGTCGAGGAGCGCTTCCAGGAGGTCAAGGTACGCGACGACATCGACGAGAAGCTCGGATTTCACCGCCTCGAGCAGGGCGAAACCCGCCAGGCATGGCTCGTCAACATGCACCCCACGCTCATCCGCGACCCCGATCATCCCACAGGCAAGAGCGGCGTCGACTTTTACTTTATCGAGGACGACGCAAGCATGTTCAAAGCAACCGTCCTCTATCAGCCATACTTTCTCGTCGGCTGTCGACCAAACTCCGAAAGCTCCGTAGAGGAATGGCTCAGGCGAAGGTTCGAAGGCCTCATCCAGTCCATCCAGCGCGAGCGCAAGGAAGACCTCAAGCTTCCCAACCACCTCATGGGACACAAGCGACTCTACCTCCGCCTCACCTTCCTCAACGTCCAAGATCTGCTCTCCGTGCGCAAGGAGCTTCTCCCGCTCGCAAAGGCAGCCCAGAAGAAGCTCTCCGCCGTCGACACCTACGCCGACGTGCTCAGCGCCGCTTCGGCAGCAGCCGCTGGCGCATCCATCGAGATCGAGATGGACGCCAACGGCGAATCCAGCGGCCTCATCGGCGAAGACGGCTGGACCGGCGGTCGAAAGAGAGCAGCAGCCAGCGCGCTCGATCCCGCAGAGTGCCTCGTCGACATCCGCGAGTACGACATCCCCTACTATCTCCGCGTCGCCATCGACCAGGACATCCGCGTGGGTCTCTGGTACGACGTCAGCTTCAAGGACGGCGTCGTCAGCCTCGACATGGTCCCCAGCCGTGTCAAGCGTGCCGACCCCGTCGTCATGGCCTTCGACATTGAGACCACAAAGCAGCCGCTCAAGTTCCCCGACGCAGAGACCGACGCCATCATGATGATCTCTTACATGATCGACGGTCAGGGTTTCCTCATCACCAATCGCGAAATCGTCTCCGAAGACATCGAGGACTTCGAATATACCCCCAAGGACGAGTACGAGGGCCCCTTTATCATCTTCAACGAGCCCGACGAGCTCGCGCTCCTCCAGCGATTCTTCAGCCACTTCCGCGAGGCCAGCCCCACCGTCGTCGCCACGTACAACGGCGACTCGTTCGACTTTCCCTTCATCGATGCACGTGCTCGCGCTCACGCCATCAACATGATGGACGAGATCGGCTTTGCCAAGGACTCGGACAACGAGTACAAGTCGCGCGCATGCTCCCATCTCGACTGCTTCCGCTGGGTGCAGCGCGACTCGTACCTCCCGCAGGGTTCTCAGGGCCTCAAGGCCGTCACTGTCGCCAAGCTCGGCTACGATCCCATGGAGCTCGACCCCGAGCTCATGACGCCCTACGCCATCGAACAGCCCCAGACGCTCGCACAATACTCGGTCTCCGACGCCGTCGCCACCTACTACCTCTACATGAAGTACGTGCATCCCTTTATCTTTTCGCTCTGCAACATCATCCCTCTCAATCCCGACGAGGTGCTGCGCAAGGGTTCCGGTACGCTGTGCGAGACGCTCCTCATGGTGCAGGCTTACAAAGGCAACATCGTCATGCCCAACCGTCACGAGGATCCCGTAGGCAACACCTACAGGGGTCACCTGCTCGAGTCCGAGACCTACGTCGGCGGCCACGTCGAAGCACTAGAGGCCGGTGTCTTCCGCTCCGACATCGAGACCGACTTCCGCGTCGACCCAGCCGCCATCCAGCAGCTCATCGACGACCTCGATGCAGCGCTCCAGTTCAGCATCCGCGAAGAGGGCAAGCTGGCGCTCGACGACATCGAAAACTACGAAGAGGTCAAGGCCGAGATCCGCACCATGCTCGAGGTGATGCGCGACGACCCCAACCGCAAGGATTGTCCGCTCATCTACCATCTCGACGTCGCTGCCATGTATCCCAACATCATGCTCAGCTACCGGCTCCAGCCGGACTCGATGGTCAGCGAGGCCATGTGCGCCACCTGCGACTACAACCGCCCGGGCATGAAGTGCGACAAGCGCATGGACTGGGCCTGGCGAGGCGAGTACTTCCCCGCCAAGCGCGACGAGGTCAACATGATCCGCAACGCCTTGGCCAGCGAGACCTTCCCGCCCAGGTTCCCCAACCAGCCTCGACGCACGTTTGAAGACCTCGAGGTGAGCGAACGCACGGCGCTGCTGCACAAGCGACTTGGCGACTACTCGCGCAAGGTGTACCGCAAAACGCACGAGACCAAGACGGTCATCCGCGAAGCAGTCATCTGCCAGCGTGAGAATCCGTTCTACATCAACACCGTGCGCGACTTTCGTGACCGTCGCTACGAGTACAAGGGCCTGCACAAGACGTGGAAGAAGAACCTCGACAAGGCCGACTCGCTCAACGACACCATGGAGGCCAAGAAGATGATCGTTCTCTACGACTCGCTCCAGCTGGCCCACAAGTGTATTCTCAACTCCTTTTACGGCTACGTGATGCGCAAGGGCGCACGATGGTACTCGATGGAGATGGCCGGCATCACCTGCCTCACGGGTGCCTCGATCATCCAGATGGCCAAGGAGCTCGTGGAGCGCATCGGACGTCCGCTCGAGCTCGACACGGACGGTATCTGGTGCATGCTTCCCGGCGTCTTTCCGGAGAACTTCAACTTCAAGGTCAAGGGCGGCAAGAAGTTCGGCATCTCGTACCCGTGCACCATGCTCAACCACCTCGTGCACGAAAAGTTCACCAATCACCAGTACCACGAGCTCGTTGACAAGAAGACCGGCCGGTACGAGGTGCGCAGCGAGAACTCGATCTTCTTCGAGCTCGATGGTCCGTACAAGGCCATGATCCTGCCGTCGTCCAAGGAGGAGGACAAGCTGCTCAAGAAGCGCTATGCCGTCTTCAACGAGGACGGCTCGCTCGCCGAGCTCAAGGGCTTCGAGGTCAAGCGTCGTGGCGAGCTGCAGCTCATCAAGGACTTCCAGAAGCAGATTTTCGAAAAGTTCCTGCTGGGCACGACGCTCGACGAGTGCTACGCGGCGGTCGCCAAGGTCGCCAACCAGTGGCTCGACGTGCTGTACAGCAAGGGTTCGACGCTGCACGACGAGGAGCTCATCGACCTCATTGCCGAGAACAAGTCCATGTCCAAAACGTTGCAGGAGTACGGCAGCCAGAAGTCGACAGCCATCACCACGGCAAAGCGTCTGGCAGAGTTCCTCGGTGCGCAGATGATCAAGGACAAGGGCCTCGCGTGTAAGTTCATCATCAGCGCCAAGCCCTTTGGAGCGCCCGTCACGGAGCGTGCGGTACCGGTGGCGCTCTTCAACGCAGAGCCCTCGGTCAAGCAGCACTACCTCAAGAAGTTCCTGCGCGACAACTCGATCACCGATTTCGACATCCGCAACATCCTCGACTGGAATTACTACATCGAGCGCTTTGGCGGTGTCATCCAGAAGCTCATCACGATCCCAGCGGCGATGCAGAAAGTGTCGAACCCGGTGCCGCGTGTCCGACACCCGGACTGGCTGCACAAGCGTGTCGCAGCGCGCGAGGACAAGTTCAAGCAGCGGAAGCTCACCGACGTCTTCCGTCCCGCTGCCAAGCCGTCCGCAATCGAAGCGAGCTCGGCCTCCAAGCCAGCCGCCGCTGCTGAGCCGCCCAAGGAGGTCGAGCCGGAGATCGAGGAGATCGCTCCGGACATGAACGTCGACTACCCCGGCTGGGTTGCGGTGATGAAGAAGAAATGGCGAAAACAGCGCTTGCAGAGAGCCAAGGAGCGCAAGGCGAGGGCGGCAGGCGCGAGTGTGTTCGGGTCGTCTTCGCTAGGCAAGGGGACCGTTGGATCGCTCTTCTCGCAGCGTTCTGCGAACATGGCAACGGCCGTGTGGGACGTGGTTCAGATCTGCCCGTCGTCGCGGCCCGGCGAGTACCGCATGTGGATCTCGATCGACCAGCACCTGCAGGCGCTCAAGCTCAAGGTGCCGCGCCAGTTCTACGTCAACTTCAAGAGCAACCCGGGCAACGAAGTGTTTTTGCCGGGTGTGTACGAGGCGGAGCGACTCGTCAAGACGCTGCCGCGCGACGCGCCGTGCCGCCACCTCTACCGCATCACCGTCGACGAGGACGTCTACCAGGAGCAGGAGGCACACTTTAGCAACCTCATCCACCATCCCAACGTCGAGGGTGTGTACGAAAAGCAGCTGCCGCTGGATGTGCGTGCGCTGATCCAGCTCGGATCCAGCTGCGTCTACGGGCGCAACGGCCCGTCGCAGAAGCTGAGCCGTGCACTGGATATGGGCTTCCGCCTGCAGGATCTGTCGCCGCCCACCTCGGTCGACATCTCGCCCAGCCACAGCTACCTCTCGGGCGGTGCAGGTATCCGGTACTTCTATCTGTACCACGCCCACCGCGATGGGCGCCACGTGCTCAGTGTCTTCAGCCCCGAGGGCGACGTCAAGGTGCACATCGTCGACAGCGCCGGGCTGCGCCAGGTGCCCAACCTGGAGACCATGTATGCGGACCGCGTCGCGCACATGCGCAAGCGCGGCACGCTCGCCGAGGTCAAGGGTGTCTTTGAGTACAGCGACACGATGCGCGTGGATGTGCGCATCCACACGTCGGCCTCGCGCGCGTTCAAGGCGCTCGCCAAGGACCTGACTACGCTGCGCACGGCCAAGCAGGGCTCGGCACTGCTCGCCATGTGCACGTCCAAGGACCAGACGTACTACGAGACGCACGTACCCAGCGTCGCCGAGTTTCCCATCATCAAGATCGCCGCGGCGGCGCTCGAGGACGAGCTGCCCGCGCTCGGATGGCAGCTGTATTCGGCTCGCCGCATGTTCCAGTGCTACCTGCGCGCGGCGAGCTGGGTGCGCGGATGGATCGATCTGGCAGGCCACTTTGACCTGCCGCTCTGCAACCTGGAAAAGGACTTTACGATCTTTGGCGCCGACATCGACTTTGCACGCAGGCTGGTCAAGCAGGACATGGTGCTGTGGTGGTCGCCGCATTCGCAGCCGGATCTGGGCGGACGCGAGCAGGATATCCACGCGCAGTCCAGGTGGGACGAGCAGGAGTCGCTCGAGCTCAGCCATCCGGGCGCGTATGCGACCGTGTGTCTCGAGGTTGGACTGGTGGATCTGGCGGTGGATGCGGTGCTCCAGTCTGGAACGGTCAACGACATGGAGGGCAGCTCTTCTGGCGTCGCGTTCGAGGGCGCGTCGCACAACCTCGACGAGTACTCGCGCGGCACCGTCGAGAGCTCGACGATTCTGGGCGACTCGGTGCTCACGTCGGCGGTGTTCTCAGCAGTCAAGGGCATGGTCAAGGCGTGGTTCATGACCAAGAGGCGCGGCCGGTCGCAGTTCTCCTCGCTGCTGTCGGACAACTTTTGGCGCTGGGCGTCGTCGGACGCATCGGCCATGTTCGAGCCCGCGCTGCAGCGCTTCCTGTTTGGGCTCATGAAGAAGACGCTGCTGCAGCTGCTGGCCGAGTTCAAGCGGTTGGGCGCGAGCATCGTGTACGCGTCGTTCAACCGGCTTTTCTTGCTGACGACCAAGCCGAGTGCAGCGAATGCCATGGCGTACTCGCGCTACCTGCTCTCGGCGGTGACGAGCCGCGAGCTGTTCAAGCACGTCCAGCTCGACATCATCCACTACTGGGAGTACCTGCTGTGGATGGACACGGCCAACTTTGGCGGTGTGATTGCGGATGTCGACTCGCTCGTCGCGCCGACCGAGGAGGCCGAGGCCGAGGCAGCGCGAACGACCAAGTCGGGCATGCCGACGTTCAACGTGGAGATGAACTGGAACATCCAGACGTTCCTGCCGCTGGCGGTGCAGGACAAGTTCTCGATCGCGGTGGGATCGTTCATCTTTAGCATGTACGAGCACAAGCAGCAGGCGGCGGTGGCGGGCGACTTGGACCGCACGCCTCTGCGCGCTGTGGCGGAGCCCAACACGCCGGCGAACGGCGAGGCGTCCAAGGACGATGCGGAAGATGGAGGCAAGGATCGCGACGAGGTGGTGGGATCGGCGGCGGCGGCGGTGGCCAAGTTCAGCACGGATCTGATCAACCACACGATGACGAGGAAGATGCTCAAGCAGCTGGCGTCGCTCAAGACGGCGATGCAGACGTCGTCGGACGAGATCAATGCGGCGGTGGCGCGCGACGAGGACGAGGAGTATGTCGACATGCTTACGGCCGAGCACAAGCGCGCGTGGGCGTTCCCCGTGCTGCCGGGCTCGTGGCTGGCCATGTCGAATCCGTTGCTCGAGTTTATCAAGACGACGACGGCGGTGCTGGCGCTGTCGCGCGAGAATGCGATCGAGGTGCAGATCCTCAAGCGCAATCTGCTCGACATGATCAACGTGCGCGAGTTTGCGCCCGAGGCCGAATTCCGCAATCCATGCGAGCCGTTCAAGCTGCCGCTCGTCATCTGCGCCTTCTGCAACGACGACCGCACGCTGGACTTGTGCCGAGATCCCGACCTGATGCCCAACCCGAACGCGGTGGCGCAGACGCCCAAGTGGAAGTGCGCCAAATGCGCGTTTCCCTACAGCGTCGCGCAGCTCGAGATGAGGCTGGTCAACATTGCAACGAGCTATCTCGAGTCGTTCCATCTGCAGGATCTGCGCTGCAACAAGTGCGGGGCGCTCAAGTCGACGAATCTGCAGCCGCACTGCGAGTGCTCGGGCAGCTTTGGATTGATGGTGACGCGCAAGGAGACGCTCAAGAAGCTGCGCTCGCTGCATACGATTGCGGGCTTCCACTCGCTGCACACCGTGCAGGCGGCGGTCGACCACATCATCGCCATGGTCTAAGATGTCTTTGCTAGCATTTGCAACGTTTAGAATTTAACCATTGTGATACGAGAGAAGCCTACTTTACAGCTGGTGTGGGACGGAGACGAGAGCCTGAAGATACGTGTGGAAGTTGGAGAGCAGTTCTTGCGAAAGGATGGGCTTGCAAGGAGACGCAGGACGATTGAGCGCGGCGGTGACAGTCAAGCATTCGTTGGGAGACAAATCCGACAGCGACGTAGTGGTGGCTGAGAAATGTGCTTGGGCGGGTTTAGATGCCGCCACCGCTTCGTTCAGGGCAGACCATGCGGCCACCGGCGGTCCTGCTTGCGACGGAAGCGCTCCTGCGCGCCGAGATGACCGAGATGGAGGCGACGACAAACGCGGCCGACGCAGCAAACAGCGTGCGCTGACGGGTCAAGATGGACTGCATACCGAATGTACCGTGTGGAGCGGCTTGTCTATGAGCAGCGATGTCCTCTTATAAAAGTCTCGCTGTTGCGCACTGCGTGTTCGTTATTAACTTTGGCTTCACCGCGGTACCGGAGGATTGATGGTGGGACGGAGGAAACCACTACTGTGAGTGGCCTCGTAGATAAGCACGAGTGGCTGGTCCGTGGGCCGTGTCCGGTCTAGGCGGTGGCGGTAGGAGCCGGAAAGCTGCAACACGTCAGCGCGCCCAAATGCTGCGCCCTCCCAACAAAAAGGGCAGCCGAAAATGCGGGGTAAGCAGCGACAAAGCCGCACGACGCCTCGGCCCAAGCCGTGGATGTGTGGAGAAGAGGCAGCCAGGCAGGGTCGTGTGAGCTCGAGGTGGCTCAGCTTTGACCCCAGCGACCCATTCGTACGAAATCCATTTTCGAGGCCAAGGCATCGATCGGGGTAGATCGTTCGGATCGGGTCACAAGGAAGTTGCCAAAGGCCCCGGGGCGAGTTTGTGGGAGATTCGAATTTTTGGATCTACACGAGATGACCGTCTTTCGGCTTCATCCGATCCGTCAATGGATGCGCAGCTTGCCGTTGACCATGACACTGGGTCGCATTGGATGGCGAGGAGATGAGAAGGGTGATCTTCCACCACATCGTGGCATCCCCTGGATCACAAAAGGGTCCGCTGTGCGTGTGGGGAACAGAGGAGCCCAGGTTTAGCCGCGACCGAGCGGGGCCCAACTTCGGTCAAGCGTCGGACGACCGCCCTTTGGGAAATCTCTCTGCCTCCGAGGCCGACATCACGGAGCCAAGCTAGAACCAGGCTGCCGCAAGACGCAGGGACCATTGCTGACCGCTCGGACATGTGACACACAGGCACTCGCCGACCGACGGCTGACACCATCTTTGACCGCGCCCGTGGATCGACGACCGCTGCCTGTGCATCTGAGACCTTCTACTGATGCTGTAAGATCGGCAAGCCCGGCGTTGGTCGGCACTGCCGTCGCATTCCCTCCACTGCATGACTACATGACTAGGCTTGAATCTCTCCGAAGCGTGGCATTGCGTGGTGCTGTGATGTTTGGCCGGAATTCGCCGGTGTGGCTCCAAGCTGCAGGCGGCAAGGCCCTTGCGCTGCACTCTCACCCCCGCCGCGACGGATGCAGTCTTGGCGGTGCGTGCAGAGTGGCAATCCTCACGGAGGGGCGACATGCGGAACAGCCAAACGCTGATTGGATCGAGACGGCCCCTTCCGCGGCCCTCGCGTGTGGGCGAGAGCTGGCCGGCCCACGGTTCGAAATCTTGGAGACTGGCAGGCGAGGGCGGTATCGATTTTGCTGATCAGCCGCGGAAGACGGGCTGAAATCGACGTTCGGGTCCCCGCCTGTCAAACTTGCGCACCCTGAGCGAACGCCGTTGCTCCCGCAGCAGCATCCTTCGCACGCGACATATGAGTGTCTCACACTAACCCTCGTTGCACCTGATGAATCCCATCGATTAGAGCTGTGGCAGTTGCCACTCAATACCGCATCGACAATGCGTTGCCGACATTGTTTCTCCAAAACAGACGAGAAGGAAAGGAGAGGCACAGGAATTCGAATTCCTGCGAAAGAGCAATCCAGTCCTGGCTGCTACACCCAGCAGCGAAGAGTGCGGGGAGCAGATCACAGCGACCGCCGAGAGCCAGACTCCTAAATTGGCACAAGGGCAAGGCAAAATCCGTCGGTCATGAGCTGCAGGTCGCCGCGCCTTGGAGATCGACCGAGGAGATTCTACATTTTCTCCCCCCCCCCCCCCCCCCCCCC
>AWNI01000022.1:1470204-1484935 GCA_000517465.1 Moesziomyces aphidis | reverse complement strand
TCGAGGCATGGCTTGGCGCGGTGGTGCTGGCTTCGGTCGAGGAGGTTGGGTGTGCATGTGCGTGTGCGTGTGCGTGTGCTGGAGTGCTGGCGTTGCCTGGGCTCTGCTTGGTATGCGGTGATGTTGAAGCGATGTCGGGGCGTTGGACTAGGCTTGCGTTATGCCTGGATGCGTCGGTGGCAGAAGGTGGATGCGAGGAGGACGGTGCGAAGGCGGAGGAGCTGGAAGAAGCGGCAGCGGCGGAGAGCGAGTCGTGGTTGGGGCCGGCGGAGGACTTGGAGGCGTGGCGCAAGCGGTCGGCATACGACAGCTGCGGCTTGCCGGTGGACGAGGACCAGGCGGACATGGTTTGCAGGCTGCGTTGGGGTCGAGCCAGGCGCCGCGTTTCTCCTCGCAATGCGCTTCTGGTAGTGCGCAGACGACGAAAGAGGTGCGAAGGCGATGGGTGCGTTGGGAAGGACGATGCTCGGACGTATGCTTTTGGAGTGCGAGTAGAGAAAAGGCAGGTGTGTATGCTGGCGAGAGGTGTGCGCTTTTGTGGGTTGGCGTGGGACGCGTGTGGGCCCGAAGACCAAGTGAGATGGCGCGGGTGGGATGAGCAAGAGGTGATGAAGGCGGCTGAGACTGGACAACCACCCACCGGTTGGATTGGGAGAGAGAAGAAAGGGATGGCCATGGCGAGGCTTGACTTGCTTGACTTACTCACACGCTCACCCACGCTCAGTCAGTTGGAGCACGCGCCTCAGCCTCTGTGTGGCCTTGGCTTTGGCCTCGACCTTTTGGCTGAGCGTGCCAAGTCGAGCAAGAAGGCCGTTGCGCGCTGCTGAGCCGAAAATCCGAGACTGAAGAGTGCAACACACCGGCTGCTGGATCGTGATCGGCGCCCGATTGGCTTTGGGCTTTGGGCTTTTGGCGGACGCGAGCGCGAGCGCGTTGCAATTTTGGATTTTTGGAAAGTTCGCAAGTTGGGTTCGCTCTCACACTCTTTCGGAAGGCGGCCGGCTGAGCATGCACGATGGCGCTTTGTTCGCGAACCCCTTGCGTCGTGTCGGGCCCCAATGCGAACGCCAAGCAGCCGATGGAGGAGGCCGATGCGCACTGCGTTCCTGCGCCTCGTGTTCCTGCTTGTACGCTCGGCAGCGGCTACGTTGCAAAGCAAAGCGGCACGAAAGCAACGGAAGCGCAGACCGGCGAATCCAGAAGCGGTTAGCAACAATCAGCAAAAAGCAAAAAGCGGCGCGCAAGGAACCACTTTGCAGCTCTTGGCACTCTGCCGCGGGCCGAGGAGGATTGGATCCATCACAGTGGCTGCATTCCGCTGGCATGGCCCTGTTGGCTCTTTCCTTTGCTGCTCGACCATCACCATCATCGCACACGCAAGCTGCTCCTCGTTTGTCTTCGCACAATCAACCATCACAGAAGCAATCTTCTGGCACGCCCTCATCTCCAAAACCAAACACGGTGCGGCTGGACCGACTCGTATTCGCACATACCCAACACGTCCCGCCAGGCATGTCGTTGTTGATACGCTGGCTCGGCGCGCTTCTTGCGCTGCTCGCCACCTTGGCCGCCGTCTCCCTCGCCGGCCCGATGCCCGCATTCGACCCGGCAGTGCTCTCGCTCACCGAAGGCAACTTTACCAGCTGCACCGACAAGGGCATGTGGCTCGTCGAGTTCTTCTCGCCCTACTGCCCGCACTGCAAGAGGCTCGCACCCACCTGGCGCGACCTCGCCGACGCCGAACGCCATCTCCAAGACTCGTCGGACTTCCACATGGCACGCGTCAACTGCATCGCGCAGGGCGACTTGTGCTCGCGCAACAACATCCTCGGTTACCCGTCCATCGAGCTCTTCCGCGACGGCACCTGGGCAGAGACCTACGAGGGAGACCGCTCCTTTGACGATCTCGACGCCTACATCCAGGCGAGGGCGGCGGACAATCGCAAACTCATCGCGCTCACACAGAGGTTTTCCAGCTAGTCATCGTCGCTCGGAGCAAAATTTTGTGGCCGCCTCAAATGCAGGCTGTTTGTCGCCGTCATGAGCTTAATCTATACCCACCTTCTCTCTCGACAATTTGCTGCGCCCGTGTCATATCTACAGAGTGATGAGCTTCTGGCTGAGGGCGACATTGACAAAAAAGAAAGGCGTCGGAACGCGGCGGGAAAATCCGAGGCGCCTCCACACTCTCGAGCCAGCGTCTGGCTGCGGGCCTGTGCGCCCACATTTGAACATCGCTTCCGCCTTCATCCCGCTCGCCGCTCGCTATCATTATCCTTATCCCCCGCGCATCCCTCTTACCCCCACATCCTCCATCGACCATCCTGATATAGAGCCTCTGCAACCATGGCGGCGCCGCTGTACACCACGGCTTCCGGCCAGCTCTACCACGCCGGCAAGATCCTCATCGCCACCGTCGGCCTCCCCGCACGAGGCAAGACGCACCTCTCGCACGCCATCGAGCGCTACCTCACCTGGCTCGGCGTCAAGTCGGGCGTATTCTCGCTCGGCGATCACCGTCGCAAGGTGCTGGGTGGAGCCGACAAGATCCCTGCCGACTACTTTAGCACCGGCCCCAAGAGTGCCGACACCGAGGCGCTGCGCAAACGCATCCTGGACGACTTTGACGATACCGTCATCGACTTTTTCTTCAACCAGGGCGGCCAGGTGGTTGTCTACGACGCTAACAACGGCGTCCAGGCGCGTCGCTATGCCATCCGCGAAAAGTACGGCAAGCTGGGTGTGCACGTCATGTTTCTCGAGAGCATCTGCACCGACCCGCGCGTGGTCGAGGCCAACGTACGCAGCGTCAAACTCAGCAGCCCGGACTATGTCAACTGGGACCCGGAGCGCGCGGTGCAGAACTACTACTCGCGCATCGCCGGTCACGAGAGGACGTACGAGCCCATCGAGAATCCAAGCTTCCCCTACATCAAGCTCATCAACGTCGGCGAACAGGTGGTGGTCAACAACATCCAGGGCTACCTCCAGTCGCGCATCGTCTTCTTCCTGATGAACATCCACAACCGTCAGCGCACCATCTACCTCGTCCGCGCAGGAGAGGCGCTCGTCGAGCATCTGTACAAGGCCGATGCCGATCTGTCGTCGCTCGGATGGGACTATGCCGACGAGCTTGCGCATTTCATGGTGAATCTGCGTCGCAACAAGGCCGGTCTTCCACCCCTCGATGGGCCCGCCGCTGCTGGAGCGAAGGACGAGTTTATGGAAGCCGACAGCAAGGCGTTCGAAGTATGGACGTCGCAGCGACGGCGGTCCTCGCACACGGCCTACCCGCTCGCAGAGGCAGGGTACAAGGTGATCGAGCGCAGCCAGTTGAGCGAGATGAACCCGGGCGTGGTGGATGGTATGACGGTCGACGAGGTTCGGCGACGTTTCCCGGACGAGTACGAGCGCAAGCTGCGCGAACCCTACTCGCACCGCTTCCCACGTGCCGAGTCGTACCACGACCTATCCGTTCGGCTGGAGCCGATCATCTTTGAGCTGGAGCGTACGCGCAATGATGTGCTGATCATCGGTCAGTCTTCGGTGCTGCGCTGTCTGATTGCGTATCTGCAGGGCCTGCAGCCCCACGAGATTCCGAGCATCCAGGTGCGCGAAGGGCATCTGATCGAGATCCTGCCCCAGGCGTATGGAGTCAAGACCGAGGTGCACGAATTCTGGGACCCCGAGGCACGCCGAAACGAACGCGACGCTGCATTCGACGACCTCGAACAATGCGCGCCCGAAAAGTCGACGCTGGTGCACATCAATGAGGCCGTCATGTCCGGTCCTGCTGTGCAACCCGAAAATCCTGCCCGGCTCCAGTGGGCAAGACGAAGAAACTCCTCCGGTCGCAGTCCCGAGGGCATCCGTGCCGACCGCGAAGCCATCCGTGAACTCGAGGCGCATCTGCGCGAAAACCAGATCAAGGAACACTCTGAATCCGCAGCACTCTAAATCACCCACAATACCATTGGTTCCACCGGAAGGAAAGGAATGTGCATTGCAATCGCAGGCGGCAGATCTACTCGTCGTCGTCCGAATTGGCGAAAAAGTCGTCGCCCTTGACACCATCCGCCTGCTCGTCGGCGCTGGTGTCGTCGTCTGCACCCGCTGCCTGTTGCGAGTCGGTGCGCTTGGCGTTGGATTTCGTGGATTTCGACTTGCCCTTTGGCGCCTGTTCCCGCGGTGTGGACGTCGAGGCTCCAGCCTGAGCGGTGGCACGCACGAGTTTGGACCTCGGACCATCCTTGGATGCCAGCTCCACCTCGGGCTCGCTGCTGAGCTGCTGCGACTCGATCGCCTTGCGCACCGTCTCGAGGTGGACGTACGCCTTCTGTCGGCTCTTGTCGTCCTCGTTCGCATTGGGCGGCACGGGGCCCGAGTCGGCATTGGGAAACAGCGCCACGTAGCGCAGATCGGGCGGATACTGAACCACATAGTGAAGCAGTTCCCTGAGCTCCTTGAGCGAGTCGACCAGGTCGGATCTGGACATCTTGGACGCCTGCTTCTTGACTCTCGCCTGGTCCTCTGCATCCGAGTCGGAATCCGAATCCTCCCGCAGCGAGGCGCCGCTCTCGAGCACGTCGAGGTTGCGCTTGCACCGAGCGATGCGGCGCACCAGTTTCTGGCGCTCGACAAACTTGATGCGGTGGTAGCGCGATGCGCGCGACTTCTCCACCTGCCGGCGCGACTGCACCTCCAGATCCGCCTCGAGAGCACGCAGCCGCCGCTCCGCCTCGATCTTGGTGCCCGGCGCCAGGTTAGGCTTGGCCAGCAGCCGCTTGGTCTGTCGAATCGAGCTCTTCAGCTTGGACGCACCCGGAAGCCCAGAAGATGCCGACGCCTGCGCTTTGTCGTTTCGTGGCTTCTTGTGCGCGTGTTGCGGCTTGGGTTTGGATGACGAGGCGCCGTTCGAGGTCGATGTCGAGGGCGCAGGACGCTTGCGCTTGGATTGTGTGCTGCGCAAAGGCGAGTCGGTGTGCGTGGCGTCTGCGCCACCGCTGCGAACCGCAGCCTTGCCCTTGCCGTCCTTGGCCATGATGTGCAGTCGAAAGCGAGATGGTGGTGCTCGGAAGGGTCCACCAACGTCCCCAATTCGAGAAAAAGCGCTCCTCGGCCTCGTTTGGTGCGAAAAAAATCTCGGCTTGGCAGCCGGGCTGGAGCCAGGCTGGAGCCATGTGGAGAAAATGTGATTTGGATCGGAGGCACCATTGCCCGATCTGCCTGCGAGCAAGGGAAGGCGGCTTGCGGCTGCCGTTGTGCATGCGTGAAAAAGCGCAGGGGCACGATGACGCAGTGGAATGCACGACCCTTGTCACACCTCTTTGGCATTTTGGGACTTTGTTGGGGAAGGCGCCGGTGGAGACCTCGCTCCTGCATGCTCGCTGCTCCACATTCACACTCACACTCACACTTGACTGCCTCCATCATCGGCATCACCACCCAAACCCTTCTTTCGATTCTTCCTACATCATCCTCCTTCGTTACCCGCGTCGGAATGCTGCAATCGCACGCATACAGCTCTAGGCCATAGACAGCAGCATGTCGTCCATCTTTCAGCGCCGCAAGCAGCCGGACCCGGCCTCGCTGTCGGCGTCCAACGACAATCCGATTGCAAAGGCAGCCAACGGCACCACGCCATCAGCATCCCATCGGAACCAGGCGCAATCGACAGATGTCCAGCCATCCACACTGAGGACCGCGACCAAGCGCCGTCGCAGCCTAGGCAACATCCTCTCGCCCACCCTCTTTCCACGCAGCCCGGACGAGGAGGATCTCGACCCACTCCTCACCGCAGACTATGTCGAGTCCGAGCACATCGAGGCGTTCCGCGAGGCTCTCGCGCAGGACCTCGGCCAGCAAGAGTACCAGCCAACGTCCTCGTCCCAGATCACCGGATCTTCCAGCTGGAATGTCTTTGGCTACGGCAAGACGCCCAAGTCGCCCTCCCCCGCAGACAACGTCCCTGCGCCAGCTGCCGCTGCTGCCTTGGCGGAGCCCAAGTCGCCGGCCATGGCAGAGCCGTCCGGAACGCGCGCCTCCAATCCGCGCAAGGTAGGAAGGATCGCCGCCGCCTCCGACTTTGCCCCCATAAACCAAAAGATCTCGCGCAAGTCCAAGCAAAAGAAGGGCGGCATCGTCGACTCGGGCGTGCGCGAGGGATTCGTATTCCACACGCTGCGCTGGCCGCTTCTCATCTTCATCTTCATCGTCATCAGCCTCGAGTTTCTGCTCTACGTCCTCGTCCGTCAGCTCGTCAACCTCATCGAATACTCAATAGCCTGGCGAGGCCAGAAGGGCCAGCTCCGCAAACGCATGCGCGGCGCCACCGACTACGCGCAGTGGAAGGAGGCCGCTCTCGCCCAGGACGACTTCCTCGGCTACGAAAGGTGGAAGACCGAAGACGGCAGCGGCTTCTACGACTGGATCCTCGTGAAAAAGGTAAAGTCGTCGCTCAAGAACTTCCGCGACAAGGACGACGCCGAGAATCTGCTCGGCGTGCTCGATCTCTGCCTGCGCAACAACTTTGCCGGCACCGAAAACTTCCGCCTCTACTCCGAGACCTACCTCGGCACCAAGTACCTTGTCGAAAGCTACCTCGCCGAGATCGAGACCGCGCTCGAGTACATCCAGCAGACCGACAAGATCCCGCTCGACACCAAGCGCAGCTTCTACCGCGCCGTCAGCAAGAACCTCGGCCGCAGCGCTCTCTGCCTCTCGGGCGGCGCCAGCTTCGGCTACTACCACATCGGCGTCGTGCGCGCGCTGCTCGATGCCAATCTGCTCCCCAAGGTCGTCACGGGCACCTCGGCCGGCGGCCTCATCGCCGCGCTCACCTGCACCCGCACCGACGACGAGCTGCGCCGCATGCTCGTTCCTGCGCTCGCCGACCGCATCACCGCATGCGAGGAGCCCTTCTCCGTGTGGGCCCGGCGCGCATGGGCGACGGGCGCGCGCTTCGACACGGTGCAGTGGGCCGAGAAGGCGAGCTTCTTCACGCGCGGCAGCATGACGTTCAAGGAGGCGTACGAGCGCACGGGCAAGGTGCTCTGCATCTCGGTCATCCCCGCCGACCGACACTCGCCCGTCAAGCTGCTCAACTACATGACGGCGCCCGACTGCGTCATCTGGAGCGCCTTGCTCGCGTCGGCGGCGGTGCCGGGCATCATGAACCCGGTGTGCCTCATGCAGAAGCGCAAGGGCACGGGCGAGATCGTGCCGTGGAACTGGGGCCATCGCTTCAAGGACGGCAGTCTACGCGTCGACATCCCGCTGCAGGACCTGCATGCGCTCTTCAACGTCAACTACCCCATCGTCAGCCAGGTCAACCCGCACGTGCATCTCTTCCACTTTGGCTCCAAGGGCTCGCCCGGCCGCCCCACCGCGCACCGCAAGGGCAAGGGCTGGCGCGGCGGCTTCATCCTCTCGGCCTCGGAGCGCATCCTCAAACTCAACCTCTCGATGAACTTCAAGATCCTGCGCGACCTCGATCTGCTGCCCGCCATCCTGGGCCAGGACTGGTCGAGCGTCTTCCTGCAGCGCTTTGGCGGCGCGGTGACCATCCTGCCCAAGACGCGCGCGTGGGACTGGGTGCGCATCCTGTCCGACCCGGACCGCAAGGAGCTGGCGCGCATGATGCGCGTCGGCCAGAGCGTCACCTTCCCCAAGCTGCATATGATCGAGAACCGCGTGCGCCTCGAGCGCGCCATCGAGGAAGGGCGCAAGGCGTGCCGCCGCGCTGCACGTGCGAGCAACGGCAAGGGCGGGCGCTCGCCCGGTGCCAAGGTGCAGCCGCTGCCCACGCTCGATGGCTCGCGCACGAGCGGCGAGAGCGCACGCCGATCGCACGAGGCGGCACGCCGCGCGAGCGGCGACGAGGCGCCGAGGAGCATTGCCTCGCTGCCGTCGGACACGGACGGCGAGGACTTCTTTACGAGCAAGGACGTGGCGGGCCTGACCAAGGTGGCGGGCGGCATGGCCGGTGTGCTGCTCGACTCGGCGGTGGGCACGCCCAACAGCGTTGGCGATGCGCCCACGCCGCACGAGGGCGCAAAGCGGCCCAAGCCGTACCCGACCTACTCGCGCTATCTCATCGATACGCAGGGCACGGGCTCGCGTCCGGACGGCGGCCGCGACGGGGGCGAGGAGATCTCGGATCGTGCGGTGCGTGACTGGCTCGATCGAAGCCATGGCCGAGCGGAAGGCGATGCGAACGCCAACGGCGAAGACGAGGCGCAGGCACAGATGCCGTTCCTCTCGGCGGCAACGCATTCGGAAGGCGTTACGCGCGGCGCACGCAGGGCGAGCTTTGGCACAGCGCCGCTGCACCACCGGCTGCGCAGTCTACACGGACATGGCAGCTGGGACGATCGCAGCCAGGACTTTGGCGACGACGACGATGCGGACGCGGCGCTGGACGAGCGTGCCATCTACGAGAGCAGCGGCGATGAGTCCGACTAGACCGCCCGAGCACGCTGGAATGCATCTTTGTTCATGATCCTCAGTGTGTGTAGGTGCGGCTCGAGAACTTGTGGTGATGGGCGGGCTACCGCGCGAGAAAAAGCGATTGTGATTTCTGGTGGGTGAGTTGGAAGAAAGGGGAGTGTGGCACTGCGGGCCGCACGCGCGCGTGGGAGTGAGTGAGCTGGTCTTTGGCCCCGAGGCGACGTGTCCGTGCACGATTTGCCGCCACTTTCTCTGCCACCACCAACTACTGCACATTCAAGATGAAGGTCCTCTTCAACGTGCTCGTCTTCCTGATTGCGGCGCTTGGCGTCGTGTTTGCTTCTTCCTCCGACCCCGTTGTGACGCACAAGGTGTACTTTGACATCGCACACGATGGCAAGGACGTCGGCCGCATCACGCTCGGTCTGTTCGGTAACGACGTGCCCAAGACCGCCGAGAACTTCCGTGCGCTCGCCACGGGCGAAAAGGGTTTCGGCTACAAGGGATCCAAGTTCCACCGCGTCATCGCCAACTTTATGATCCAGGGCGGTGACTTTGAGCGTGGCGATGGCCGTGGCGGCTACAGCATCTACGGCGGCAAGTTCGACGACGAGAACTTCAAGCTCAAGCACACCGGCCCCGGCATTCTGTCCATGGCAAACGCCGGTCCCAACACCAACGGCGCTCAGTTCTTCATCTGCACCGTCAAGACCAGCTGGTTGGATAACCGTCACGTCGGTAAGTACAAACCTTCCTAAAACAAGGGACCAAGAGCAAAGACATACTGATCAGGAATGTTGTGGGCGCCGCGCAGTTTTCGGAAAGGTGATCGATGGAATGGATATCGTCAAGTACATCGAAAACGTCCCCAAGGGCTATGGCGACAAGCCCAGCAGCGACGTCATCGTCAAGGACGCAGGTGAACTGCCCGCCGCCGGTGGCGAAGAAAAGGTGAAGGACGAACTCTAGATCCCCCACTCCCTCCCTCATCCCCACAAGCATCGCAGGGACTTGTTGGAGCGAGACCTGGTTCCGTTGCACGTTCCGCATGCAAAGCTGTATGTCCTTCCCTTCTTTCCCCACAACGCTTCTGATATTCTAAATGGAGAGAAGACGTATTAAACGATCTTTGCTTCTGTGTGTGACATCTATGCAGGTGGTGCAACCATCCTCTGCCTCTCCTGCCGCAGCCGCTGCTAGCCCCAGTGCTGCTGCGGCAAAGCCGGTTGTGGAAGCCGCCTCGTCGTCCGGTACGCAGGGGCCGAGTGTGGGCAACAACACGGGCTCGTTTTTCTTCCTGCTGCTGCTCATTGCTGCTGCCGCCGGCGCGTACGGCGTGTGGAAGTTGGGCGGGATCGAACGCACCAAGACGCACCTTACGCAGCTGGTGCACTCGACGGCCGACCGCATGGCGGCTGCCATCACGCGCACGCGCTACAACGCCATCCCCAACTCGCTCCCGCGCTAGACGCAACTGCATTTCCAGTGCTGTTTCTATTTGTGCTCCAACTGCTTTGCGAGCTGCCTACTAGGCCGCCATAGGCGCAGGCTGAGGCTGTTGAGAACCACACTGGTGCTGCTGAACGCCATGGCGAGACCACTGAGCTCGGGACCCATGGTCACGCCCAACCCCACCAGCGCACCGGCAGCAACAGGGATGAGCACCAGATTAAACACGAATGCCCAGGCGAAGTTCGATGTGACTTTGCCATGGGTCGCGCGCGAGAGCTGCAGCAGCACGGGGATGGACAGCAGCGGTGCGGTGCGTGCGAGCAGGATAAAGTCGGCCGATGAGTGCGCGATGCTGCTTCCGGACCCCAGTGCCACACCGACACTGGCGGCGCTCAGCGCGGGCGAGTCGTTAATACCGTCGCCCACAAAGAGCACCGTTCGACCGCGAGCCGAGCCGAACCAACGCCGCTGCCGTGCGGGGAGCGAGCCTTCGGGGTCAGCCGAGGAAAGTCGCTCCACCCACGTCTTCTTATCGATGGGCAGCACCCCGGCAACCACGCGCGAGGCGGGGATGCCCACTTGCGCCGCCACGCTGCGTGCCGTGCCCTCGTTGTCGCCCGTCACCATCCAGACCTCGGCGGCGTAGCGCGACGAGAGGTGTGCGATCACCCAGGCGGCTTCGTGTCGGATCTCGTCACTCATGGCCAGCGCCAGTGCGACCGCACCGGGCGCGGACGAGTCCCACCGCACGCCGACGTAGACTACACTGTGCGATGCTGCCGACCACTCGCGCTCGGCGTCGGCGATGTGTGCATCCGGCGTCTCGGCGCCCAGCTCCCGCATCAGTGCGCGATTGCCCACCAGCAGTACGAACGACTTTGCAGCTCCATCGACTTCGGAAGTTTGGCGGAACGTCGCGCGCACTCCTTTGCCCGGCACCTCCACCACGTCCTTTAGATTGTACTGCGATGGCAGGGGTGGCGTCGCACTGGGACACTCGGCGATCCACGCACGCACGGCACGCGCGTACGGATGCGTGCTGGCCTGTTCCACCAGCTCGATGCAGTGCAGCAGCTGCGCCTCTTGGAGCGCTTCGTACTGAGCAGCAGCAAAGCGGTAGTCGGCCACGGCGACTGCATCGCCCTTGGTGATGGTGCCAGTCTTGTCGAAAACCACCACGAGCTGGCCGGCGCGGTCAGACGCCGTGCTGGCGGCTCTGAATGCTTCGCCGCCACCGTTGACGAGGATGCCGTGCTGGGATGCCAGCCCGATCCCCGCGAGCTGCGAGGTGGGCGCCGCGAGCCCAATCCCGCACGGACACGCCACGAGCATGCACGCAATGGCGAACTGGAGCGCATACACGAACCTCGCGCCCGGCTCACCATAGTGCTCCACATGCCTCCTCTGCCAGTCCTCCCCCAGCATACCCGAGTACAGCAGGATGGACCAGACCGTGAGCACGGCGAGCGAGACATAGACGATAGCGGGGACAAAGACGCCGGTGATCGCGTCGGCGAGCTGGGCGATGCGCGCCTTCTTGCCCGCGGCCTCGTGCACGACATCGAGGATGTCGTCGATCACACATGCGCCCGGCACCACACGCACCTGCACCGCCACGGCGGTGTGCGAAACATTGAGCGTGCCCGCGTAGACCTGTTCGCCGACCTGCTTGGCCACGGGCCTTGCCTCTCCCGAAAGACTGCTCTCGTCGAACAGCGCCGTGGCTGCGGTGCCTAGCACGACACCGTCGAGCGGCGGCGATGCGCCGTGCGGAACCAGCACGAGATCACCCACATCGAGCAAGTCTACGTCTACCGGCTCTGTGCGGCTGCGCGCCGGCTCGGACGGATCGAGCAGCAGCTGGGCGGTGCGAGGCTTCATGCGGCCGAGCTCGGCGACGGCATCGCCCGTCTTGCGCTTGGTCACGGCCTCGAGCACGCGGCCGAGCAGGATGAAGAGCACGAGGAACACCGACACCTCAAAGTACGTCATGTCCATCTGCGCTTCTTGCGCGGGTGGCGGGGTGCGCAGCGCATCCAGGCCGAGCAGGACGAGCGACGAGGTGTATGCGACGAGCGTGCCGAGCGCAACGAGCACATCCATGTTGCCGAAGCGCAGGAAGCGGTCCGTCCACGAGCGACGCCGCTTCCACATGGCCGATACACTGCGCCACGCCTTGCCGAGAAACAGCGCACCGACGCCGAACTGCACGGGCGTGGCGATGAGCCACATTGCCACCTCGCCCCTCGTCGCCCTGCCCACCACGTACGCCGCCGTCCACCGCCGCAGCGCACTGTGTGGCGAAAGCAGCGGGGCGATCATCGATATAGCCAGCGCGGGCAGGGCAAAGACAGCCGTGATGGCGAGGCGAATGAGAAGGTCGCGCAGCTCTGCTCTTGCGAGCACCGCCGAGCGCGAGGCAAGCGAGGGCGGCGGCGCGTAGCGCGCGGAGAAGGTCGAGTCGAGCCGATTGATCTCGTCGAGGATACAGCGCAGACGGAGGCGTGAAGGGTTGCCCGAGCGGTAGCTGAAGCTGAGCAGCGGCTGCGCGAGCGTGAAGCCGTCAAGATCGTCGTCAGCGACGTCGATGTCCGAGGCGTGCGCGGCGCGGAGACGGCTGAAGTAGCTGCGCACCTTGGCCACGCAGCTCTGGCAGAACATGCCTTGCACCTCGATGCGCACGTGTCGGAACACGGCGCCGTCGGAGGCCGCGCGTGCTTTACCGGACTCGGGCTGCAGCGTGAGCAGCTCGGCATCGAATCCGACGTCTTGTACCTGCTCCACCAGTTCGCCAAGCCGAGCTTCGGCCTGGGTCTTGTCCGGGGCCGACAGGACGATGTCGGCCGACTTGGACATGAGGTCGACCGAAGTGGTGACGATCTGGACCGCGTGGGCGGCGTTAGTTTGGTCCGCATACGACTGCAGCGCCGAGCCCACACTCTGCACGCAGCTCGCACACGTCATGCCGTGGATGGAGAGCTTTGCCTTCCAGGTGTGCTCGTCCGGCTCATCGCGCTGGCGGCCAGGGGATGACGAGCGCACGGGCTCGGACTTTACCAGATGCGCTTCGAATCCGGCATCGTCGATCGCCTCGATGATTGAGGGCAGTGCGGCCGGATGGGCAGTGACGGTGGCCGAGGCAGAAAGGACGTCGACTTTGATCGTGTCGACTTGATGGGATGCTTCGGACTGGACGGCGGTGGTGATGGATTGGGCGCACGACGAGCACGTCATGCCGGCAATCGAGAGCACGGCAACGACGCGGCGATGCGATTCGCCTGCATCTTTGAGCTCGTCGTCATTTTGCTGCTGCGGGAGCGAAGCGGCATCTTCCAGCAAGGAAACGTGATCGGCGTCGCCGTCCCGGCAGGCGCGGCAGACCTGAACGTGTCGGCGCCACCGCTCGTGATGTATGCGCGCCGACTCGGTGTCGCCAGTAGCGGTACGAGACCAGGCGGATCGGAGCGTGTTTCCGAGCGAGGCGGGAAGCGCGCCGAGCATGGAGCTGCCCTGTTTCTTTGTGTTTGCGAAATCTGGCAGGCTCGACGCTGCGGCGGTCGTCTCGGAGCGTCGGTAGAGGTCCGAAGCGTCGAGCATTTGGTTCAAGCCCTGCTTGTAGGCGTAGTCTGCCTCGGGACCTGCAACGACTTTGGAGCGCATATGATCGACGGAGAAGCCGTCCTGTGCGAGAATCCTGGCAAGCTCCTCGAGGATGCGGCGGAGACGCTTTGCCGCCGCTCGTGCCGGGCCATGAGAGCCTTGCGGAGCATGTGCGCCATTATCCGAGTCGGAGGGTGCCACCTCAAGGTTGACGGTGACGGTGCGATGGATGAGCGAGGTGTCTGCGCTAGAGATGGCGATACGGCAGATCGGGTGGATGTCGAGGCTAGCGACCAGGCTGGAGAGGTGTGAGATGCACGAGGGGCAGTGGATGTCTGGGCAGACCGCGTAGACTCTGACGGTGAGCGCCGAGGCGTTACGGCTCGAGCGGGGGGATGTGTGCGAAGGAAGCGCAGCTGGATGGCCTCGTCGCGTAACGAGCGGCTGATCCGAATCGTCGAAAGTGCCGTTATCGATAGAGCGGTAGGGCGTGGGAAGTGCGCGGCGCTCATCGTGGCTGAGCAGCGCCTGGCGCTCAGCTTGATCCCACGCCATCATGGGGTGCTGACGTTCAGAAGCGCAGTTCAAGGCTGCTGAGGGACGAAGCTGGGGGGGAAGCGACGACGTTCCAATGTTTGAAACAGCGTCTGCCTTTATAGTCTGATGGAAAGAGGTTCCGGAAAATGCGAGAGGACCCTGCCGGCGCCTTTTCAAGCGACGAGAAAAAGGAGCCGAGCCGGAAGACTGCGCGATTTTCGCCGTTTTGCGCGATTTTCGCCCGTGTAGCTCGTTGCTAGGTCTTCCTCACCACAGCTGGCCACCGCACTAGCATCAGTTCGCTGCGGCCGTACCTGTGTTAGTACTGAGACCTACAGCGGCACTATACTGGGCTTTTAGCCAGCAAGCCAAGGTGAGTGGCATCCACCCGACGTCGTATTGACTTGCCCAACAGCCGTAGTATGCACATGATGTGCTCTCGGACGTGACGGAGCGAGAGCCTCGGTAAGACATCGCTGATCTGCCCGATCCGCAACTTTTGGCTCCGTGTTGGTCTCCGAAAAAGAAAAAATGTGGAAAGCAAGCGTTTTGCGGGAAAGTGTTGGTCGGGGCTCAGCATGCACCTCCCACAGCTCCTAGTCTTGCATCGGGCCGAACGGGCAATTTTGTTGGAGCGGATGGGCCAAAGCGAGCAGAGTGTGAGGTGCAGCGCAAAGTGCAGCGCAAAGTGCAG
>AWNI01000022.1:1449448-1463505 GCA_000517465.1 Moesziomyces aphidis | reverse complement strand
AAAAAAAAAAAAAAAAAGGTTGCTTCGACCCACAAACGAGGGGGAATTTCCAATCCGACCAACGAGAGGCGCAGGAGACTGCTCCAGACCTCCACCCCAACCAACCCCAGAGAGCGACTTGTTGCCCCCCGCTCAATTCGCCCTGCAGCCACTCACTCACGTCGCCATAGTCGTCGGTGCGTTGACCGGCCGTCTCTTTCTTGTCGGACTCCAAGCGCTTCCCCATCCCTTCACACCACCACCCATCACCCTCCCCCACACAGGCTTGCAACATGTCTGCCTCCCAGCCCATCGCCATCCTGTCGGTCTACGACAAGACCGGCCTGCTCGACCTCGCCAAGGGCCTCAACGCCCTCGGCGTCCGTCTGCTCGGTTCCGGAGGTACCGCCAAGCTCGTCCGCGAGGCCGGTCTGCCCATCGGCGACGTCTCGGACATCACAAAGGCTCCCGAGATGCTCGGCGGCCGCGTCAAGACCCTCCACCCCGCCGTCCACGGCGGCATCCTCGCCCAGACCTCCAAGCCCTCCGACGTAGAAGACCTCAAGGCGCAGAGCATCGAGCCCATCGACGTCGTCGTCTGCAACCTCTACCCCTTCGAGGAGACCATCGCAAAGGAGCCAAAGCCCTCCATCGCACAGGCCACCGAGGAGGTCGACATCGGCGGCGTCACCCTCCTCCGCGCCGCCGCAAAGAACCACGAGCGCGTCTGGGTCCTCTCCGACCCTAAGGACTACGCCAAGTTCCTCGACAACTACAAGAGCTCCAACGCAGAGGCCGCCAAGGCCAACCGCAACCTGCTCGCCGTCAAGGCCTTCTCCCAGACCGCCCACTACGACGACGCCATCAGCAACTACTACCGCCAGCAGTACGCCAGCCTCGCCTCCAACTCCACCGACGTCGTCCAGCAGCTCCCGCTCCGCTACGGCGCCAACCCGCACCAGAAGCCCGCCCAGGCGTTTGTCACTGCAGGTGAGATGCCCGTCAAGGCGCTCTGCGGCTCGCCCGGCTACATCAACTTCCTCGACTCGCTCAACGCCTGGGCGCTCGTCCGCGAGCTCGCCGAGGCCACCGGCTTGCCTGCCGCCGCGAGCTTCAAGCACGTCTCGCCCGCCGGTGCCGCCGTCGGCGTGCCCCTCACCGAGCTCGAGGCCAAGGCGTTCTTCGTCGACGACCTCGGCGCGCTCTCGGGCCTCGCCACCGCGTACGCGCGTGCGCGCGGCGCCGACCGCATGTCGTCCTTCGGCGACTTTATCGGCCTCTCGCACCCCGTCGACGTGCAGACCGCCAAGATCATCTCGCGCGAGGTGAGCGACGGCGTGATCGCGCCCGCGTACGAGCCCGAGGCGCTCGAGATCCTCTCCAAGAAGAAGGGCGGCAAGTACTGCGTCCTGCAGATCGACCCGCAGTTTGAGCCGTCGGACATCGAGACGCGCACCGTCTACGGCGTCCAGCTGCAGCAGCGCCGCAACGACGTCAAGATCACCAAGGACCTCTTCACCAACATCGTGTCCGACAACAAGGAGGTGCCCGAGCAGTCGCAGCTCGACCTGCTCGTCGCCACGCTCGCGCTCAAGTACACCCAGAGCAACTCGGTCTGCTACGCCAAGAACGGCCAGGTCATCGGCCTCGGTGCGGGCCAGCAGTCGCGCATCCACTGCACGCGTCTCGCCGGCAGCAAGACCGACAACTTTTGGCTGCGTCAGCACCCGCGCGTGCTCAGCCTCCCCTTCAAGAAGGGCACCAAGCGTCCCGAAAAGTCCAACGCCATCGACCTCTTTGTCGAGGGCACCGAGAACCTCTCGGCCGAAGAAAAGGCCGAGTGGGAGGCCGTGTTCGAGCAGGTGCCCGCGCCGCTCAGCGCCGAAGAGCGCAAGCAGCACGCCGACCAGCTCACGGGCGTCGTCTGCGCTAGTGACGCCTTCTTCCCCTTCCCCGACAACGTCCACCGCGCAAAGAGGAGCGGCACCAGCTTCATCGTCGCACCCGGCGGATCTGTGATGGACGACGCCTGCGTCGCCACCGCCAACAAGTACAACATGGTCGTCGTCAGGACCAACCTGCGTCTCTTCCACCACTGATCTCTCCGCATACATTCCGCTTGCACCTTCTCGACGTCTCAACACGTTTCCCTTCTCTGAAATTGACACTATACTCTCGGGCTCTACTACAAAAACCGGGGACATTGGGATGAGGTCTTATGACGACGCGGCGGCGGCAGGGTGCGGGTAGAGCTTGCCGGGGTTGAGCAGGTTGTTTGGGTCGAGCGCGAGTTTGATGGCCTTCATGACGCGGATGGTGGCGGCGGGCAGCTCTTTTTCGAGGTATTCGATCTTGCCCATGCCCACGCCGTGTTCGCCCGTGCAGGTGCCCTGGAGCTTCTGCGCGCGCTCGCATAGTCGTCCGACCACCTCGGTGGTGGTTTGGAGCTCCTTAGAATCCGAGGCGTTGAAGGGGATGAGGGCGTGGAAGTTTCCATCGCCTGCATGGCCGACGATGGCCGTTCCCGTAAGACCAGACTCTTGGAAATCCTTTTGCGACTCGCGCACCAGCCGGGGAAGTGCCGAGATGGGAACGCACACATCCGTGGTCCACACCTTGACACCCGGTGCCTCGTTGGTAGCAGCCACGGCCCACAGTGCGGCCTTGCGTCCTTCCCAGATCTTGGCGGCGCGTTCCTTGTCCGTCTCGAACTCGACGCTCTCGCGGCGCGCACCGAACTTGACACTGGCGCGCGTGATGGCCTCCTTGGCTTCGGCCACCGCCGCTTCGCCTCCGCTCAGCTTGAAGAAGAGCGAGTCCTTTTCGTCGTACCGCCGTCCGCACAGGTTCGACTCGTTGATCGACTGGATCATTTTGTAGTCCAGCAGCTCGATGCACTGCACCGGCACGCCCGACAGCAGGATCTCATTCACCGTCTGCGATGCCGCCTCCACGTTCGGGAAACTCGCCACGGCCACAGCGTCCGACGGCATCTTGGGCGCCAGTCGCAGCGTCACCTCGGTGACAATGCCCAGAGTGCCTTCGGCACCCACGATGATCTTGCCAATGTCAAAGCCCGCCGAAGACTTGCGTGCACGTCCGCCGCCGCGGGTCGAGATGATCTCGCCGTTGGCAAGCACCACCTTCATGTCGAGAAAGTGCTCGCCACGCGCCGTGCCGTAGCGCACCGCATTGGTGCCCGAACAGCCCGTACCGATCATGCCGCCGATCGTAGCGCCCGGTCCCGGATCGAGCGGGAAGAAAAGCTGGTTGCCGTTCTTGGCGCAGTACTGGTTGACCGTCTCCCATCCAATGCCAGCCTGCACCACAATGTCTCCGTCGGCCGGGTGGAAGGCAATCACCTTGTCCATGCGGCTCATGTCGATCGAAATGCCCGCAAACGGCGCAATGTAGTGACCCTCCAGACTCGTTCCGCCGGAAAAGGGCACGATGGGCATGCGGTACTTGTTGGCGATGCGGATCACTTGCTGCACATCCGGAGTGTCGCGCACATACACGGCCACCGATGGCTTGGTGCCCTCGGACGAGCTGCGGTGGCCGTTCTCGTCCAGACCGCGGCGCTCGAGCTCATCGTCGTCTGTAGTGACAAAGTCGTCCCAAGCTTCGCCCTGCGAGGTAAAGTAGGCCTTGAGCTCCTCGATCGCCGCCTCGAAGTCTTGCTTGCTTCCATACTCGAACGGCAGCTGCGGGTTGCTGTACGAATACTCGCCGCTGGGCACCACCGCCTTGGGTCCGTCGAGTTGAAGCTTGCTGTCGCGCTGGGAGAGATAGTACGCGTTGGCTCCCAGTCCGACTGCGAGCAGGCCGAGTGCAAGGTTGCGGTACGAGCCCGGGGACGCCGAGGCGCTGCCGGAAGCACCACCAGTGGTGACATTATGGCGCGGCGCTGAGGTGGTCAGAAGACGGCGTGTGGACGAAGTGGCGGGCGTGGACGGGCAACGGGCTGCGCCAAACGCGCGCGTGGAGAAACGGCGTGCAAAGACCATCTTGCAGACAGTACAAAGGACAAGGGGGTTGTTGGTGGGAGAGAAGAAGAGTTCGAAAGACGGTCGCCTTTTCAGTGCGAGTTCAAGCGAGTGCTTGGCTGAGGCTGACACTGGACGATGGGCCACGTTCGGGTTGCTCGGTCAAGTTGACGTGGTGGCGGTGGTGTACGGGTTGGGTGCGGGGCTCGGCACCACCACCGACAGCTTCTCGGCCCCCCACATTTGGCAGGTCAGGTCCATGCTCGGCGTCTAATTCCCCGTTCAGAAGTCCGGAACGTCCAACGCCGCCTTCTGCGAGGAATTCCCGAAAACTGCGTCCCTGACGTCGGTCTAACATCCGTAGTCGGGCGCCCTCCCATCTCACCCGCCTCCTCACGTTTGCCTTTCCCCATATGCCACCACCAGAAGGTGTGACGCTGTAAATCTACGCACAGACCAGCGAGCCTGCTCGAGACCGGAGTGGACGGGCTTCGCACACGACACAACAGGAGGGACAATGTGCAGCCAATGCGCAAGACGGAACAATCGTGTCTGGTTTTGGGGTGGTATTCAGGAAAGAAGCTGACGAGGGACAACCGCTCTCGATGCTAGGACGAAGGATGCTGGCTTTCACTTGGAGCCGGAAGCAGCCTTCTTGGCCTTCTCCTTGGCAGCCTCCTTCTGGGCCTTTTCGTAGACCCAGTCGTTGAGGCCACGACGGCAACGTGCGATCTCGTAGACGTAGAACTGAAGGCGCGTGACTGTGCATTGTTGGTCGGCACGTATAGCGGAGGGCAGCTTGTCAGCTTTGAATCGATGCGAGGATACGGAAAGAGCGATCGGCGTTGGAAGGAAGAGTGCAAGACTTACCGAAGGTGGTGTTGAACTGCGTGTACTCGTCGGAGGCGTCGGTACGAATCAAGGTACCAAAGTTGTAGTCGGCGACTGGTGAAAGCGCAAAGAGACAGATAGGAATAAAGTCAGCCTTGAATCCTGGGAGATTGTGCACGTGGCCGGCAAGCTCAGGAAGGCGAGCGAGCCCGTGACGCGAGGCGGGAAGGAGGACCCGTTGAGGCCGGTACGGTGCAGATGCTCACCCTTGTTCTCGTACTTGTTGATGAAGACACGCCACTTCTCCTTGCCTGCAGGGCTCTTCATGGCCTCCTCGTCGACCTTGAGGACGGACTTGGGGTCGGCCGACTCTGCGAATTCTGGGAAGGTAGCCTGGAAGTCTTCGTACATCTCATCGTCGAGTCTGCCGAGGTGCAACGCAACGAGACAGGGTCAGCTTCCGGCCTCTCTCTCGAGAGTGCTCATAGCGCTCGCCTTCATGACGGGTAGCACCTACTTTGTCAAGCGAAGGGACGAGGGCTTGATCTTCTCCAACAGGTTCCAGTAGGTCTGAGCGTGCTCGACACATCGAACGGCCATCTGCTTCTCGATTTCGGGCAGGTTCTGCGCCTTGTTGGCGTCAAACGTTCCGGTCGACATGTTGGTTTGGGCTTTTGTGGGGTGAGCACCTGTATGTGTGAGTGTGTGTGTGTGTTGCGAGCGTGGCGGTGGTTGAGACGATGCTGCAGGTGATGGCACGGTGAGAACGGGTAGCGCCGTCACGGGGAGGGGGCGTGCGCTCGAGTAGCCTCTCTAAAAACTGCAACTGCAGCGGCACTGCAAGTGAGGCTAAGCGGAGCCGAAACCTTGTCGGCTGGCCGTGGCCCTTGCGCGGGTGGGCGGGTGTGCGCGTGCCGTCCCTTTACCGCCACGTCGACTCCCTGTCGGTCTCGGGCTCTGTCACTTTGGAAGAAGCGCTAGAGTGTTAGGCCCTCCGTTTTAAATTTTTGCGATCACAGAGCATCGGGAAGATGATCGGTGATAAGGGTCCGCCCCGCAGGGCCAGTCTCCCGGTCGCGCGTGAAATGCACGAGTCTGGCTGCTTCGGTAAGAAGCCTCAGCCAGACAACGGCTCGCGCGGACGCAACGTCGAAAACTCAACGCTGGCGAGGCGCGCGCACCTCTCGAGCCGGGCGCAAATCATGCCCGACACTCCGGAGGCTGCCGCCCCCTCAGCCAAGAGGAGCCCCGCCTCGCAACGAGAGGCAACAGCGGCTCCTCACTCCGCACACTTGGCACCGCCTTCCTTCTCGCGCTACCACATCATCCCCCGCCACAACCCTCCCAACAACCCACAAACGCCTTTTACCAAAAATGTCTCTCTTCGCAAAGAGGGCTGTTGCCAGCAGCAGCCGCACCATCACCTCGGCCAACAAGGCCGCGCTCGCCGCCTCCCGTGCCGCCCGAGCCTACTCTACACCCGTGGAGAGCAATGGCGTCTCGTTCGGCCTCAGCGAGGACCAGGAGGCCTACCGTGACCTCGCACGCAAGTTCGCTCGTGAAGAGATCATCCCTCAGGCGCGCCACCACGACCAGACCATGGAGTACCCCACAGAGATCCTCAAGAAGGGCTGGGAGCTCGGTCTCATGAACACGCACATCCCCGAGAAGTACGGCGGCCCCGGCCTTGGTCTCGTCGAGTGTGGCCTCATCTCCGAGGAGCTCGCCTACGGATGCACCGGTATCCAGACCGCCATGGAGGCCAACGGTCTGGCAGAGGCTCCCCTCCTCGTCTCCGCCTCGGACGCCACCAAGGCCAAGTACCTCGGCCGCATGACCGAGGAGCCCCTCATGGCTGCCTACTGTGTCACCGAGCCCGGCGCCGGCTCGGACGTCGCCAACATCGCCACCAAGGCCGAGAAGCAGGGCGACAAGTGGGTCATCAACGGCACCAAGATGTGGATCACCAACGGTGGCAAGGCCAACTGGTACTTTGTGCTCGCCAAGAGCGACCCTAGCGCCAAGGCCGCCAAGTCGATGACCGGCTTTGTCGTCGATGCCGACACGCCCGGTATCCACATCGGCAAGAAGGAGATCAACATGGGCCAGCGCTGCTCGGACACGCGCATGATCACGTTTGAGAACGTCGTCGTGCCAGAGGAGAACGTGCTCGGCAAGCCCGGCGACGGTTTCAAGACTGCCATGGGTGCATTCGACATCACGCGCCCCCTGGTCGCTGCCGGTGCCGTCGGTCTCGCCCAGCGCGCTCTCGAGGAGGCTGCCAAGTACGCCGTGGAGCGCAAGACGATGGGCAAGCACATCATCGACCATCAGGCCGTCGCCTTTATGCTCGCCGACATGCAGATGAACGTCGAGGCGGCGCGCAACCTCGTGTGGAAGTCGTGCTGGACCAAGGACCAGGGTCAGCGCAACTCCTTCTACGCTTCCATGGCCAAAGCACGCGCCTCCGAGGCCGCCGGCTTTAACGTCGACGCCGCCGTCCAGATCTTTGGCGGTCTCGGCTTCAACACCGAGTCGCCCGTCGAGAAGCTCTACCGCGATGCGCGCATCTTCCGTCTCTACGAGGGCACCTCTGAGATCCAGAGGCTCATCATCTCCCGACACATCAAGGAGATGTACGCCCAGTAAAGCGTGTATGCACACCAACCTCCTCGCCTCATTTGTAGTAGACGCTGAAGCTCATCCAAATTCGTAATTCGACGCTGTCAGCCATCCACTTTTTCGCACGACCAAGGCGCTCATTCGAGTGTCTGACATTTGTCGAGCTCTCGGGCGAGGGACGGACCTTTAAGCCAGTTGGATGATCAGCCACGGAAGCTAGCGAGACAAGGCAGGCTCGAGTTAAAGAGGACATGCATTACTGTGAGAGAACGAGAAATAGCTAAAAGAGTCCGTGAACGAGACGAAATGCGAGGTGACGGAGGCGTATCCGCTCTGATTGCAGAGCCACAATTAGGGTTCCACGTGGGCGGAGTTGTAGGCAGGATCTGCCTAGTGGTTCTCTCCGACGCGGAGAACCTTGGGCTCCTCGCCGGGGACCGAGACAGAGCCGACCTGGGGGAAGACGTCCTGGGAGGTGGCGTCAAAGCTCTGGGCGGTAGTGCTGACGTGGCTGACAGGGCCCGAGACCGAGGCGGGCTCGGCTGTCTTGGGCAGCATGGCGACACGGCCGGGACGGACGACGCTGCTCCTTGGGGCGCTTGCAAGGGGCAGCGTAGATGAGCTGGGAGCGGGGGGAGCGCGGATGGCCGATCGCGACGAGAAGGCTCTGCGAATGATAGGGTTCATACTGGGCTGTAGAGTGCGTCGAAGAAGACGGCTGATAATGACGAGAAGAGAGAGCGCGAGAGGGTAAGGTTCAGTCGATAGGGTGTATGAGAGATGGCAGGCAAGACAGGATTTGATTATATAGGACGATTGAGGAGGATGCTCTGGTCCTGGCACAGTGTGGGCAATCGGACCAGTGCCGCTTTATATGCCAGCGCGCTGTGACGGAGCGGATACGGTCCGGAGATCTCGAGGCGAAATGTCGTGGCTGCTTTCGCGCTCTGCTTCGTCGTGGCGACTCGCCTGCCCTTGTTGCTGCAGGGCTGCAGGCAGAAAGTGAGGCGAAGATGGCATGATCCGACTGAGCACAGCCAGAATGGCCTGTCTTCAGCCAGCCTTGGTCGGGTGGTCCGTTCGGGAGGCGAGCATCGGCGTTTTTGGACAGCACGGTCATCTGAGAAGATCAGACGCCCCAAAAAGTGACAATCTGGCTGCCACGTTGTACGGCAGGACAGCGCGGAGATCGTTTTATCGGACATGTCAGTGGTCGGAAATTCCATCTCCTGACTCAGACCCACGCCGCCAGGGAATGCTAGAGCTTCTCTCGAGCATCGCTCGACTCGCTCCTTATCGCTGATCTGAGCTTTCTCGCTCCGGTCACACACTAGTGGCGTAATGTGTGTGCTGTCACATGGCTGTGAAGCGAATCGGGCCAGTCTCGGTCATCAGGCCATGGCTGGCTGCTTACGGCCTCTTGATGTGACCTAGCTATCTGTGACTTTGCTTGAAGGCCGAGCCGTATCCCAGGCTGGCGTAGCTCACGTACGGACTGACGCCTGCATTCTGTCTCTCGCATGCTCCGGGCAGTATCAGCACCTTGCTTCGTACTGGTGTGGGTCCGCACGTGTGCGTGATTACCGAGCAGAACAGCCGGCTGCCGACTCTGCTTGCGCTTCGGCCACAGCTGATCTCTGGGCCCGACACGATTCTCAGCACATGCGTCACACCGAGGCGCAGTGGCTGCTCAGAGCGGCTCAGAGCCGGCGCTTAATCCGGCGTTCAAGCTGCTCCCGCAAAGCATGGTTGGAGTCACAGCTCCGCACTTCCCCAACGCTGCGATTTTTTGGGACCGAGAGGCGCGTCACGCTGCCGCACCTCCTTCTCCGCATTTGACAGCGTCCCGCACTGCCGTCCCTGCCTTTGCCCGACGCTCGACCCCGCTGGGCCAAGACGGTTGAGCACTCTCAGATGTTCTCTCGAATGTACCTGCTCATCGAATCGCGCGGAACCGGTCCTGGGGTATTGGCTCTTGGCGGGCAGAGTTAGGCTTAGGCTCCCACAGGTGGTATTCTGCGTCTCGGCTCACTTTTGTTCTGACCTTCGCAAGTCTGAACAATCCACTTCACCTGTGTGGGTACAACCTTATCCGCAAGCTCGTGATCATGTGACTGCCGTGTTCCAATGCGTCGAGCTGTGCCTCGTCGGATGGAACTCTGGTTAGGGCGGCAAAGGCAATCTTGGATCGGCATTGCCGATACCCGATTCATCGGGTGCTGCGGGAGGCTCGCCCGAGAAACCGTACGTCAGAAAAGGCATCGGCTCCAGGCTAGCGCTTCCGGCGGTAAAGCGTGCTCGCTTGGCTAAGCGATCTGCGCCCTGTCAGCTACACGCACGCCCACGTCCGCAGAACTAGGCCATCACACCTAGCCTGGGCTGGCAAAACTGGCGCATTCAGGCTTGTCATGCACCCGCGAGCACGAGGTCGCCATGCCGTGGTCCGTACAGGCGTGGCAAAGGAATGTGTTGGCCGAGGCATGACTCTTCGCGCACGGCAAGTGCCACGCCGATGGAAGCGTCGGAGATGTGCGATCCGGCTCGAGGCCAAGACGAAAGAGCGGCGAAAGAAGCGGCATCTCGTCTGGCCTGAAATTAATCGGTGCGTTGTGATTGGCTGTCGGCAGATCGCCGTCCGAGACGAACAAATTGTATAATAAAATCAAAATCAAGCTGGCCACCTCTGAGTTGATCGCGGGCCGAGAAGGTGCAGAGGCTCAGCGATGGTTTGCCGAGAGAGTAGAGCACGCTTCTGAGAAGGATCCGGTGCAGGTGGAGAAGGCGTCGGCACGGATTTGAGCTGGAGCGCGGCTTGCAAACAAGGAGCGAGCTGACCGCAGCCTTCACGGAGACGAGGCTTCCGAAATCGGTCATCGCTCGCCGGGCATCCCATGATGCCTAGACTGCAGGCCGAGGGCGAAGAAGAGCCGACGATAGCTCGAGCAAATTCTCCGACCCGGCATCAATTGGACGCAGGCATGTGGGCGAGTGGGAAACAGAGCGGCTATGTAATCTCGTCGAGGGCAAGCAGAAGGTGGGATTCGGAAAAAAAGCATGTTCCGGCGCAGCGAGCTCGGATGAAAGACGAGTCTGCCTTCGGGGCTGTGCTCGGGAGGTGCTGGTGGGAGTTTGTAGAGGGGCAAAGCGAGGGTCTGACATTTGCCGGCTTGATAGCCTGAGGCCGTTTGATCCGAAGTGCTTCGGGCGGGAGATGGGCAAATGGCGCGGAAATGATTGGTTGACGGCTGGCACGAGTTTTGCAGGGCTGATCGAAACGCATTGGCGTCACCAATCAGATACGCGAAATTTCAGGGCGATGTACGTGGAGTCAGGGTTCCCAAGGCGCAGCCGACACGATCGCTGTTTTCGCCTTGACCCGTGTCGGCTTGCACATCCAGGCAGGGCGGTCGGCATGCCGAACCGTGGCTCAAAGTTGCACCAAAGGATCGAGCAAGAAGCCACAGCCTGCGCTGCCAGAACCTGTCTTCAAGTCGGGCTTGGCCGAATATCGTAAATTTAGACTGCGCGAGGGAGAAGCTGCAGTCGTCGAGCTGTGTATGCATAGCCCACTAGCACCAGCTGCCGGCGTGTGCTCGAAGCAAGCCGGGATCCACAGAGGAGTGCCATGCAAAGGCTCGACAGGGAGAGGAGGAGAGGGGGAGGCTGGCTTTTTTTTGCCGCGGCTGGAACCAGATCGAGCCCCAGCCAAGCCGGCTCGCCCGACGTTCCGACATCGTGCCAAAACGCGCTAGCGGGCAGCGCGGCACTAGGCGGCGAGATTGCGGAAAAATCGCCAGGCGAAAAAAGGGCTCGGGGCGATGGCCCACTCTTACCCACTTATCTCTGTCGCTGGCGCCGCCGCTGGGCTGCTGCGCTGTAATCTCATCAGTAGCCTCTCAGAGTCTGTAATCATCGCGCGGCTGTCGAACTGAGCCATAATCTTTTCTGCCTGCCTCGGGCACTCTCCCTCTCTCTGTCCCTCTCTCGCGCGCCTTTGGCATCTCTCTCTCCCCACACGTGTGTGCCCATCAGAGTGACCAGCTGACCTCGTCAACGCCCAGAATTCCCCTCACTCTGCCTCGCTCCCCTCCCCCTCGCGCGTTTTCTTCCAGGCCATCCCTATCTACATCGCCGCCCGTCCCTATCTCAGATCCACCATCACGATCCCCCCTCGTTCATCCCTTATCTCCCTCCCCCCCTATCGAGTCCTTATCGCGCCTCCCCACGACCGCCACGTCCTTTCTCCCCCGTGCTCATCCAACGCTGCTCGGCTGCCACAGCTGCGTCCGGCTCATCACTCTCGGCACGCCTCATCACGTCTTACGGCAGCCGAACACTCGACATCCAAGCTAGCCCCGCATCGCTAGCATCGACTCAGCCTGCCCGAACGCGCCTGCATTCCAGGGATCCGAGCTCGGCTTGCACATTGTGTCGATCTATTGGCCTTGACCGTTGTTTGCGGAGCTAGTACGCCCGAGCTGCACCGCCCTTTCTCAGCCGCAACTTCGATCCGTGCCGTGACTGCACCCGCCTCACTGTGACTGAGCTCCTGCGCGTGCCGAGCCGCCCTGTCCGCCATGGCTCACCCGCTCGTCAAGATCGCTTCGCGACCCGCCTCTCCGACACCTTCCCATCATCAGCCTGCGGCATCTTCTTCTTCCTCCTCTTCTTCATCCCATCCTCAGCGAATCGCAGCTCGTCCGATCGCACCGGCGGATCGTTCGCCAGAACGCTACTCGCACCACGCCCGAGCCGGCTCCCTTCACGACCAAGAAGGCCTGCATCACATCCTTCCTCGAACTTCTCGACCACCATCCCCCTCGGCCCACCACGACGTCTCCCAGATCCCTACCCGCAGCACCGCTCGCAGCCTCTTCCGCGATCCTCGGTCCTTCCACCCAGCTGGAAGATCCCAGTCGCCCATCGCCGCTTTCCGCAATCGCTCGCAGAGCTCCGAACGTTCCCACCTTGGGCCTTCCAGGTCGCAACCCAACAGTCCCCTCTTACATCCGTCGTCGTTCCGCCATCCCAACGAAGCCGGTGGACTTCATCTTCCTCCCATCTCGTCGCTCTCCAAAGAGCTCATCTCCGACCATCCCGACGCGCTGGCACACCGCCGCACGCCCAACACGTCGCCTCGCGCCGCAGCACGCTTGCACATGGGCAACACCTTCCGGGACTCGAGCCCCGCCCCTTCCTCCGGCAGTCCCGCCACCATGCGTCACGACCACCCCGCCTACCGCCACGAGTACCCTGGCGAGGATCGTCACAAGACCCACCGATATGCCGACGACCAGCCTCGCGCCATCGCTCCGGCACCGAGACCCAGCTACGACCACGAAATTCGCGCCGCACACTACCGCGATGCACAGCCTGGCTCGTCCCGAAGCAACGAGCTGCCTTACCACGTGAACGGCAGCCGCCATGCTTACAGCGAAGATCCCAGACCCCATGCGCACACACAACCGTCCCGCAACCCCAGCCCGCAGCACACGCCCCGGGACTCGCACGAGCACGAGGCTTCTGGCTCGCCTCCTTCGGCGCACCATGCAGGCTTGCGATGCTCCAACTGCGGAGTCACGTCCACTCCCTTGTGGAGGCGCGCGCCCGACGGCAGCACCATCTGCAACGCCTGCGGTCTCTACATGAAGTCGCACAGCACAAATCGCGCAGCTTCAAGTCGGGCATCTGCCACCGACGCCAGTCCGCCTGCGCAAGATCCAAAGGCCCTCCCACCTGCCTCGGGTTGCTCCAGGGACGACGATCCCAAGTCCGGCTCTTGCCCCGGAGACGGCCTCTGCAACGGCACGGGCGGCACAGCAAGCTGCAGCGGATGCCCCGCATACAACAACAACCTCTCACACGCCCTCAAGGTCAGCAAGCGCGAACCACGAGCTGCCGAAGAGCTCTCGCCCGCTCGCAGCAATGCTGAGAGGGCCCCGGCTGCGCCCGAAGAGAAGAAAGAGGACGACAAGAGCAACGGCGTGGGAGCTCTCCGCTGCACCAACTGCCAGACGACCACCACACCGCTGTGGAGACGCGACGAAGATGGCAACAACATTTGCAACGCCTGTGGTCTCTACCACAAGCTCCACGGCACGCATCGTCCGATCGGCATGAAGAAGACCGTGATCAAGCGTCGAAAGCGTATTCCTGCCAACGCCACCGCCCAGGCAGCGAATCAGACCGACGCCGCGCCGGTCCAGGTCAATTCGAATGGCCAACCCATCATCGCACCAGCCGCTGGCCGTGCTGGCGAGTCCACTCCTGGCTCCGAGGCCAAGCGAGCTTCCAAGAAGTCGGCGCCTGTCTCCGAACAAGCGCTGCGCGAAGCTCGCGACCGCGAAGCCGCGATGCTCTTGATGGAGGTCGGCGCTGGCGCGCGTTCGCGTGAGGACCCTCGCCACCAGTCGAACGCAGGCCTGTCGAGCTCAGCCTCGATGCAGCACGACCTCGCATCTGCCAGAAGCGGTGGCGATGCGGCCCACATGGCTCATCTCGACGGAGCTCGCGCTGCCAAGAGGCCGCGCAAGTCGCTCCCGTTGGCTTCGAGGGAAGCTTACGACGAGCATGACGGCTCGAACGCGTCGTCTCCGTCGTATCCGGACGCGCAAGCACGACGCCGTTCGCCCGCCGAGC
>AWNI01000022.1:1430994-1449348 GCA_000517465.1 Moesziomyces aphidis | reverse complement strand
CCCCCCCGCCGAGCTCGCCTCGGCCGACAAGGCAGGTCGGGCCGACGTCCCCGGCGCATCCGAGCAGGCCGCACGCGGAAGCGTATCCGATGCCGGTCGAACAGCCTCGGCCGCACCCCACCATCACCACCATCACCACCACCACCACGCCACTCACAGCGCTCATTCTGCGCACCATGGCCACCACCACCATCATCACCACCCCGTTGCGGTCAACGGACACGTTGCCCACGTGCCCGCCGGATCCACCAAAATTAGCGATGTGGAGAGGCTAAGGGACGAGCTGCTCTTCGAGCGCAAACGCATCGACGAGGTCCTGCACCGTGCCGAGGCCATTCTGGCTGCCGCACGTCAGAGCAACCTTGGTGCTGATGCAGCTGCTCCGGCCCCGAGTGTGCTTCACAACGGTCACGGCCACGCGCGAGAGTCGCCTCCGCGAGGCAGCTCGGCTCGGACCAGCCCCGTTGCTGACGGCAGACCGACGCGCGTCAACCTGCCTCTGAAGGATTCGCACGCATACGACAACGGCAGCTCCTCGAGCGAAAAGGATGAGCTCGAATCGCCTCCGCCCACCCACCAGCAGCCCGCAGGCCGTCCCTTGCTTGCCCCTTCGGACTCGCAGCCGGCATCGCGTCGCAGCAGCTTCGAGCAGAGGATGGCTTCGCTGCCCGTCATGGCCGCCGTGCCCCTCAAGCGCAACTCGCCCCCGGTCTCGGCGCCGCCCGCGGCTAGGAAGGCCACGGCCTGGGGCATCGATGCGCGCTCGCCTCCCGTCGGGGCTGCCGCGAGGCAGGGCGACAAGCGTCCCCGCCCCGACGACATGGACGAAGATGACGACGTGTACAACTGGGAGAATCTGTACGGCAAGGCCAAGCTGGAAAAGGCCGGCGACTGGCGTGGCTTTGCCCGCCCTGTTGAGGATCGCAGCCAGGCGCAATCGCGCTCCGCCGCCGCTTTCCGACGCGAAGGCGCTGCCAGCCGCCCTCCTGCGATCACCAACTCGGCTCAACCCGTCGGCGCTCCGCGAACGTAAACGGCCCTTCATTCCTCTGCCTCATCACTCACATCTCTCAATCTCAATTTTCTTACTTTGCCCAGCACAAAAGCACGAGTGTGGGAGAGATATCGATCTGTGTTTACGAGGTCGCCACGACACTTTTACATCGGGAGCCAATATTGAGTCTTTTTATCTTTCTTGAGCTGAGCGGATCTTGTTTGGATGGTGCTGGCGTAGATCTAGTGCTCGAGTTCGCAAAGCAGGTCGCCTTGCGAGACCGAGTCGTTGCCTTCGACGTAGACCTTCTTGACGTGACCGCCGACGGGTGCCGAGACGACGGTCTCCATCTTCATGGCGCTCATGATGAAGAGCGGGTCTCCGGCCTTGACTGCGTGGCCCTCCTTGGCGCGGATCTCGACGACGACACCGGCAAGCGGCGAGCCGACGCTGCCAGGGTCCGAGGTGGCCTTGGGGCGCGTGACGGTCTCGACGGCGGCGCTGCGGTCCTCGATGGTGAGCGCACGCGGCTCGGCGTTGAGCTCAAAGAAGACCTCGCGCGTGCCGTTGTTGGTGTTGAGCGCACCGACGGCGAGCAGCTTGACGATGAGCAGCTTTCCGCGGTCGATGTAGGCGTGCAGCTCCTCGCCCGGGTGCGCTTTGCCGAGGAAGTAGCGAGTGGGCAGGTTGCTGAGGTCGCCGTACTGGTCCAGGAACGACTGGAACTCCTCAAAGACCTTGGGGTACATGACGTAGCTGATGGCGTCCGTCGCGCTCATCGAGCGGCCGTACTTGGCGGTAAGGTCCTTGCGGACCTGGGCAAAGTCGATCGGCTCCATGGTCGCACCGGGACGGCCATCGACGCGCTTCTTGTCGCGGATGATCTTGCTGCGCAGCTCCTCGGGGAAGCCACCGGGGGGCGTGCCGAGGTAGCCCTGGAAGTACTCGATGACCGAGCTGGGGAAGTCGAGCTTGTCGGCGCGCTCCTCGACATCCTTGGCGCTGAGCTTGTTGGCCACCATGAACTGCGCAAAGTCGCCGACCACCTTGGACGAGGGAGTCACCTTGACGATATCGCCGCAGAGCTTGTTGGCCTGGATGTAGGCGGTCTTGATCTCCTTCCACTGGGTGCCGAGACCGAGCTGTTGCGACTGGAACATGAGGTTGGTGTACTGGCCACCGGGCATCTCGTGGTCGAAGACGGACGAGTCGGACGCCTTGACGTTGGCCTCGAAGCACTGGTAGAGCTGACGAACCTGGCTCCAGTAGAGGTTGAGGTTCTGGATGTCCTCATGGCGAATGCCGGCGCCGAGGCCGGTCTGCTCGAGCGCACTGACGAGGGCACCCATCGAGGGCTGCGAGGTGAGACCACTCATGCTGTCGATGGCGACGTCCACAACATCGGCACCAGCTTCAGCACAGGCGAGCATGCTCGAGAGAGCGATACCGGCGGTGTCGTGCGAGTGCACGTGGATGGGCAGGTCTGGGTACCTCTCCCTGATGGCGCCGACGAGCATGCGTGCGGCGGTGGGCTTGAGCAGACCAGCCATGTCCTTGATGCCGAGGACGTGGATGCCGGTCTTTACGAGCTCGTCGGTGAGGTTGAGGTAGTACTCGAGCGTGTACTTGGGGTGCTTGCTCGGGTTGGCCACGTCACCCGTGTAGCAGATGGTGCCCTCGGCCACACCGCCCGCCTTCTTGGCGGCGTCGATGCCGAGCTTGAGCGAGTCGAGCGAGTTGAGCGAGTCAAAGACACGGAAGATGTCCAGACCGCACTCGACTGCCTTCTTGCTGAACTCGTAGATGGCGTTGTCTGGGTAGGCGGTGTAGCCGACGGCGTTGGCACCGCGCACGAGCGCCTGGAGCGGGATGTTGGGCACGAGCTTGCGGATCTTGCGCAGACGCTCCCAAGGGTCCTCGTACAGGAAGCGCATGGCCACGTCGAACGTCGCACCACCCCAGCACTCGAGCGAGAAGGCATTCTTGAGCACGTAGCTCGTCTCCTTGGCAATGTTGACCATGTCGATCGTTCGCAGACGAGTGGCGAAGAGACTCTGGTGCGCATCTCGCCAGGTCGTGTCCATGATGAGCGTACCCTTGTACGCACGCACAGCCTTGGCGAAAGCCTCGGGGCCCTCGTTGACAATGATGTTCCTCCAGCCCTCGGTGCATGGCTTGGTGGTGTCGAGCGTCTTGGTAGGGTCCTTGGGGTCCGTGAAGGTCGGGATCTGGATCTCGTCCTTGAGACCGGGCTCGCCCACCTGACCAGCAATCGAGCTTCCGTTGACGGCAACGTCGCCGAGGTAGGCCAGCAGCTTCTGGGCACGATTCTTGGTCTGGACGAGGTTGAAGAGCTCGGGGGTGTCGTCGATCATGGTGGTCCACGTGCTGGCCGTGGCAAAGGCCTCGTGGGTCAGCAGACGGAAGAGGAAGGGAATGTTGGTCTTGACACCGCGGATACGGAACTCGACGAGGGATCGGAGCATCTTCCTTCGTGCCACCTCGTAGGTGGCACCTCGGCAGCTGACCTTGACGAGCAGCGAGTCGTAGTGGGGCGTGATCTGGGCACCCGCAAAGCCGGAGCCGGCGTCGAGACGCACACCGTTACCACCGGCCGATCGGTACACCTCGATCCTGCCCGTGTCAGGCTGGAAGTTGGCGGCCGGGTCTTCCGTGGTGATACGGCACTGGATGGCGGAACCGCGCTTCTGGATGGTCTCCTGGCTCAGGCCGAGGTCGGCCAGGGTGGCGCCAGCAGCGATCTGGATCTGAGCGCCGACAATGTCGATGCCGGTGATCTCCTCGGTGATGGTGTGCTCGACCTGGAGACGCGGGTTGATCTCGATAAAGTAGTAGCGGTTCTGCTGGTCGACGAGGAACTCGGCGGTACCGGCGTTGCGGTAGTTGGCGGTCTTGGCGAGGCGCACGGCATCGCTGAGGATGGCCTGGCGCACATCGTCGCGGAGGTTGGGAGCAGGAGCGACCTCGACGACCTTCTGGTGACGACGCTGGACGGAGCAGTCACGTTCGAAGAGGTGTACGACGTTGCCTTCGCCGTCGGCGAGCAGCTGCACCTCAATGTGACGAGGTCGGTCGAGGAAGCGCTCGATGAAGACGGTGGGGTCGCCGAAGGCGGACCTGGCCTCGGAGACAGCACGCTCGAAGGACTCCTTGAAGTCCTCCATCTTTCGGACGACACGCATACCTCGACCGCCTCCGCCCATGGCGGCCTTGATGATGACGGGGAAGCCGACCTCCTCGACGAAGGGCTTCGCCTCTTCGTAGCTGGCGATAGGACCAGGGGTACCGGGGACGATGGGCACGTTGGCCTTGCGGGCGAGGTCACGGGCCTTGGTCTTGTCACCCAGACCGTCGATGGTCTCGGGACGAGGGCCGATAAAGGCGATGCCGGCCTCCTCGACCTTCTTGGCAAAATTGGGGTTCTCGGAGAGGAAACCGTAGCCTGGGTGGATCATGTCGACCTTGTGCTCGAGGGCGACGCGGATGATGTCGTCGATGGCGAGGTAGGCCGAGACGGGGTTGAGGCCGGCGCCGACCTGGTAGGCCTCGTCGGCCTTGTAGCGGTGGGCGCTCATCCTGTCCTCGAAACTGTAGAGTGCGACGGTGGTCATGGCGAGCTCGTGAGCGGTACGGAAGATTCGGATGGCAATCTCGCCGCGGTTGGCGACCATGAGCTTCTTGAGGGGGCCAGTAGCCTCGCCAGACATGCTGTTGCGGATGCGCTGAATGGTGGGGAAGAGGTGGCCGGTCCTCTCACCTGGAGTGCCAGGCTGGCTCTCGAAGGTGTCGACAAAGGTGCTCTTGGGAGCGCCCTTGGGGGCCTGCGACGTCTCGGGCTCGACGGGCATCTTGACGAAGGAAGCAGAAAAGAGCGAAGCGAAAGTGGTTCTCGGTCGGAAAGCTGACCCAATCAGCTGGGTTCAGAGCCTACCTGCAGCAGACCCGTGGGTGATATGCGTGCTCGAAGGAAAGGACACGATATCAAGAGATGCGGGGGGTTGCTCAACACCCTGTATTCGTCCGTGTATGAACGATGGAAACGGTTGCAGGGGTGTCGAGAGCGATGGAGGAAAAGCGTGAAGGAGGGAGGAGGAAAGGGGTGAGATGGCGATCGAGCTGAAGAAGAGCGGGGATCGCGAGCAGCGCGGGCGAGACGATGAGAAATGCACGCTGTCGACGGGGGGGTTGAGGGGTTGAAAGGCGGCCAGATGCGCTGAGGCCAACGGCCAGATCGGTCGACGCAGCTTCGTCGGTACCTCTGCGTCGCCCCAACGGGCGCAGCGGAGCCAAGCCGACGAGGCTCACAATGTCGACTTGCTGCTGAAAAAAAGGTGGGCCGAACCGGCCCAACGGCACTTTCTCGCTCAGACCACACTCTAGTGAAACCACCCATCCGTACGGAGGCGTGGGTCGGTGCACCGATCGGCATCTGCAAAGGGCCAGGCAGGCAGGCGGGATGCGAGCAAGCCAGGCGTCGATAAGGAAAAGCAGGCGGGCGAGCGGGCGAGAGTGGAGGCGCGGTTGGCTGAACCGGCAGACTGGCCGGAGCGGACGCCTGAGCCGCTGCTGCACCTCTCACGATGCACCTCGCTCGACTCGACGCACGGACGATTCTTGGACATCCAAAAACGAAAATGCGGTAAATCCGCATCCTGCTACGACCGCGCCTCTGCGAGTCGGAAGCCTAGGGGAATGAATGCACCTCTTCATGCCAAAACAGCTGCATTTCCATCGCGCCTCCCAACCACCGATCTGAAAGCCGAGGTGCCAGGTGTTGGGGAAGACCGCCTAGCTTGACCCTTCTGACGCGGCATGCCTTCCAGGTTGACTCGACGTCCACGCTCTTCATGCGACTGCCCGCGTGGATGAGGCCCACCCACCCAGTTTTTGCCTTTGCCTTGTCCCTTTTTTCTCTTTTCTCCCTCGTCCGTGCCCGCTCGCTGATCTTCCGATCTGGATTCTGTCGCGTATCCGGCCCCCGTTATCAACTGCCCTCCCTCCGTATCAGACACTTGCTCTGAGTGCATCATCGCATAGCAGTGTGATGAGGCTGATATCGTGAGTGGCACTCTAGCGTCATATCTTGATACAGGGATCAACCATTGCCCATCGCAAGGGCTTTGCTCAGCCGAGTTTGGGTCAAAAGATGACGCCAATGAAAAAGAAGAGTCATCGCCGGCATAGATCCGATATCTGACCTTCGCGAACGGCTCAGCATCCCATCACCGAGCCGGGGATCTCGTCGTTTTGCCTAGATCAGATTGTAGCCCATAGCGAGCTTTTTATCGATCTGGTCTCGCAGACCATGCCCGATGCACGTTCTGCGTACAAACACAGCTTCTGAGCTGCGAGCTTTATTTCTCGCAATCTTGATTGGCTCGCCCAAGTCGATATCTCTACTCGTATGCAGGGTTTGCTCAAGAGAGCCTTTGGCTGCTGCCAATTGTACCGGTCCGGGCACGTCATCCATCTCATCCATGCTCGGCGAAACATCGGCAATCTCATCTGCGATGTACGCCGAGCCAGGCATGTCGGCCACATTCATCGCCACATCGGTGCCAATTCGGCCAGCTCGGGCGAATGTCTCCGTAGCCTCCGCAATGCGTAGCAGGACGGATCTGCCGATTCGACTATCGCAGCCAACCTTTCCAGATTGTTCGGTGCGTGCCGAAAGAATGGTCTCGTCAGATTCGACCTTTCGGCCTAAGCAACGCGGATGAATCTACGTACAGTTTAGGAGCGGCGTTCGGATCCACTCCGCTTTTTGGCTTTGGGGTGGCCTCGACGCATGCATGCGCTCTCTGTGTGGCTTTCTCGTCGAAGCTGTCTGGACTCTGAAGGGGCTGCCAGAACGTCAAAACCTGAGACGGAGGAGCAGGGACCTTCACCTGGGGACAGCAGACAATCTAACAAATCTCCTCCGCCAGGACCACGGCGTCTGATGTTCGCAACGCTGCTCGCCGTCCCACAGCAGACCGCTCAAGTTGTTGCACACGATTCTAGAGAGACTAGCGAGACGGCGGAGCTGCAGGTACTCATCGCGCCTTGCGGTGTGGCAAGTGCGCTCGAAGCATACTGCGGCGAAGGGGACGGCTGGACCCTTGGCGGCACTACTTGTCAGGTCTACATCTTGCCGGCCCCACGAGCGTCTTCCCCACATTCGGGAACGATGGCACCCAGTTTTGGTGGCTTCGGCTTTAGTGGTCTCCTGAGGACGATGCAGGCGCACGATCGTTGCGAAAGCGCAGTGTTCCGACACTGGGCGGCAAGGTGCAGGAGCCGAAACGCTTGCGATGCAGACGCACCCGATTTGTTCCGGTCATGCACCCCGCATCGGTCCATGCAAGCCCGCTTAGCGCCTGCCCGGTGCCTCTCAACATGATCGTTGCGCCCCTTTCACAGCCACTTCTCCAACACACTTGGCGACCTCTCATAGCGAGCGGACCCTTCTCAATGTGCCGGTTAGGTGCTCTTCGCTTCTCTTGCTCGCCTGCTCGAACGCACGTGATTGTCGAGCAACCCTCGTCGATCCTTTCTCGGCGCTGCGGCCCCGTCCCGTTCCGAGAACCTTTCGTTTCACGACAGCTGTGCAGCATTTGCCGGGTCTCCCCGCATCCAAGCCTCGTAGATCCGCCCTGACAGCCGCATCGGCGGTGACCTGATGGATCGATCGGGCAAACTTGCATTCGATGGCCTCATAGTCGATGCGATCGTGTCAGTTCCAAGCGGTGGTGACCATGCATGAACTAGACTATCTAGATACAGGTGTCCATAGGGAACGAGGCTCGGCTTTGATCACTTTAGTTACGACCGACGAACTGCAATATGAGAGGACAAAAGGAGGGTCACGGAGGCGTGAAAAAGTCAGCTTGTTGAATACGATGCTCTCTTGATCGATCCGAGGCTGCAACGACAGCCAACTTACCTGATACACGATTCGGCGGACGAGGCCCGAGAGATGCTCTGGGTTCTGCGCGTACGTTCCCATGACGAGCGACATGCCTGCCGAGGTGAGCAAGACCTCGCCACCGGGCACGAACGGCACGTACGACTTCTTCCTCAGCACCGACCATGCGCTCTCCATACCCTTGGGGAGCACGTAGGCCGCAAGCTCGGCGCGGCGTCGTGAGTCGTCGACAAAGAGCGAGAGACAGGTCATGAAGCCGGTGACCCACTTGATCCATGAGCTGATCAGCATGCGAGAGAACCACTGGGGCACAATGCGACGCAGCCTCTCGCTCGCCTGGATGTAGTTGTACAGAGAGTGCTGCGCGCAGAACAGCGTCTGGAAGATGATCACGAAGACGCCCAAGAACGACGACGAGCGCAAGGAGCCCCGGAGCGAACGGATCGTCGCATCGACCGGGTTCTTGAGGAACTTGCCCGGTCGAAGGAAGATGGCCGGCACAAAGTGAAGCGTGAGGTAGACGGGTAAGATCCAGCGGGTGACCTCGATGAAACGGTCGATGGGACCGCGCCAGTGGCTCGTCTCCCAGGGGTGGACGAGGGCACAATCGACCACGCCGCCGCAGTCTCCCTTTCGCGTTCGGTCCATCCACTCGACGATCTTGCGCACGTTCTTGCCCTTGATGCCGCGGCGATTCATGGCGTTGGGCGCCACGTCCGGGTAGCGCAGAGGGCTGAGCGACAGAGGCTCTGGCACCTTGCCATCTGGGAACCACTTGAGCGCAAAGTCGGCATCGGCCTTGCGGTCAAACTTGATGGATCGGTAGATCTCCGGGACTCTCGGGCTGACCTGCGAAGCTCTCGTGATCCAGTTCTTGTACGACTTGGGCAGCGATTCGGGCGCCTCGAGCCAGGCCCACATGATCTGTCCGCACGCAATACCAAAGGTGATCACGGCACCGTAAGGGATGTTGATCAGGCCGCGTTCATGCGATACGTTGTACGATCCTTCCAAGCCGCGCACAAAGAGCTGCTGCGCCAGGGCAATGCGGTTGTCCGGAGTCTCGACAAGCACGGCCAAGGCCGAGATGGCGCCCGCCACGTACGCATGCCAAACCTTGGAACGAGGGTCGCGCATGAAAGCGTGACGCTTCTGCTTTGCCTTCTCCTTGGCTTTCTCCTCGGGCGACTTGCCCTCCAAGGCGGACCTGCCGGAGCGCGGTGTAGCGGTGCCGCTGCCCGCGCCCGCATCGTCCAGCGCAGCATTGTCGCCAGCCTTCTCGATCGAAAGTGTGACTGCGCCAGATGCCGAAGCGGCGCGAGAGCGTGACTTCTTGACAGGCATCGGCGTCATCAAGCGGAGACCGTTGTGGACCGCCTTGTATAGCGAGGCCCAAATGGCGAAGAGCGCTGCGAAGCGGAAGTTCCGCGGACCGAGCAACGCGATGCCAAAGGCGTTTCGATTGAACTTCTTGGTGCGCAGCGACTTGATCAGCTCCAAGACCAGCATCAGCGTGGCACGCAAAGCGAACGCGAGGTTTCCTGCGCGCAGGCCGCCGCGGACGACGTGGACCGCCAGCCTCTCCCAGTCGCTCGGGATGCGCGCTTCTTCGTCTTGCGGTCGCCACACCTTGTTCCCCACCGACTTGCGGATCTGGCTTCGTGGCATATGTGCGAGATCCTGCAGCCCGGTGACACTGAGGTTGCGTCGCAGCTGTGCAGCGGTCTCGGAGATGTTGGGCGTGGTCGGCCCAGAGGTGGCTTGCCAGCGGGCGAACTCGTCCGCAGAGTCATCGCTGGAGTCTTCGTCCGCATCGCGATTGACCTTGGTCATCATGGGCAGGCGGAGACCAGGAGATCTACGGGAGGCAGGCGCGCTGCCTCCTTCTGCGCCGATCGCTTTCTCCGATGCAGCGTTGTTGTCGCGACGATCGCCGGACGGATTTGGAGCGGTCGGCGGCATGGCGAGCGAGGAAGTCAGGGCGCAACGCGTTGGGTGTCTTCTAGTCTCTGGGTCGACACAGGTATCCGAAGGAGGCTCTCGAGCTCAGAGCAAGAGTGACTGCAGCGCGTCTTGGGAGTCTGGCTCAGCGTCTGGAGGCAAAGTTTCCGAGCTGCACCAGCGACGCGCGTGCTATCCAGACGGCCGTGACGAAAGCGTCCGGCTTGACCTTGACGATGTGAGGTGCGATCCAAGGAGCCGCGTATAGGAAAGGAGGTCGGCGGTGGTTGGTGGCGAATGGACACGATCCTCCAGAGCTGCATCAAAGGGAGGCGGCTGCTTCGATGATGCAAGGTGCTGGTCAACATGTGCTGGGGATGCGCGGCCAAGAGAGCGTTCTTTGCGTGGATCGGCAGGCCCGTGTGGCAGCCGACGACATCGTAGCCGGACGGGCCGCAAGCACCAGGGTTTGCTGCCCGGCTGGCTGCCCCTCGCATTCCGCCCCTTCAGCATTGCAGCTGTCTCACAGCGCCCTCCACCCCGAGTTTGCGACGTACCTTTTTTCCCCCGCCTCGGATCGACCCGACTGTTTCGCCAAAAAAAAGTCACCACCACGCGTCATGGCCAGCGAACAACGATTCGCTCTCAGGCCGGGGCGAGCTGTTGTGCGGCTCACCTGCACCTCCCCAAAGTTTCGCTTCTTTCAACCTCGCCCCGCTCGCTGCCCTGCGTCATTCATAGCTCTAATCCTCCTCATCATGCCGTCCGAGCGGGCCAAAATACAGCACACAGGCGGAGACACAAAAGAGAGCGCATACAGCTAGCTGAAACAGTCGTGTGCTCACAAGGCGAGGCGTGAAAGGAGGATCGAAGCTCCGAACTCTATACTGTAGATATCGATGGCGTGCAGAGGCACAATGATACAGCTGCTCGCACCGTCAGTGATGCAGAGATCTCGGCACGCCAATTGGCTCTTTAATCAGAAGAAGTGCCCCGGTCTGGTGGGAAGAGGCTCATACAGCAAGCAATCAAAGCTCGTTCGAAGGAAACGCGAGCTCCCGAGACCTGCACCTTCCCCACAAAATGGCAGCGCGGGGCGGCGACAGTTTCATGTGAAATGGCTCTCACCCGTGGCGAGGGTCCAAAGAGCCAAGGAGGGACTTGATGCACGGCCGATCATCGGTCATCCTTACATAAGCAGACTCGATCAAAAGAAAAGGAGGATCGAACCCCCCGAAGAGAACTCGATCCAGGTCCATATATTCGGGCAAGCCTCCCCCCAGAGGAGAGAGGCGGGAGGGCGTCGGCGGTAGGTCAAATCGGGTGGCCGTGCAAGCCCACCGACCCCCTCTCTCCAGCCCCCATGCTTGAGCGGGAGTGGAAATGCCAAGGTCTGGACGAGGCGGTGATAAAGCGGAGCAAGAGCACCAAAGAGCGACAGTCAGTCAACTAGATTCAAAGAGCAAATGGTGATTGAGCAGGTGCCAGTCGCGATAGCTCCAAGCACGAGAGGCCGACTGCAACAGACGACACCATCCTCCAGATTCCACCGGCAGCTTCCTGACAAGCAGCAAGTCGGCATGATCCAAGAGAATGGCTCGAGTGTGCAAGTCCTCTGTGATGAGATGCTTTCGCGAAGACAGAACGCCTGCTTGGGGGGGAGGGGGTGGATCACTTACAAGTATGAGGTTCAATCGGCAGGCCGCGCTTGCCAGCTAGCATATATACTCGGCGCGTCACTGCACTGAGCAGCCGTGTCTGTGCGGCAGGGCTGCACAGCGCGACCTTGCGCTGTACGGAGCCCTGTCAATTTTGCAGTCTGGGCTTCGGCTCGAACGCGAATTTCGAGTTTGGATGGCCGTGGACGCGTTACGCTGCGTCTCGTCATCCAGACCGCGATCATAGCTCGACCACAACAACACAAGCACCCGGCCCCATAGCAGCCAATCTGCAGGCACCATTACCGTGCTTTGGAACACGACAGGCAGGACAGCTACCTCAGGTAAGAGATTGACTTCACTTCACGTGCTTCACAGACTTGCAGATCGTAAGACCAGATGGTCGAAATTAACGATGACATTGGAAAGCGCGCCAACAGGGGCATCAAAGCGGGAAGATCTCTGCCTCATCCTAGCCATCCGCGAGCACAGATCAGCGCGGCGCGACTGTGCGACGCTTCGAGCATCGTAAGCCCGCGACGCTTTCGATCTGGCGCACGGATGGCGGAAGAGGCAAGAGGATGGGTGCCAAAAATTGCCAGGCTATCAAAGAGACAGCAAGGACGTGCAATATAGGTAATTTGCAATCAGCAATAAGCTTCTCCTCGGTAAAGACCTCACTGGATGAAGCGCTTGCCCCACTGTGTGTGCGATGACCGAGGCGATGCGAGAACGGCAAGGTGGATCGCGGGACGATGCGCAGTGTCGAGGAACATTGAGAGAGGATTGTGGTCAGCGGCTGTTTCGAACAAAGGCGCATGCATGCTCGTCATCGCAAACGTCGGCATGATCGATTCGCACTGACTTGACAGAGGCGATGAAGTATGCTTTCGAATGCGGATAACGGCATCGTTAGGGTCGGAGTGGCACTTACGAATATGGTTAAGGGGAAGGTGATGGATGCGCCGACGCCGCCCAGGTTATATCTCGCTCGGCCTCCTGGGTGCGACTGAGCCTTCTGCCAACACGACGTGGAGGCGGCCCGTGCCGCAAGAATTCCATCCAGAGGTGATCAAAGGCACCGACCGGTCTGGATTTTCTTTCGGTGTTAGTTTCAGTGTGTTAGACCCTCTCTGTAGGATGTCGAAGGAAAAAAATTGTCGGAGCCGACAACATTGGTCGATTTTTAAAACTTCCCACGCTTCGGATGAGTTACACGCTTCCAGCTCAAGATTTTGCCTGCGCTAAAGGCCAGACCGCTCGTCAGCACGTGAGCCAGGTGGCCAGCCGCCGTTGCTGCAATCCAGTCAGTGGGAGAAGGAGACCGGCCAGCAGGCCCTGGCGGCAGGCGCGATACTTGGAGCCAGGAAGACCAGCAAGCCAGTGGACAGACAGGCGTGGAAGCACCTGCGAACGACAGAGCCGGCCAGTCAGTCAGTTGGCGATTCAGAACTCGAGGGCCAGCAAGCTGGTGTGGGTCGCGGCGAGGAATCTTGGCTGGAGCCAGAGAGCCAGTAGATCGTGCTTTACCTTCACGCCTCTCGTCACCATCAAGACTCCATCAACATCGCCCAACATGTCTCTCGTTCCCCCCGACCCGTCGCAGAACTTCGCCTTCATCTTGCGGTGAGCATCCAGCACCCAACGCATGGTTTCGAATCGCGCAGTTTCTATGATCAGCCAGCCAGCCAATACAGCCAACGCAACCGCCACAATCAGCATGACACGCACTAAATGCTCGACCAGCTGCTCTCGACCCAGTGACCTTTCCCAAAGCACCAGCATGCGACAGTTCCAGTCGTGAATCCAGCGGTATCCAGATGTCACGACCGAGGAAGGTCCGACCGTATGGAGACTCGAATCGAAGCCAGATAGGCGAGCAGTATGCTGGAGGGATTTCGACGCTGCTGTGTGCTTGGTACACCGGCAGCCCCCCTCACGAGCTCAGATGGGACTCATCAGGGGTTGTGTTTTTTGTAGATGGATCCCCAGCCAGTGTCAAGAGCATCGTGTCCTCGACCCGTACATATCGGCGCGGGCAGTCCCCGGCACAGGCAACCCGACATCAGCTCTTCCCGCAACGATGCCGCACGTCAGTCGCAAGGGACGGTGCATCACCGCCTGGAACCAGTGCCGTCCGTGTGACGTGCCTGCTGTCCATTCATTGCATTCACGGTTCCCGCCCACCAACAATGACACTCAGCACTTCCGTTCGGCAATCAGGCAGGCATCTGCGTTACCTGTCAGCACTGTACCATTCACCAACTCTCGGCTTGCTGCGACCGATCATAGAACTGCCATGCGATCGATCCCATACCAACATCTCTTTCGAGCATCATACTGATTCGCGTTCCCCTCTTTCGCTCCCGTCGCCTTTAGTCTGCTCAACACCAACGTTGACGGCAAGATCAAGGTACAGTACGCCCTGACCCAGGTCAAGGGTGTTGGCCGCCGTTACGCCAACATTGTCTGCAAGAAGGCCGATATCGACCTTGGCAAGCGGTAAGTAGCAAGATGTTCTGCTTGGACCCGGACCATCGCATGAATTGTCCATGCTCACACGTCTCGATACCCCCCTTGCTACGAACGACAGTGCTGGTGAGCTCAACTCCGATGAGCTCGAGCGCATCGTGACCATCCTGCAGAACCCCGCCGAGTTCAAGATCCCCGCCTGGTTCCTGAACAGGCAGCGCGACATTGTTGACGGCAAGAGCAGCCAGCTCCTGTCGAACAACATCGACTCGAAGCTGCGTGACGACCTGGAGCGATTGAAGAAGATCAAGGCCCACCGTGGTATCCGCCACTACCTCGGCCTGCGTGTCCGTGGTCAGCACACCAAGACCACTGGTCGCCGTGGCCGCACCGTTGCCAACAAGAAGAAGTAAACGGAGTTCCGATCGACAAGATGCATCTTGCCCTTTCTGGTTCCTTTGTTCTTTCTTCTCAACGCAGCATTCTTCCACTATCAACCACGTCCTTGTCTCGCTCATCCATCATCATGGTGTTAACATTTCAGTCTCTCATCGCTACAGTAAAATATCGAGACCTAAGCTCTTACTCTGGTGATCGCCAGACGAGCTGTTGCGGCAAAGGACAAGTAAACTCGTCTCTCGAGGCCCGCTGTATCAGGCCGTTTGGGAGGAAGGGGGGTGGGAGTTTTGCGAGCGGAGGGAGGCGGAAGATGATGGGTGTTTGTGGGCGCGAGCTGTGAATGACGATGAAGGAGTGGCTCATCGGATGGCCTTGATGATCATGTTGAAGGCGCCGTTGTGGTCGCGACCGGTAGTGTAAGCGCAGTCTTGGTAGGGGCAAAGAAAGTCTGGTTGCGAGCCAAGCCTGTCGTTGAGTCTGCCGCAGGCGCCACAGGTTTTGGAGGTGTAGGCCTCTGGCTGGACCAAGAGCAGCGTGGGATGGCCGGCCTTGTGGGGGAAGCGCGCATCGTATGCAATGTCGTGGCACTTGATGGCCAGACGATTGACAAACGCCGAGTGAGACCAGGTGAGGAGCTCCCTCTTGGTCGAGATCTTGAGGCGGCTTCTGCGACGCCGGACCATCCCGAGCACCTCCATGCGTGGCATGACGATGACGTCGGACGAGAGGGCGAGGAAGTGGGCGGTGCGGCAGTGGACCTCCTTGACGAGGTTCTTGATGTCTGCCATGATTCGCCTCCATCGCTTGTGCAGCTCCGAACGCTCGCGAGCGGGCCGGACAAAGCGACGCTTTCGCATTTCGCGACTGACTCTGGTCGAGGGTCTGCGATTGAGCCGCTTCATCTCGTTGATGCGAGACTGGACACGATCTGCCGCCAGGCGTAGCTCGCAAAGGCGTGCCCTGTCGTCTTGGCCTCCAATGTCGATCGTCTCGCCTTCCGAGGTGTAGACGGTGAAGGGCGTCCTTGCACCCGGATCGATCGACTTGACCTTGATGGCGCCGTTGAGGACGGTGATGCCTCGCCTCTTCTTCTCGGCCTGCTGGTCTGCGTTGAACCGCTTCGGATCGACCAGCTCGTATAAGACGTGGAGATACCAGCGACCGTCTGCCCCGCAGCAAACACGCCACTCCCTTGGCAGCTTGAACGCGTTGGCGCGCGACCACCGGCAGAGCTCCAGCAGGCGAAGTCGCTGGCGCTCACCGCGGAGGCAGATCCTGGCTCGCACCTCGCTGTAGCGAGTGCCACCGATGGTGACCGCAGGCATGACCAGCTTCAGGCCTGTCACCTCTGTGCCCGTCACATCGTACAGCGCCTCGATCCTGCCAGTGTCGTGGTTGAAGGCGACCGAGAAGCCGCGGCGCTTGTCCGTTTGCTTGGTCGGTGGACGGATGCTGGGCAACGGCCGACGCCTCCCTCCAGGCAGGTTCTCGTACCTAGTGATGATCGACTTGCGCTGGGCGACGGCCTCAAGGATCACCTGCCTCCGTGCATATGTTGGGCAGCGGAGGAGCTCCGGATGCTTGCTTGAAAAGGCGCTGCCGTTGTTTGCCAGAAGGGTATACAAACGGCGCTCGTTGAGATGCTCGTGAGACGTCGAGGTGGCCATGTTGACCAGCCTGACCGCCTCGTTCTTGACGAGTCTTGTCCTTCTGCGAAAGGTCCGGATGCGGTCTTTGAGCTCGGTCGGAGCATGGATCCGATACACCGCCGTCCGGGTGTTGGTGATCTCGGGCTTGTTGACCAACGTCTGCGAGGACTGAGGCGTTGGCTGTGTGGATGGAGGAGGAGGACGAGGAGGAGGCGCGGCGGCAGCTGCAGACGGGGTCGGGCCGGGTGGCGCTGGAGCATGATCCAGATCCATGGGGGTAGGCTCGGCCGTCACGACGGATGACGGTGCTTGACGAGCAAGAGGGGCAAGGGCGGGGGCATTGGCGGCGGAAGACGGGACTTGGCCGGCAACAGGAGCAAGGGGATCGGCGGCACCTGAGCCTGCAGAGGGAAAGGCGGGGCCAACGTCGGCAGCCTGCAAGATGGCTCGAACCACCTCATTGCCTAGATCCTCGACAGGAAGACGACCTTGATCCGTGGGAAAGTAGTCGCTGCTACAATCCAACACCGTCGTGTGCGTAAAGGGCCAGCGCTTCTGCTGCCCTGCCGTGGCTGCGAAGTCCGTGACCATTGCAAAAGTCCAGCATCGACTGAGGGCCATCTCGGTGGGTTCGAAGGTGTTGATCGACTCGTGGCTGAGCTGGTTGGCCTGGGCAGGACGCACAAGGGCGTGATACTTGTGCGCCAAGTGGCCGTCGTAAAAGGGGTAGACGTGGTGACCACGATCAGGACCTCGCCTCGGCATCTCTCGCTTGCTTCTGGCAATGTTGCTTAGCACAACGCTGGTCATGTTGGCCTGAAGAGGAAGGGAGGGAATGCGATAGGGAGGTATGAGTGGCAAGCTACGGTCCTTCGGGGCCATGACGGTATATATGCGTTTTGATTCCTCGACTTTGTACAGCTGCGCATCACTGAACAGCACGAGAGCTCGCTGATGCCAGCATCGAGTCTTTACCCAAGCAACTGGGGCTATGTGGCTCTCTGTCCGAGGCGGTCCGCAGTCCAATCATTCGATTGAAACGCCTTGCGCTTGCCCAAAAGGAATAGCATACAAAGCACCATTTCAGCTGACGGCGCAGCCGCATGGCTGGATGAACTACGTGTGCCCTTTCCCTCGGGATGCATTGGTCTTGGCGCAATGTGACAGCCGCTGGTGAGCATTCGGACGCCACCCTCACCATCGCGTTGGCTATCGGCGCGGTATGACAGGCTGCAGGACCTCGGTCACAGAGTCCTTTTCTTCAGCGGTTGGCGCACAACACGGCCAGAGCATCTTGCATGCGTCTCGAGCTGACATGTCGGCGCAATGCCGACGGTCAGATGACCTTGGTGTTGGAGTAATTCACATGTGTGTCCTTTGTGACTTTAGCCGCTGGCGCCATGAGCAAGTCACAGGTGCTGCCAAGTCGCCAAACGTCGGCGCACTGGCCATCGGCGCAATGTGGCCAGGCAGATGGTTTGCTCACGGCTTTTAGACGCGAGGATCCAGCACTCTCCGCAATCACAGCCGGGTGATCCGACCCAAGCACATGGGCAACCGCGGGACGCCAACGTTAGCCATTGGCGCAATGTGGTTGGTCGCATGACCTCTCGTGCAAAAGAATCATGACTTTTGCGGTGCTTCCGGATGATTGGCTTTAATTCATGGCCAAGCTGTCCTAGCCGTACGCCTCGACCGCAGACTGACTTTGGCGAAGAAGGTGAGAATAAGCCCAAAGCACACTGTAGCCGCTCACTCAGCTCACTCAGGATCGCTCAATTCGCCAAAGTCACTCACATGGCCGAGATCATCCCCAATGAATCAGCCGCTGGGCAAGACCTTGTAAGCTGCCACTGAACTGCGGCGACCAAGACAAACGTCATGTCGACCCCGATGGCTTGAGCTGACTGTGCTCACGGTCCCGCGATGCGCGCTGTCGAGACCACACTCCTGCTCAGAAAGTAGCTGCGAGTGTGGTCGTCGCAAATCGGCCAACGTATACCGACCTGGAAGCTTGGATTCTGTGGCCAGGGGCCGAAGCGTTTTCTATTTTATTTTTCAGATTGGGAAGCTGCGCTTGTGCTGTGCTGCCGGATCTTCCTGTTTCCAGACGGCTTGGATTTTTTGGAAATTGAGATTCGGAACTCGGGTAAAAAAGCTCGGAGAGATTTCGCATAAAAAGGGTTCTGATCTACCCTCGTCGCTCCACATCCACCATCCATCTCTTCCCGTCGGCTCCTCGCTGACCTCTCGCTGGCTCCGCGCTAGCACAAGACTCTTTGTGGCTCCTCGCTGCACCTTCGCTGGCTCTGC
>AWNI01000022.1:1418496-1430894 GCA_000517465.1 Moesziomyces aphidis | reverse complement strand
CCCCCCCCCCCCTTTTTGGTAGCAAAATTAACCTGAACTTTTTATTTTTCCAAAAATTAATATTTGCTTTGGCCCACAGTCCCGATCTTGATGAGCTCCAACATTGAAATACGGCTCCTGACCCGTATTTCCATTGCTCCGGAGAAACCAGCTCCAGTTGGGGGTTTCACCGAAAATCGAGATTTTACGAGATTTTACGGAGCTACCAAAATACGAGGTTGGCAGCTGAACGCCCCAGTGAGATGCATTTTGTGCATTTTTTCTGCGTTTTTGAGGCCAAAATTAGAGGATTATTTTGCTTTTTGTTTAGTTTTTATGTGCAATTTTTCTCCAGCTCCCGAGCCTAGAGCTCTGGTCACAAAATACGGGGTTTTGGATGGAGCTGAAAAAATCTGGTGAATCCTGTGATTGGTCCTTCTGAAAATTGGCGTGGATGGTCCACAGTGCTGACGGAGCTCTTCGGCAGCGCTATCTTTTGTCACACTCGACCTCATTTCGCGACTCGGGCCAAAGCTTCCTCCGCAGTCACCGGATCTGCGCAACCCCATCCACCTCCACCGTCCGTTGCACCTCACGATCCATACACCCACCTACTTTCCTCTGGCGAGACTCGGCTTCCTTGCGAAGAGCGTGCTGTCCAAGATCTTCGCAGCCTCACTACATCGGCGGATCTTCCGGATCGAGTTGGAACACCCGGCTTTGCATCAAGTGCCACAAACCTTGCATCCGATCACTCTCGACCTGGCTTTGACGACAAGATCGTAAAGTAGGCAATCCATTTCTCGGCCAAGCAAGCGCAGGCATCGAAGTCCAAGCTTGCCGCACCAGTAATCGGCAACTACGTCGTTCCTCCTTTCGAGCAGCTCACAGAGTTCGCACAGCAGCGGCTCTTTTCATAAAACGCACGGTCGAGTCGACAACCCGCGACAGCCGCCTCATAGCAGCTGCAGCCTTCCATCCGCAGCATCTCAGGGGATTCAGTCACTCGAGACTCTGTCCAGCCACCGTTCTGCTAGCTTCTGCGACGTCAGTACTACGCCTGCACCAACCACACACGCTCATCACGCAACAGCATCAGCTTCGGCACAGCTTTCAGGCACCATGAGCGATCGAGCCGTTCCAGCGATGGAAGAGGAAGTCGACTACGAGGGTCTCGGCAGCAACGTGCCTCTGCACATCAACATGATTGCGGGCTCGCTCGCAGGTATCAGCGAGCACGCCGTCATGTTCCCTGTCGACGTCATCCGCACACGCATGCAGGTGCTTTCCGCCACACCCGCTGCCACGTACACCGGCGTCGTGCAGGCATTCAACCGCATCAGCACGTTGGAAGGAGCACGCACGCTCTGGCGAGGAGTGGCGAGTGTCATCATGGGCGCGGGACCAGCACACGCAGTCTACTTTGGCACGTACGAGACCGTCAAGGAGGCTACGGGCGGCAACCGCGAAGGACACCAGTTTGCGAGTACAGCGTTCGCAGGCGCATCGGCCACCATCGCCTCGGATGCGTTCATGAACCCATTCGATGTGATCAAGCAGCGCATGCAGATGCACGGCTCGCAGCACCGCACCGTCATGCAGTGCGCCTCCACGGTGTACAAGCAGGAGGGCCTGCGCGCATTCTACGTCTCGTACCCCACCACGCTCACCATGACCGTGCCTTTCACAGCAGTCCAGTTCTCCGTCTACGAATGGGCAAAGAAGGTGCTCAACCCGTCCGAGGGCTACTCGCCGCTCACGCACGTCTCGGCCGGTGCCTTCTCGGGTGCCGTGGCTGCCGCGGTGACCAACCCATTGGACGTGGCCAAGACGCTGCTCCAGACCCGAGGCAGCAGCACCGATGCGCAAATCCGCAACGCCTCGGGCATGTTCGAGGCGTTCAAGATCATCAACGCCCGCGAGGGCCTCAAGGGTTTCGCGCGTGGTCTCTCACCGCGCGTGCTCACGTTCATGCCGTCCAACGCACTCTGCTGGCTCTCCTACGAGGGCTTCCGATTCTTCCTCAACGAGCAGAGCAAGGCTTCCGTCTAAGCCGGCCTTCTGGCATTGTTGCCACCACAAAACTTCATAGACTGCTCGCACGCCAAGCGCGTCGATGCACATTCCCCACCGCGCGTGTTATTCTGCACCATCCGTCCTCGCATTCGCAGCCCGAGCGCAACCACATCTGCTGTTTTGTGCGCAAGAAAGTCTCAGCATCCGAGTCATTGTCGTTCCCGTCCGCGTCGTCCGTGTCGAGTGATGGAGATGGGAGTTTTGCGATGCATACAAATACATGAAATGGTGGGTGTTGAACCAAAGTGCAATCAAGGATCAACGGCGGCCACTGGAACGGCCGAGGTACTGATTTCCAAGGTTGGAGATGGCGTCCACCATGAAGGTGCCCTTTGGCCAAGGTATGGAGGAGCCAGATGTGCCTGGGAGGGAAATATTGAGAGCGGCAGGAGCGAGGCTGCCCAGGCTGTTTCCGACGGCTGCAGCGGGTCCCGATCCGGCGGTGGCAGCTGATGCCTTGCGTGCGCGTGCGGTGGCATGAGCGGCGGCGACGATCTCGTTGATGTTGGTCTCGACCACCAAGCCGCCTTGGATGACTTCGTTGAGGATGGCGTGCACGTGGTCAAAGTGGAAGATGAGGTCGAGCTCGCACACGTTCTCGAAGCACCGGTCGAGACTCTCGACGAATACTTGAATGAGATCGAGGATGCCTAGTTCGCTCTCGCTCTGATCGACCACAAAGACAAAGTACAGCGTGGCGTAGTGGCGATAGATGACACGCAGCTGGTCCTGGTTGTTTGAGCTAGCCGATGAAGATGAGGCGGTGTTGTAAGCAGGCTTGTCCACCTGCTTGCCTTTGCTGCCTCCAAGCGCGGAGGAGAAGCGCACCGCGTCGGCCGGCGGCGGGAGCAGAGCCGTCAGCTCGGTCGCATCGAGAAAGTTGCAGACGCCATCGGGACGTTTCGACACGAGCCGGAAGATCTCCTTGATCAGCGCCTGCTGGCGAGACGCCGGAAGCTGCGTGTAGAACTTGGTCAGTCGAGGTTTGCCGTGATTGTTGACGATCAGTGCCGCGCGTATTGTCATTGTGACTGTTTCCTGCCAAATGCGGGCCCTTCAGTGAGGGTAGCGACCTTGCGTTGTGCTGTTCAGACGCTGAGCGAGGATGCGAGTTGCCAGCAGCCGACGGCAGATCCGACGGTTGATCCGACAAGCCGAGCTGGGCTTTTCACAACTGGCTGTGGGTGCTCCGGGCAACCGTGGGAAGCGGGTCGGCCTGGCAATCGATCGAGAACACCAGAAGAGTCGTCTCGCGATGTGTGCTTCGGAACCAGTCGCGGTGATGGCTTGCGGCTGTCCTCTTGTCGTTGAGAGTGCGGATGACAGGATGCAGCTGAGCTTGGATCAGAGAGTGTCGATTTCCGAGAGGTGTGCAAAAGTGGAGTTCGAGCGAGCCCGAACAGAGCCACGCGCTGCTTCCAGCCAGACCCTGTCCACGGGCCCAGGCTTTTGGTGAAATGATTGGATGGGCACCGACGCTTCTTCTTGCAATCTGCGCTGCAGCGTCTCCACACTCTGGCTGGCGTGACCTTGCATTCTCGGTCTGCAAACTTTGGCATTCCTCCTTCTCTCCGCCAACCTCATCCGCAACAACTCGCCGCCTTTTCTCCTGGCCTCAGCATCGATCGTCATCATGGGTTTCCGCAGCGGCTTTGTCATTTCGAGCACCTCGTTCCTCTTTGGTAAGTGCTTTTTGGCTCTGAAGTGGTCTTAGCGCACGATCAGCCACGTTCCGAAGGTCAGGTACTCATCTGCTCCTTCTTGCCCGTAACAGGAATCATCTTCATTGCGTCGATCTACGACTTTCCGCTGCTGTACTTCTCGTCGCTCTCGGACTCGGCGGTGGAGGCGGCGGAGCGCTTCTACCTCTCGCTCTTCCATGCGCCCGTCGCCGTCTCGGCGCTTCTGCACGGCATGATCGGCCTAGGCCTCATCGGCCTCGTTGCCAAGCTGCACCGTTGGAGCGAGATGGCCAAGTACTTTGACGGCGGCTCGCTCGTCCTCTTCATGGGTGCCGTCTGCATGTACCTCGGCGTGGCCGTGCCAAACCTTCGCCTCATCTCGGACCCCACCAACCTCAAGCTCCTCCTCTCGTCGGCCATCCAGACCCAGCGCCAGTCGCAGCTCGAGGCTTTCGAAAAGGGCGAGTCCGACTTCAAGCCCTCGGACGGCCCCATGACCCAGGACGAGAGGGTCGCTGCTATCCGAATCGTTTCGGCCAGCAACAGCATTTGCGCCGTCCTCCTCCTCGGCGTGCTCGTCCTTCAGATCAGCGAGTGGTACCTCGAGCGCCAGGAGGCCATCGAGGCTGAGAACAGGCGCAAGAAGCAGGCCAAGGAGCTTGCCGACGCCAAGAAGGACAAGTGAATGCACATCCACGCAAGGCTTTGCAACGTGTCTGCCACCAAGCTACGCAATCTGCGCATTCTCGCGGACTTCCCGATCGCCTCGGCCACCATACACACCTGTACAGTGTTGCTCTGTTTGCAGCGCACGAGATCTTTGGAATCCATTCCTTGTCAGCGACGCATCTGCCCAGCCTATTGAGTCGTGCCTGGCATCGCGCTCCATCGCACTCAGCGGCTCGACGCACATTTGACTCCAGACCCGCACCAAGCAGGGGAGAACAACACAAATCAAAATTGAGATCTCTTCAACACGAATCTGTGGGCACTGGCCCTCGGAACTGAGCTTCTAGGACACTGCCAACGCTTTTAGGCGTACAGGTCGTCGTCGCCGGCGTCGTCGTTGCCGAAAGCAGCGCCGCCGCTGCCGCCAGCACCACTGCCACCGGCGGCTCCGGTCTGGCCGGGGTTCTGGCCCTCGGGGAAGCGGAACGAGGTGCCGAACGAGCGGGCCGACTGCAGGTTCTGCGCAAACAGCTCGTAGCGGCGGATGTCGCCATCCGAGACGGACCTGCGCGCGAAACGCATCGCCTCCTCAAAGTGGGCACGCGTGATCTCGGGCACCGGGTCCTCCTCGTCCTCCTCGGCGGCAGCAGTCGCATCCTCTTCCNCCTGCGCGCGAAACGCATCGCCTCCTCAAAGTGGGCACGCGTGATCTCGGGCACCGGGTCCTCCTCGTCCTCCTCGGCGGCAGCAGTCGCATCCTCTTCCATCTTGACCTCGCCCTCGGCGTTGGCCTCCTTGGCGGCCATGCGTTCGCGCTCGCGCTTGATATCCGCCTCGATCGACTCGCGGATGGCCAGCTTGGCTGCACGCTGGCAGATCTCGGCCAGATCGGCACCGGAGAAGCCGTGCGTGTGCTTGGCCAGGAACGTCAGGTCCACGTCGGCGGCGATCGGCGACTTCTTGAGCGTCGCCTTGAGAATCGACAGACGCGATGGCTCGTCTGGAAGCGGGATGTAGATGAGCTGGTCAAGACGTCCGGGACGCAGGATGGCAGGGTCGATCTGGTCCGGTCGATTGGTGGCGCCGATGATGAAGACGTTCTTGCGCGAGCTGACACCGTCCATCTCGGTGAGGATCTGGTTGATCACACGGTCACCCGCTCCTCCACCGTCGCCGGACGAAGAGCCACGCGCCTTGGCGATGGCGTCGAGCTCGTCGAAGAACATGACACAGGGTGCCGCGGCACGCGCCTTGTCGAACACGTCTCGCACGTTCGCCTCCGACTCACCGAACCACATGGTGAGCAGCTCGGGACCCTTGATCGAGATAAAGTTGGCCTGGCACTCGTTGGCGATCGCCTTGGCCAGCAGCGTCTTACCAGTACCAGGAGGACCGTAGAAGAGGACACCCTTCGAAGGCGCCATGCCGTATTTGAGGAACTTTTCGGGATGCTCGACGGGGTACGAGACGGTCTCCTGCAGCTCCTGCTTGACCTTCTCGAGACCACCAATGTCGTTCCAGGTGGTGGTGGGCACCTCCACCACGGTCTCGCGCAGCGCCGATGGGTTGGAGACACCAAGGGCGAAACGGAAGTTCTCCATGGTGACGCCGAGCGAGTCGAGCACCTCGGCATCGATCGTGTCCTCGTCGAGGTCGATGAGATCCATCTTTTCACGAATCTGCTGCATGGCAGCCTCGGAGCAGAGCGCGGCCACGTCCGAACCGACGTAACCGTGGGTCTCGGCGGCGATCTGCTCGAGGTCGACATCCTCGGCGAGCTTCATGTTCTTGGTGTGGATGCGCAGGATCTCGAGTCGGCCGGTGGGGTCGGGGATGCCAATGTCGACCTCGCGGTCGAATCGGCCGAAACGACGAAGTGCGGGGTCGATCGAGTTGGGTCGGTTGGTGGCGGCCATGACGACAATGTTGGATCGAGCCTTGAGACCGTCCATGAGCGTGAGGAGCTGCGAGACGACACGTCGCTCCACCTCACCGTTGGTCTTCTCACGCTTGGGCGCGATACTGTCGATCTCATCGATGAAGATGATGGCAGGGCTGTTCTTCTCGGCCTCCTCGAAGGCCTTGCGCAGGTTGGACTCGGACTCTCCGGCCATCTTGGACATGATCTCGGGTCCGTTGATGAGGAAGAAGAAGGCGCCGGTCTCGTTGGCGACGGCTCGGGCCATGAGCGTCTTACCGGTACCTGGAGGTCCGTACATGAGGACACCACGAGGAGGCTTGATGCCGATCGACTTGAAGAGCTGGGGGTGACGCAGGGGAAGTTCGACCATCTCGCGAATCTGGGCCATCTGCTTGCGGCAACCGCCAATGTCGTCGTAGCCGACATCGGCAAGGTTGGCCTCCTCGTCCTCGCGCTTGACGGGGTCGCCCTCGGTGTGGATCACCGTGTCCTGAGCGACGATGCAGAACTCGGCAGGGTCGGTCTCGATGACCTTGAACTCGACCGCGCGCATACCACCGCGGACGGTGAAGGTGTCACCCTTGCGGACAGGGCGGTAGGCCTCAAGGAAGTAAGGCTTGAGGTAGACATCGAAGATGTTACCGGTAAGACCCTCGATGCTGTCGTCGAAAGGAAGGACGTGGATGCGCTTGCCGTACTTGATGTCATGGCAGGCGTGCACCGAGACGAGATCGCCGAGCTTCACGCGCAGGTTGTTACGTGCGACCTTGTTGAGGCGCACCTTGCCGTCCTCGACGGATTCGTCCGAGAGGACGATGAAGCAAGAGTCGCGGCGCTTCTTGCCTTTGACGATGGTGGAGTCGCCGCGGAAGAGGCCGAGCTCCTCCATCTTTGCAGGCGAGATGCAAATGACAGAGTTGTCATCCGTGGTAGCCTCTTCCACGAAAAGGCGGTTGGGAGATTTCTTCTGGCGCAGGATGGCGGTAGCAGCATCCTTGTCGTCGGCCGCCTCGGGCTTGGGCGGGTTGCCGGCCGAAGGGTTGGAAGGCGTGGGGTCCGACATGACGAGAGTTGGACAGTTGTGGTGGTTGAGCAAGAAGATGGCCAGGAAGAAAGCGCAAGGTGGAGGCTGCGTTGTGCAGCCGCGCGGCGTGGCTGCGCTCTGTTGCACTGCTGCGCCAGCACTCAGCCAGCGCTCAGCCCCGCAAACGCGCAGGCGCATGCGCAGTAATCCGATCACTGCCCAGCCGTGGCTCGAGCGCGTTCATGTGGAGGCGGAAACGATCAAAATCACAAGATCGCCGGTCTAACAAATTTTCATTGAGCCATGGCGTTCTATGGACAAGTGGACAAGTGGCGCTCAATCCTTCCGGTCGTTGAGATTGTGCATGGGAAGGCTCGAACCGTCCTTGCTTCCCGACGACGAGGAGCCGTTGGAAGCAGAGGTTCCTGCGAGTTTGGCGGCCTCTGCCTGCTTGTTCTTGCCGACGGCATAGACGAGACCGGCGAAGAAACCGACAGAGATGGCGCTGACGCTGGAGAAGGTGACGGGAGGGTCATGGAAGAAGACCATGCCACTGAGGGCGACGGGAAGCTTGTTGAGCGCACCGACCATGCTGTAGGTGGTACTGGAGGTGGCACGGATGCACCAGGCGGTGGTGTAGCTGATCAGGATGGCGCAGGCGCCCGAAAAGACGATGGCAGAGATGAGCTTGGTCTGCTTGTCGTCCGGGAAGTTCTTGTGCAGGTTGGCGGCCGACCAGTCCTCGACGAGGAAGGACATGACGAGGAGGACAGGGATGCTGAGGAAGTTGTTGTAGAACATCGTGTCCCAGTCCTTGAAGCCGGTGACTTTGATGCGCTTGCGCATGAGAAGGACATAGGTGGCGCTGCAGATGCAGTTGAGCGCCATCCAGAGGTAGCCGCTCGAGAGGAGGCCGTAGCCCTGGAAGCCTTCAATGACGTCGTTGGCCGAAGCACCCTGGATCTGTGCAGCGATGGCGTCCTTTTCCGCCTTGAGCGGGTCAAAAGCGGGGATGAGGGCGCCGGTGTTGGGATCTTTGGACATTCCTCCTGCGATCGAGTCGGGCGTGTGCGGCATGGAGAGGTTGCCGATCGCAAACACGTTGGAAATGTCGGACCAGGCGGCGATGATGGACGAGAGAACCATGAGGAGGAAACTCGAGAGTACGATGCGGGTAACGCGGCCGCCGAACCAGAGAACCTCTCCGTAGGCGATGAGGATGATGGTGAGGTTCTTGAAGATGGTGTAGACCGAGATGTTGAGGTACTGCAGCGCCTTGCTGCCCGTCCAGATGACAAAGACGAGCATAGTACTGAGCGGCATCCAGTTCCAGACGTCACGAGAGTTGAGGCCGCGCAGCTGGATCAGGCCGGCACGCTCTGCGATCATGACACATGTGACGCCAACGGTGGACTGGATGAGCAGGACGAGGAGGTTCATGTTGAAGCCGGCGCCAGAGACGGTGAATTTGTTGACGACGGTCATGGTGATACTGGCAGCGCAATAGCTGAGGATGGGCGCCAGGGCCATGACACCCACCGCAGGCTTGTCTGCATCGTGGCGCAAAGCCTTTGCACCCATGCGGACGTCTTCGCGCGAACCTTCGCCGCCATTCAGGAAAGGGGCGCGGTCGTTCTCGGAAGGACTCGCTGGTCTTGTGATATCGGGCGTTTGTGTCGCTGCACCATGGGGCAAGTCGACGCGCGTCTCTTGCGGCGCAAAGAAGGATCTGTTGCCGGAGGCCATCTTGACGGCAAGCTGGAATGGGAGGTGTGGGAGACCTTGATGCCTCTCCGGATGAAGTGGAGAATGTAAGGAACGAAGATGGTGGCAGCAGCGAAGGCCGGAGCGCAAGCTGTTGACTCCTGGAGAGAAGCTTTGGTTCCGTGCTGGGTGGGAGGAAGGAATCGCAGCCAAGCCGGTCCGCTGCGCAGAGATTGCTATCGCTGAACGAACTTTATCGAGCGGGCGGAAGATGTCGCGACGTGCCGCAGGCGAATCAGCGTTGCTCTGGTCGTCGGCAGCTGACAATGGATCCGGTTGAAGGCATGCAAGAAGGACGATGTGTAAACGCACGATGGTTCGGACCGGAGCGCGTTGATTGTCGTGGTCGACACTGCCTTCAGATTCCCTGCCGACTTTGGAAGGAGCCGCGTTGCGTGTGTGTGTGTTGCTGTGGGAGCGGAGCGGCGGGCGTTGCTTGGGCCGCATGGCTGGCCCACGCTGTGTGGGCCCTGGAGTCCCTTCCCTGCCCGTACCAGGCCATGCAGGGCGTCGTGCGGTTTATTGGAAATTTGAGCGCAGAGTCGCCGAACGCCGAGCCGCTCGCCACACGCAGCTCCGCCGAGGCCACACAGGGCGCAACCAGCTCCGCATAAACCTCGCCGAGGCGGGAGAGGCTTCGCAGCTGCCAAATCTCGCTCCAGCCGTTTCCGTGGACAACAAATGTGAGACCGTCCTTTAAGCACAGTCAAAAACTTTATCGATGTGAAGTCAGTCTGATGCTAACAACGAAGGCAAAGGCGGTTAGCGTCTCGCTCGGCCCGACGGAGGGAAACGCGGCGGCAGCAGGCCGTTTCAGCCGCGTGAGCGCCTGACATCTCGGCGTATCGCGCGTATCGACTCGCGCCTAGCGTCTCCTGCTGGGCTCTTTTCCCTGCCCGCAAGGGCTAAACGAGCCTTAGCATGGGTACGCAGCCAAGAAATTTCGAGCTGTCGGAAATGCCGTAAGTCGAAGGCTCGTCTCGCCCGCCAAGCCCTCATCGCTGCCAATGAGCGCGTCTCTGGTGCTTACAGTAGTTACCCGCAGAAAGTGACGTTTCAATGGCCAGCGGCAGATCCGCATCGGAAGGTTTCCGGGCCGCTCCTCAAGTCGCAACGCTCGAGACGCCTCACATCCTACGCTAGACGACCACACTACTCGGCATCGTGCTTCGGCATCTCCTACGGCATATAAGGCGTCGACCCACGCCATCCTGATTAGTGTTTGGATCCCAACATACAAACCTCCATTCCTCTTGAGCAAGATCTCAGTCTCAAAGCTTAGATACACCAACACCTCGACTCCATCACCAGCGTCTCGGCTTGGCCTCGATGACGAATGCCATATTCCCTCCCTCGACTGTAACGCAGTTCTGGCATCTTCCCTTCCCTCCCGACATCACATCCGACGCTGCATCGATTCGCGAGCACTCAGTCCCGTGACGTCGCTCCCAAGATCGACTTTTCCTAAAGGCACCCTCAAACTCTGGCGTTTGAACAGCAATTCTCATCCCACCTACTGATGGGTGTTGGTCATTCGGCAAATGTCACGAAGTCAAGACCAGCATGACGCGCTCCGCGGAGCAGCTGCATCGGCCGTCCCAGCCGACCACCATGCCAGCGCCGGTGGTGATCTTGAACAGCTGAGCCCGGGCCTCGCCACAACGTGCGAGCCCTCGATCCGCGACTCGGAAGACGCCCAAGATGAAGATCCCTTCCTCGTCAACTTCGAGTATCAGGATCCCGCCGATCCACGTACCTTTGCGACGTGGCGGAAGATCCAGATCCTCTTCGTCACCATGCTCCTCGAGTTCTGGGTCAACGTCATCTCCTCCATCTACTCCTTTGGAGCGCCCGAGGTGGCGACCGAATTCGGCATCTCCGCCGTGGCCGCCCGCGTACCAGCTGCGGTCTTCCTGTTTGGATTTGCTGTCGGTCCTGTCATCTGCGCCCCCCTCTCGGAAGACTACGGAAGGGTGCCAGTCATGATCATCGGCCTCGTCGTCGTAGCACTCTTTCAGATCGGATGTGCTCTGGCGAATGGACTCGCAACACTCGTTGTCCTCCGCTTCCTCAGCGGCTGTTTTGGCGCGGTGGCCTTCAACTCGATCGGCACCGTCTCTGACCTGTGGGATTCCGACAACCAGGGTTGGGGCGTCAACACCTTTGCACTCTCTGCCGAAGCCGGTGCGACAGTGGGCCCCATCATTGGCGCCTTTGTTGTTCAGGATGCGGGCTGGAGGTGGACATTTGGCGTTTCAGGAATCGTGCTCGCTTTCCTGACCGCACTTTTTGCCCTGACCGTCCCCGAGACGCGAGCGGGCGTCCTGCTCAGCAGGAGGGCGAAAAAGCTGCGCAAGTCCCAGAACGAGCCGCGCTACTACGCAAGCCATGACAAGCTCCGTTCCGAACACACGGTCACAGAGCTCTTCAAGGAAACGGTCGGGCGACCGATTCTCATGCTCTTCACCGAGCCTATTGTCTTCTGGTTCGCCCTCTTCGACGGCGTCAACTATGCGGTCATCTACATGTTCTTCGAGGCGTATCCGCTCATCTTTGTCGAGTATGGCTTCACCATCGGTCAGCAGGGCCTCACCTTCTTCGGCGTCCTTATCGGCTTCGTCATCGCCTACTTCCTCTTTGCGCTGCAGATCAAGTGGTTCCACTATGCAGGCAGCAAGAGACCGGGCGGAGTGCCCACGCCAGAAGACCGACTTCTGTGGGGTATTCCCGGTGGCATCCTCTTCCCGATCAGCCTCTTCTTCTTTGCGTGGACGTCGTTCCCGCCAATCCCGTGGATCGTGCCGGTGATCGCGGGTGCTCTATTTGGCATCTCGTCGCACTCGCTCTTCCTTATCGTGTCGGACTACACGGTGAGCTCTTACTCGATCTACGCTGCATCTGCCATAGCGGCGCAGTCGTTCCTGCGCGAGTTTCTCTCGGGCGCCTTTACGCTCATCACCGAACCCATGTATCACAACGTCGGCTACCAGTGGGCCACTTCGATCCTCGCCTTCACCGGTGTGCCGTTGTCGGTGATCCCGTTCCTGTTCTACAAGTTCGGACCCACCATCCGCAGACGCAGCAGCTTCGCCAAGGAGCTCCAGCTCGTCGAAGAGAAGGAGAGGAACCGTCGCGCCAAGCTCGAGTCACGCGCAACCACGCTCACCAACAACGCCGCCGCCGAAGTCAACCTCAAGACACGGTAACTCTGCTCCGCCTTGTTCATGTCATGGGCTTCTTTCGCTGTCGTCACTTAACGTAATTACAGTGGTTCCGACGCATA
>AWNI01000022.1:1360269-1381611 GCA_000517465.1 Moesziomyces aphidis | reverse complement strand
GGCGCCAGAGCCCGCGGCCGGGCTTGTAGCGTCCCAGTCGGCGCTGACGTGCACCTTGGAGCCCTGTCGCGAAAGGCGGCGGATGATGCCACGCAGAGCGACGAGCTTGATCTCGTCGTCGTCCTCCATGCCCAGGCTTCGAAGCCGGTCGCGGAAGCGGTCATCTTCCTCGGTGCGACCCGTCGCAGTGGAAACGACCTCGCGTCCGCTCTTGCCGAGCAGAAGTCCGACGCCCTCAGTGGCGAGCCCATTCTTGAGTCCAGCCTGTTCCTTGCCCTCGGTGGCGCTCTTCCAGAACGCCGACTGGGATGACTGGGATGCCCACGTCAGGGCGGCCGAGAAGACTGGCCGCGACAGGGGAGGCTTGGCCATCTCAAGCAGGTTGGTCTCGCTGAACTCGTGCACGTCTGCGCGTAACAGTGGCCTTAAGGAAGGGTAGAGCACCGCCCAAACATCGACGTCCTCTAGTTTGGTCGCCGCGACTGCAATCAGTCCTGCAACTGCCTGACGCAGCCACAGATTCGGATGGCACAAGAACCCGAGCGTCGTGCTGAGGAGCGTTAGGATGCGCTCTCGATCGAGCAGGTTTTTCTCGGTCATGGTGCGCAGGCCATTAATGACGCGGTACACGACGTTCTCCTCTGCATCCGACAGCGCCTGGGTCATGAGCGGCAGGATGTACTCTTCGAGGCTGCGCGTCCCCGACACCTCGGCTACATCGACGATGATATCGAAGAATGCCTCGCGCAGGAGCCAGTTGCGGTCGTTGAGATAGGTGATCATATGGCTCAGCATGACGTCGTTGGTCTTGGCCATGCCAAAGAACCTGCACAGCGGCGCAATGCCCGCCAGCAGCGCGCGCTTGACTGACGCCGATGGATCGGTAAGCAACGTCACGATGAGCTCCTGCAGCAGCGCCTGAAACGTGCGCAGCTGCTCATCGTAGTTGGCCTCGCTCGGCTGATCGTCGACGAATCCGCCGTTGAGGTCGCTTTCGACCGCGAAGAGGCCTTCAGCCCGCATGGCCTGCGCCATTTGCAGAAAGCGCTCGGCCGTCTCGGCCAAAGGCACGATCGACGCCGCGAATGTACATCGCACGGGGGTGGATGGATCGAATCCGAGCTGTTTGATGTTGGGCATGACGTACTCGGCAAAGATGTTGGCGTTGGACGGCGTCACGATCCTCACGAGCATTAGCGTCTGCACGCATGTGCGGATCGCTGCCATCCTCACCTGTGACGACGTATCGTTGAACAGCGACATGGCGAACGGCAGCACCCGATCGAGCTTGGTCTCGTCGGTGAGCCACCGCGTAGAGAGGTGGACGAGCAGCTCGAGTGCGTGGATCTTGGACGACGGTCGCACACAGTTGCGCAGGTTGGCCAAGATCACGGACAGGATCAGCTGTGCTGTCCCGTCCGTGTCTGCAGATGCGCTGTTGAGCGTCGCTTTTTGCATCGGCACACCGGGAATGCAAAGATGCATCGGGAAGACGTCGTACAATTCGTGTGTGCCAGATCGTTCGTCCTCTGCCGTGTCACCCTCGCTTGTTTGTTGAAAGCTCGACTGGAGACCGAAGCGGCCGAGAACGCCGTTGATGCGCGCCGCCAGCCCGCTCGGGCCGGCGTTCGGATCCGAGGTATCGGTGCGATCCACATCATCGTCAAAGTAGCGCACGACCGTCGCCCACTCCTCGTACAGCTTCTCGATGCGTTCGTCGCTCTCTGCTCGCTGCATTTGGCGCGGGCTCGGCTCCGATCTCAACGAGACGGCGGTGGCGGAGGCGTTCGATCCACTGGCTGCGCTATCGACGGACGAGACTCCACCGCCAGCCTGCTGGAGTGCAGCGGGCGAAGTCCTTTGCAGCTCAACGAGGTACTCGTGCAGGAAGTCTGGCACCGCCGGCGGGAAGACCGAGCCCCGACCTTCAGCCAGGTACTCCTTGAATGCCTTGCGCTCTTTCGGATCGAGGGCGACCATGCTGCGCACGAGCTCGCGCACTGCGTCGTCGGGGATGGTGGCGAGCATGGCGTCCAGATCAAAGATGCCTTCGCGGTACTTGAAGAGCTGGCTCAGCGTGAAAGTCGGAGCGCCCTCGCGCCACAACTCTGCAATGACGCATCCGAGCGAGAAGACGTCCATGGCCTGCGTCACCTTGCCGCTGCGTCTGCCCATGCCGAGCACGTCCGCCTTGAGCTCTCCGAGCCGATCGGACACGTCCTGGTCGTCTGCGTCCATGCGCATCTCGCCTGGGGCGTATTTCGAGTCTGCCGCGTAGAATCGTTCGGGCGCAATGTAGCAAGTCCTCCTGCCGGAAGTATCGAAGAAGAAGGAAAAGTCGGACGGGTCGTCGAGCGGGAGGTAGGTGGGTTTGAACGACGACGCAAAGTCCGTGACGTAAATCATGAGCGAGGTGGTGACGAGGATGTTCTCGCACTTGAGATCGCCATGGGCAATGTTGCGCTCGTGAGCGTCGCTCATGGCGTGCAGAAGCTGGAAGGTGATCCATCGCTTCTCGACCGAGCTGAGGAAGGGTCGGGTGCTGATGCGGTCGTACAAGTTGCTGTGAAGCCATTGACGGATGAGGTAGCCTGCACGTTCGGTCTCGACGACTTTTTGGTAGGTGAGCACGTTGGGGACATCGGCCAGCGACTCGCGCTCGATGCGGATGTGTTTGACGAGGCTCTTGAGGCTCATCGACGGATCAGGCTTGACGAAGGCTTTCACCACGATGGGACCGAGGCGGTGGCGGGCACGAACAGCACGTAGGAACCTTGAGCTGCCGATTCCCTTGTCATATTGGATATCGTTGCCGACTTCTGAGACCAGGTTGCCAATACCCGCCATCCGGGCGGTCGCGCTCGAGTGTGTGTTCCCCATCTTATGGATGGCGGCGATCGGATCGAACGAGCCGGCACTGTAAGGCAGGGGCAGCCGAGGAAGTCGCTGGTGTCATGCACCCTATCAGGTGGCTCAAGACTGCTAGAAGCGTTGCTGAAGAGCGCGTGCCGTGGCCAAGCTAGATGCTGGCGCTGATCATCGCGGGCTACTGTATTCTGCAAGTTCAAGGCGAGCTGACCGCGAGGTAGTAGGGTCGACGTGGCCGCGCGCGACGTCAGTGTTGTCTGATGCCGAGGTGATCTGAGCGCAGCGCGCTACGTAAGGCAGCAAGCGGGCGAAAGTGTGGGATGTTCAAGTCGAGAACGCAGATGGTGGCGGCTGAGCAGACTGTTCAGGGTCCGATCAGAGGGAGTGGGGTCGTGCGCTTCATTTCGCGTCTGCGCGTGCGAGCGTGTGTTGCTCTCCCTCCACCTCTTGCACCGCTCCCTAATACAATTCCGCTTCTTCCCCACCGTCCACCGTTGATGATCCATGCAGCTAACTCTCTCTCACACGAACTTCACATGGTACAAGGTGGCGGCAGAGCGCTTCCATATCGTGTATGTGATTGATATTCCGCAGCAGAAAAACGTGTGCACAGTGACAGGTATGCGGCCCAGCACCATGGCTGCGGCCAAGGACTCAGATCCAGTTGCTGGAGCTCGCCACGGATGGTCGTCCCGACGGGCGGCCGCTCAAGCTGCTACCGTTCGACATGACCGTCCCCGATCGCTGAAACTGCGGGGCATAGCCGCTGGAACCGGCCGGGGGCCCCGTCGGGCTGAGCTCCACGACCTTCTGGAAGTCGAAGGGGATGCGACCGGCGACGCGCTCGCGCTTGGTCAAGATCACCGGGTTCGCGTCGGCATCGAGCGCGGCCAGCTGTGCGGCCTCGGACGAAGACGACGTGACGGTGCTGTTGCCCGAGACAAAGTGCAAGTCGTTGCCGCGCATGATCTGAACCAGGCGGCCCGTCAGAGCGTCCCTGACCTCGACAAAGCGCGAGTCGAAAGCAAGCACGTAGTCTCCCGAGAAGGCCACCTGCTTGGGGAAGCCCTCCCACTCGATGATCTGCTCCAGCCGCGTCGGCTCGCCCAGTCGATCCACGTAGCACGCAAAGGCGTCGTAGCAGAGCAAAAAGTCGCCGTCGCTGGTCTTGTACATGCCCAGCGGCTTGGCGGTCTCCACGCGCTTCTGCAGCTGCTGCACTCGCAAGTCCTCGCGGTTGGCGTGCACAAAGTCCGGGATCGTGCCTGGCAGCAGACTGTCCAGATTCATGATCTCGAAGCCCTTGGCGCAGATGATGCAAAGCTTCGACTTGAGGAACTGGATCGAATACGCCTCGGACGGGATGAAGAACGTCTTGTAGATCCGGAACCAGTCCGAGTTCTTCGAGTCCTTGCCGAACTTGCCAAAGAAGCCGGATCCAGACTTGCCCTCGGGACCGCGCGGCGCATTGAGCACAGGCTCGAGCGCGCGGAAGACGCTCTCGTTGGCCTTCTTCTTCATGTAGATGAGCAGGGTGCGGTCCTTGAGCACGCCGACGTTGAAGAAGAGCACGTCGCGGTTGCCGCTGAGCTTCTGCGGCGGCCGCAGCGACGAGTTGCTGCTCGACGTCGTCGGCACCAGCGCCTCGAGGCTGTACGAGATGAGCACCTTGTCCGCCAGCACCACAAAGATGCCAAACGACTCGAGCACGGCACACTGCGTGACGTACTTGAGGTGCAGCACCTTGCGCAGCGACTTGGGATCGTTGCGCAGCCCGATCCACACACCGTCTGCGCATCCGACCGCCACGAGCCGTCGTCCGTCCGCGGTCACGAAAGGCACCGCACATGTAACACGACCGTGGAAGACGCTCGGATCGACGCCTGGCACTGGCCTGTCCGGCTCCAAGCTGATCGCAGGAGGGATGGCAAAGATTTCGTCGCTCAGCACTTGCTGGTCGAACACCCGGTTGCTGTCTTGCATGGCCATGCGCAGGCCGATGGCTTCGTCCAGCTTGGCCTTCCACTGGTCCCTGGCAGCTTTCGACGGCGCATACAGTGCGATGGGCTCGATCTTGCCACCCAGATGAGAGATCGTGAAGGGCCAAAAGTCGCGGGCTTCGCGCTCTCGGCTGATGTGGAAGTTGCTCAGGCCGATGGAGCGGGAGATGGACGATTCCGTGAGACCGGTGACCTCAAGCATCTCGACCGGGATGGGACGCTTTGCCAGCACGAATCGCGCGCCTGCCGTTGTAGACGACGATGCAACGTTCGAGAGGTCATCATCGGGCCCTTCAGCAATCCGTTTCTGCTTGGTGACGATAAAGTAGTTGTCGAAGAGGATGGCCAGCAGCTCGGTCCAGTCAAAGTCGAATGCGTCCGGTTTGCGCAGCACGCGTCCTTGATGGATAAGCTGGCGTTCCGGGTTGAGCAGATCCATGTCGATGGCATGCTTGTTGCGCTTCGCCGACAGATTGTACGCGTACTCTCGGATCTTGACCTTGAGCTCTGCCGATTCGACGCCCGTCTGGGCAGTCTTGCACTGATCATTGATGATGTCGATGGCGTTCTGCAGGCTGTCGCGGTCGTTGTTGCCGTCCTCTGTTTTCTTGAGGATCGACTCGAGATGCAGGTGGTACCTCTGCAGACGTGCTGGCGGGCGAAACAGGAAGTTTTCAAGCGGGTGCTTGTGCGCTGCAGGATGACGCCTGCAGGCTTCCACGAATGCCTTGAAGCGAGGATTGACCGACATCTCGCGCTTGACACGGCTGATGGCGAGCGGATAGTTGATGAGATAAGTCGTGTAAGCATCGCCCCAGTCGAGGGCTGCGCTGAGGAAAAGGTCACCGATTGTCTGAATGATTGGGTTCTCCTCCCTCTGACGGATGTGGAGTCGCTCTACCAAAGCTCGAATGTGGATCGCCAGCTCGCGGTGGTTGCCAAATACTTCGCGGATGAAGTCGTCGCGCTCCGGCCCGATCGGCAGCGGAGGTGGGTCGCCTGCATCGCTGGGCTTCTGGAGGCCTTGCACGAACAACGACTCCAAGAGCTCGAGATCCGCCAGAAACTCTTCCTCCTTCTGGATCGTCTCGAGGATAGCATTCTGGCGGGCGATTTCAGCCTGTGGGATATTTTTGAGCAACTCCGGTGGAACCAGCTCGGCCCACGCCTTCTTTTGAGCCTGATCCGCGGTGATTCCGCCATCCAAGACGCCGCCGAGCCTCGCCGCCTTACTGTCCGAGTCAGTGACAGTCAAACGAAGGGGGCTTGTGGCTGAGTTTGAGCACGACGGGCTGTAGCAGGCTGACGCGCGACCCGGGCTACAGAGCGGGCTGTAGCAGCGAGTCAGGGGAGTAAAGACACCGTTGGGCAGGTCATCGAGATCGGTGTTGGCCGGCTTTCGAGCTTGGTCGGCGGCGGCGCCACCGACGGAAAAGCTGAGACTCGAGTCGAAGGCGGAGTTGTGGTTCAGACCGGCTGTCCAATCGTCGGGATCGGCTGGTGCCGAGCCCATATCTGCGAGGCTATCCTCGAGGAAGGTGTACACTTCGTCCACATCGTCTGTGAGCTCCTTCTCGCCCCAATCGACCTCGTGGAAGAAGAGCTGGCTCTTGAGCGATTTTGCCAGCGAGAGGGCGACCTGGCGCACACCGGCAGCATCGCCCGACACGACGAGTGCATGTCGAGAGCCGACCGTATCCGATACGAGCAGTTCCTGCAACGTAGAGACGACGTCCTTGCCGGTGAAGCTGTTGGGATAGTCTATGCTACCTTTGATTTGGACGCCGCGAGGCACCTTGGCGCGCAGGAGAAGCGCGACGGTGGAAAGTAGCGACCACTCGGGCGCTTGCACACGGCTGACGCGCGGTGCCTCGCGCGAAAGAGCTTGTTCGACCTTGGGCCGAGGGCTGTAGACCGGCTCCCAAGCGAGCGAATCTACCCTCTCGTGGCTGTACTTGTCCGCCATCTGGCGCTTCTCGTCGCCTGGACTCGCCGTAGTTCTGGGTTGCGAGGGTGTGCGCATAACGCTGGCTGGCAGATGCGAGAAGCTGGACTGGTGCTGGAGAGAATTCTGCGAGGGCATGCGAGCGCGATACGCATCGCCGGCTGCGGATTGATTGCCGTGTACGGTGGCAGGATAGCCATGACCCAGGTACTCACTGCCCTGGGCGTTTGGACTGGCGCCAGGAATGGGCGGCAAAGGCTGGCGGTAGGACCTGCTTGGGCGGACAGATAGGTCGGAGGCCTCGCTGCGAGTTCGCTGGCGCAGACTTTCGCGATCGGAGTTGGTGGCGTTGAGCGAATCCGGATCGTAGGAGGAATCGGCGGTGTGGCCCAGCTTGGCAGACGGTGTACGCGAGACGGCGCCACGGCCTGCGTCGGAGCGCTGGTCGTGCTCGCTTCGAGCTTGGGCGGGCGACCGAGCATTTCGGGCGCTTGCCTGCGTATACGATGGCGAGCGGAAGGATGAGAGGGGCGAAGCGCTTGCACCGTCCCTAGGCGGAGGCGAAAAGGAGCGGTCGAGCGAGGTGGCGGTGGAGGGCAAGGGTCGATGGCCGTAGGAGCTGCTTGGCGTGCCGAATTGGCTGGCCGACGGGCTCCACGAGGGCGCAGCACCGGAGTTGGACGAAGAAGAGGGCGCAGTACTGTGCTGGGTAGCGGAAGGCGTGACGGGCGGCGACCATGCTGTGGAGGAGGCCGGGGGCGGGGAGACGCTGTTGAAGTAGCCCTGCTGAGAGGCGTACGGATCGACACCATCGGCGCGGTGGCGGAAGGTGGGGGAGAGGGGTCCCGTAGGTGTTCGGGACTTTTCCTGAGCGGCACCTGGACTAGGGAGGCTGGTGTGCTCCAGGGGGCGGGGTGCAGGTGCGACGGGTAGCGGACGGCTGGCTCGCTGCGATGGACGATGTGCTGAGCGGTTGTGATCCGATACAGTGCTTTCGTATCGAGGGACTGCTTGATGGAGGGGAGGAACTGGCGCGGACTCGGAAGCAAAGTGGGAAGTTTGATCGATCAGGGGTGTGCCGGTGTCGTCGGTATACAAGCTGATGATACCGCTTGCTGTTGAGACAGGGCGGTCCGAGGGCTCGCTACGACCTGTGAAATACGATTTGGTCGTAGGAGCAGCACTGTAGGTGACTGTATGTGCGTCTTGATGCCTCATAGGCTCTGTTGTGTGGGAGTAGCTGGGTAGAGCAGGATCGCGCTTGCTGGACGCCGAAGGGGCGCGTGATGGATAGTATTGCTGCTGCTGCTGCAGCATCGCGGACTGCGTTGATTGGTCGTAAATGTGCATGCGATCCAGTCGATCTGCAGGATCGTATGAGCTCTGCTGCTGCGGCTGGTCGTATGCTGGCACGGATGCGCCCGCTGCTCGCGACTGTTGGGCGGTCCATGCGTGACCCTGAGAAGGCTCGGGCTGGCCGTAGGGGTAGCGAGGATCATACGGACCGTATGCCGTCCGAGCGTCGGTATGATAAGGGTCAGAGGCCTGGTCGTGCTGCCGGTCGTAGGAAGAGTGCGAGTAGGATCCATGCGATGCCTGCCGATATGGCCGGCCGTAAGCGTCGTGATGCTGCGACGTCGACATGATTGTGCGCTTCGGGGGAACCGACACGTTGACCTCGCCTGACTGAGCCGCGCCTCTGCGGTACCTTTGCTGGCGGAAGTGCCGGTGATTCGATCTCTGTATGAGTTCACAATCGGCGAGACTGAGACACGAATGTCGGCCCAACCGAAGTCATCGACGTTTCAAGTGCGATCGACCATGGGACGGTGGGTCAGGCGACTATTTGATGTTGGATCTTCGGCTCGGAGTGGCGCCGACTGGGACGAGTGTGATGGCGATTAAAAGTAGGCAGATGAAGTAGATGCGGAGGGTAGGGAGGGATAGTGCAAGAAGCTGGCCAAGGCTCGTGCGTAGGCGCAACGCAGTGCACCCAACGCTGCAAAGCCGCATCTTCGGCCACCTCCAGCAGAGAGGGTGACGGTCTCACATTCACACCGCATCCGCACCCGCACCCGCACCCGCGCGACTCTGCATCCCCACCGAGAGATTCCACACTTTGCGCAAGGCCGCTGAATCCGCCGCTCATTCGGCCGGGCTGCGCTGAGCGGCTCGGAAACCCTCCGACGCGTTGCAAGAAGTTCGGCATCGCTTTCGGCTGCACGCGATCATCACCTTTCGAGTACATACCGTAGGGAACGACATCCTTTGCACTGGACTTGCCTCTTCTTCCTCGCAGATCCACCGGAAACGACTTCTCCGGCTCGCAAGGCGCAGCTGCTTCACGAACAATCTTTCAAGCGGCCGTTCAACGCCGTCCCAGTCTCGACTTTTAGCATGACCGCTGCTGCCGCCTCCACCTCGTCCTGGCCGCTTCCTGCGATGAGCTACGACGCTCGGCCTGCTGCGCCCGTGCGCTCGCTCCTTCCCAAGCGCATCGACGTTGCGCAACTGACGCCCAACAACCTCGGCCAACTCCGCAAGCTCAACAGCGTCCTCTTCCCCGTCCAGTACTCGGAGCGCTTCTACAAGGACGTCCTCGATCCCGATGCTGCCGAGATCTGCAAGCTGGGCCTCTTCAACGATGTTGCCGTCGGAACCATCTGTTGCCGTCTCGAGCTGGTCGACAAGGATAGCGTCCGCATCTACATCATGACGCTCGGCGTCCTCGCTCCCTACCGTCGCCTCGGCATCGCTTCGGCCCTCCTCCAGCACGTGCTGGACCACGTCGCGCCAGGCAAGGAGATTCAGATCATCGACAAGGACGCGCCCACGCCCAAGCCCAAGAAGGACAAGAACGGCAAGGAAACCAAGGTCGAACCCACCAAGAAGACCGTCAAGATCAGCCAGATCTACCTGCACGTCCAGACGTCCAACGACGAGGCAAGGACGTTCTACGAAAAATTCGGCTTCAAGGTCGCAGAGACAATAGACAACTACTACCGCCGCATCCAACCCGCCAGTGCATGGGTCCTCCAACTCCAGTAGAGTCACAACTCGCATTCAACACTCTGACTATCCTCTTTGGCAGGATTCCACCCGGGCATGCTCTTGCACCGACTCTCTCTTCCACCTCATCTTCGTTTACACATCCTTCCACGCAAAGGTCAGAATGAAAATGAGATTGTAACACTACCTGCAAAATGATGATGCTGTCCTGATGCTCTTGAAGAATTCAACGATCGATGTGTCTGACAGCCTTCTCAGCGGCCGGATGCGCGCTTGTGCGCCTGCTTGCGGAGCATCTTTTCCCGCTCTCGCTCCTTTTCGCGCTGTTCCTCGCGCAGATCCTCCTCCCTCGCCTGGCGCGCACTCCTCAACTCCTCCTGCAGCACCGAGCCAGCATCCGCCTCCATATCGTCGTCGCTATCCACCATGCGGCTCGCATACTTCTTGCGGTCCTTGCCAAAGATCTTCCAGATCTCGTCTCGGTAGCTCGCCCCGCCCCCACCCGCCTCGTCGTCGCTCATCCCATCGCTCTCGTACTCGTCTTCGTCGTACTCTTCCTCGCTCTCGTACTCGTCGGGCGAGCCTGATCGGCGAAGCTCGTCTCGGCGATCGCTGCCGCCTGCAGCGAGCTTCTTCTTCTTCTCCTCCTGCTCGCGGATGAAGCGGTCGCGCGCCGTCTCTCTGCGCGGCGGAGCAGACGCAGGTGGAGACGGCGCTGCAGGACTCGTCTTTGCTTCGGCTGCGACGCGCTTGGCCTGGGGCGCAGCATCTCTTTCGGGCGATCGAGCGGCGTGCCCCCGGCCGGACGCGCTCTTCGCCTTTTCCGTGAGTCTCGCCATGACCTCAGGACGTAACGGTGCACCCGGCAGGAAGTCGGCTGGGTCTATACCGCCAGCCGCTCGACCGCCCAAAGGCTTCGGCTCTTTCGGCTGCGCTGGCGTGGGAGGAGCGCCGACGTTGGTCGGCCGCTTTGGAATTGACGGAAGGCCATTTGTCTTTGCTGCCTTCTGCTGTGAAGCACGCGATCCGGATGGCCGATCGTCTTCCGAGCCATAGAGGTCTTCTTTGGAGTCGCTGCCGTCGCCGTTCTCTGCTTCATTCTTGGCCGCCTGTCGTTCTCGATCTTGTTGATCCGACTTGCGCTTCCCTTCCATGGCTCTCTGCCTTCGAAGCAGCGCCGCCTGCCGCTCGCGCTCAGCCTCCGACATGCCCTCCTTCTTGCTCTGCTCCTTCTCCTCTCTCTGCCTGCGAAGGTCGCGCTCGATCTCGTCGATGGAACGGTGATCGCGCTTCTTGGTGCCGAGTGCGACCAGGCCATTCTCCTTGGCAAGATGGGCACGCGCGGATGTGCGGTTTGCGTTTGCCGATGCATCGCTCGTGTTGATACTCGAATTCGATCTGGATGTGGACGGTGTTGCCCCGACGCGGCTGATGGGCGGCAGCCTGGGAAGCGAGCCAAACTCCCTTGCCCGGCGCATGGCCTGCTTCTCCTCGCGCGTCAACGGCACCGGCTTCCTCTTACTAGCGCTGGACGAAGCAGAAGCCGAAGAGGAAGACTTCCGACTCGGCTTGTCGAAGCGATTTCCGACAAAGTCGTCCTCATCCACCTTGCGCTTCCTGCGCGCGACGGGGTTACTGTTCGAGTTGGCTTTCAGCTGACCCGAAAGGTTCTCCCTCCAAGTGGAGCCGGGCTTTTTCAGCTTGTCGGCGTCCGGACGTGACAGTGTCGCGCCTGCACCTCCAGCGAGCTTAGACTTGGCTATGGGATCATCTGTCGCTATGGTCTCGTTTCGAAGCTTCGAAGCTTGCTCCTTGCGCAATCGTTCGCGAGTCTCTTCTTCCTTCTGGCGAGCCATGCGCTGGACTAGGATCTTGCGCTCGCGCTCCTTCTGTTCGCGCTCTTGCGCTTCCCGTGCGGCGCGTTTGGCGGCGGCCTCGCGCTCCTTGTGCTCGCGCTCGCGGTTGAGAGAGGCCTGCTCCTCCTCGGCCTTCTTGAGCGCCATCTCCTTTAATTGTGCGTAGCTCGACATCCTGGCGAAGCTTACGGGCGCGAGAGACCGTTCCTAGAGACCGTTCTTACTTCACTAGTGATGGCGATGCGATGCAAGCTGGGACATGCAAGTCGCAAGCAGAACGAAAGCTTCGTAGACGGAGCAAACGCGCTGCCAGGCACCGGAGGTCCGTGCCGAGGATGTGCAGACGAGACGTGCCAGCGTTCGCGTGCTAGGCCATGGAGAGTACGAGCCCCTTCCTCTCAATTTGATCTGGCCTGGACGAGCCGTTGGAAAGAATAGCGAATCGAATCGTGACGATGAAAGGGAACATGACCAAGAAGGCTGGAGAGCGCAGAGCGTGCTTCTCGCACTCGAGTGTTGGAGTGGAGCTGTGGAGCTGTCGGCGATGGAACCAAATCGGGGCCAACTGCATTCCGATCCCCCAGATCATGCAGCTGCGACGCGCCGTCCCTTCATAACGCGGCACGGGAAGCAAGCAGAAACAAACACCTCTCTAATTCGGCTCGTAAGCGTGTCATGTGGTCCTGGCTCGTCCGGCGGTGTTGGTCTCTGTGTGGACCGCAGCGGACCGCAGCAGCAGAACGGCTTCGGCTTCAATTTCCCTGACTTTTTTTGCGAGCCAGCTAGCCGGGCATTCTTGAAATTGGGCGCGGATGCTGAACAGTGTTTTCCTCACCGCCAGCAAGTATGAAGAGCTGCATCCTTCCCTCATCACACACACGATCCTGGTCCTGATCCGCGAGCGCAAGCATCGCAGCGGCGCGTCTTGACGAAATCATACAAGCTGACGGATCGGCTAGCAAGCCAATCGCGCCGTCACAGCACAGTCACTCTTTCGGCGGTCCCGCAAAGACGCTACCGTCCTTGATCAGCGTAGCAAGCCAAGATGCCCTCTTCCAGCATGGCCGCCGTCGAGGCCACGCTGCAGTCCAATGGCCATGCGGACGGCGCGCGACCTCCGCTCTCGGTCGCTCTGCACGTTCCCACCTCGGCAGTCGACCAGGTCAACTCGGTCCAGGGCGGCTCGGCGCCTCTGTCGGGCAATCCGAACCGACGCTCCCACATTCAGCAGAACGTCCAGGCACTTCCCACGCTGCCAGAAGCATCGCATGCGAATGCGCTCAACACCGCCACAGGTCCGGCGCCAGCCGCGCTTGGTCTCACCGTCGACCTTGATCCCACCACCTCGGCTGCCCTCAATGGCCTCAGCCCGGCACAGAAGACGCTGACGCTCTCGCGCTCCCAGGGCTACGACGCCATTATCTTGGAACTCGCCAACGAGCGTTGGAAGGATCGCTGGGAGCGACTCTGCCTAGCCAATCCAGCAGACCTTCCATCCGCATCCGGCTCCTCCGCTACACCCTCGCCTCTGACTGCAGTGCAGATGTCCTCCGGCGGCGCCATGCTCGCCCGCAGCAGCAGCCGTCAGGGACTCAACAGCTTCACGCCCGGCGGTGTCCGGCAGTCCCCCTCTCCCGCTGTCAGCAGCGCCGGTCAATCGCCGTTTGGCAGCATCGCGCGCGAGGCAGAGGAATGGCGCAAGGCACCCGCCTTCAAGCGGTCCGAAGTGAACCTCACCAAGCTCGAAGAGACCGAGGGCGTCATCGCGCTCGCTAGCCAATGGATCGAGCTCGACTCGCCCGACGAAGGCGTGCGTCTCGATTGCGAGCTGGCGCTGCGACAGGAGCTCGCCTACGCCTCCTACCTCGGCATCTCGAACGTCGTCATCCCACCGCCCTCATCCGACCCGGCCCGCAAACCTTTCCTCGCGGACTATGCGCGCGCAATCAACTCATGCCTAGCCAGCGGTAGCGCCGAGACCGCACCGGCTGGATCGTGGATGACGCTCACCATCCAGTTGCCCGTATCGTCGCCCTACCAGCTCAACAAGATCCTCCAGCGTCAGAACGGCAAGAACGGCTTCGGCCTCACCGCATCCACCACGGCGGGCAGCAACGCCTCGGCGAGCTCGCAGGCGTCGCACGCCAGCGCCACCTCGTCCGCCGCACTCCTCCGAGCCGAGGACGACTGGGCCTGGGAAACCTGGGAGCAGATCCGCCAGCTGTGCGCGTACACCACGCGCCTCCAGATCGCGCTCGATCTCGGCAGCCCGCTGCCGGGTCCGAGCATTCTGGCTCGCTGGATGGCCGAGCCAGTCAGCATGCTGTGGGTGCCAAGCGTCTCGTACCTGGCCAATGCGAAGGGCTTCCCAGTGCTGTCCAAGGCGTCGCAGTCGTTCTTCCGAACCATGTTCAAGAAGAATCCCACCGTCGTGCTGAGTGGCGTGCAGAGTCCGCCGCCGACGCACTCGCGCGGCGGACCGCTGGCGTACCTTCAGTATCTGCGACATCTCGAGAAGGCGGCACCACCGGATGGAGCCGTCGACTCGTTTGCGCGTGGCTACACCGACTGGCTTCAGGCACCGCTCCAGCCGCTGATGGACAATCTCGAGGGGACAACGTACGAGGTGTTTGAACGCGATCCGGTCAAGTACGCGCTGTACGAAGAGGCCGTGTACAAGGCGCTGCTCGACCGACCTGCCTCGGCGAGCACGCTGATCTGGGTATGCGGCGCGGGCAGAGGCCCGCTGGTGGATCGGTGCTTGAATGCAGCGGACCGAGCGGGAAGATCGGTCAAGCTCGTGGCGCTCGAGAAGAATCCGAACGCGCTCGTCACGTTGCAGGAGCGTCAGGCGCTCGAGTGGGGCGATCAGGTCCGTGTCCAGTATGGCGACATGCGCCGACACGCTGTGCCGCCCAGCATGGCAGACCGGCCCGATATCGTGGTCAGCGAGTTGCTCGGCAGCTTTGGCGACAACGAGCTTTCGCCAGAGTGTCTCGATGGTGCGATGCGCTTCCTCAAGCCCAATGGCATTTCCATTCCTTCGTCGTACACGGCGTTCTTGTCGCCGCTCTCGTCGGCCAAGCTGCACACCGAGGTGCTGAACGGATCCAACGCGGCGCTGGCGTCGGCAGTACAGAAGGCGGCGGAGACGCCGTACGTGGTGCTGTTCCAGAACGTGGCCTTGTTGGCAGCCCGCGGCGGCCGATTGAACTCGGAGCAGGTCCAGGAGTCGTGGACCTTCGAACACCGACCCTCTGCGGTCACTCCGCTGGTTTACGACGAGCAAGGGCTGCCCGCATCGAACGGACACAACATCCGCTCGGCCAAGCACACATTCCACATCCCGCAGGCAGGCACGTGCCACGGTTTGGCGGGCTACTTTGAAGCGCATCTCTACGACAATGTGGTGCTCAGCATCCACCCGGACCCGGTCAGGGGGTCGAAAGACATGCTGAGTTGGTTCCCGATCTTCTTCCCCTTTAGAGAGCCGCTCTACCTGCCCGCCAATGCCGAACTGGACGTGCACATGTGGCGCATGACGGCCAGCGACCGCGTTTGGTACGAGTGGAGCGCCGAGGTGTTTTTGCCCATCCCGACTGCCGTGGATGCGGCAAAACAGAGGCCCGTATCGCTGGATGCAAGCTCCTCGATCGGCAGCACGAGCACCGCAGCAGACCAGCACTTTGCCAACGCGCCCAACACGCCCAGGATACCAAGCCTGAGCCTGCCCAACGGGCCGGACGCCTTACAGCCCAGCCCGATGCAGACCTCGACCAGAGCCAAAATCAACATGACCCGACTGCACAATCCCGGCGGCCGCAGTTCATGGATCGGTCTCTAGAACATTTGGCCGCGACACTATCTTTATGGACTATATCGGTAGGCAGTGATATCGCAAGCAAAAGGAGAAGCTGTGATGTGAGCGAAGCTGCAATAAAGGTACCGTTTTCTGAAAAAAGCCGTCTCAGTCTGTGAGAGAGGATGACGTCACGGCACGCGTCAGATCTGCGAGTTGAGCTGAAAATAAGGTGGACCATGCGCCATCAGCGGTGGAAGGATTCGAGAGCTCATCTTTGCTTGCAACCTCCATGTCTACGCCATCGACGGATACGTTGTACTCGCAGTCGCCTCACTCCCCGATCGACAAACGCGAAGCACGCCGCAAGCTCAAAGCACAGCATCGCGCCGGACAGTACCTCGATCCGACGTACGTGACCTGCCTCGTACTACTGCTTGCGCTTCTGTACTGGGTCCTGCCAATTCCCGGAATCTTCGAGCTTCTCTACCGACGACGACACTCGGCTTGCAGCTGCGATCACACCGCTGCCGTGACTCAGAAACCGACCATGCCTTGGCAAAAGCAGTTTACGCTCAGCTCGCGGAGCAAGGGCTGCCATCTGGTGACCAACGAGATCATGCCCCACATCGAGGAAGGACTCAAAGGGGTCAAGGTTGGCATGCTCACGCTCTTCATTCAGCACACCTCTGCTGCACTCAGCCTCAACGAGAACTTTGACAGAGATGTCAGGACCGACATGGACATGGTGCGTTCCACTATCCCCGTCCCCCACCCCCTCCCCCTTTGCATTTGCGTGAACCCTTTCTTGGATGATAGGATGGTCAGCAAGTACTAACTCCTCTGATCTTTGTGTCAACTACAGGCATTGGACCACATTGTCCCAGAGTCACTTCCCTGGAAGCACACCGACGAGGGTCCTGATGACTCGGCCTCTCACACCAAGGCCAGCCTGATCGGACCAAGTATCACATTGCCGATTACAGACGGACGTCTCAATTTGGGGACCTGGCAAGGCCTGTATCTGTGTGAGATGCGCCGTATCGCTCATCGACGCAAGATTGTCGCCACCATTCTTCCCTAGAAGACTTGGAGGACCTGTCCGAGAAGAACGGCCGGCCGAAGTCCGCCAATACTAGGTCGAATCGCTGCTGTGGGTATTGCAATCCATCTTGTCAATCGATCCCTTCTGTTGCGCCTCAGAAGGCGTGCGGCGTCCCGTCTTGCCTGGTTTGTGATGCGGATCTGCAAAAGACGAGATGCAGACCCACACTCTTTGCCGTCACAAGGAGTCGTAAGCTTCGTGGACTTGTGCGAACTTTCAGGCCCGCTCACGCGCCGATCCTGCCGACTGTGAGACTTGCAGGCTTGCCGACTTGCCGACTCACAGACTCGCAGACTCACAGAACTTCAGACTCGCATGATTCGTCGCAGGGTTGCGGACTCGCAGACCTGCCGACCACGTTGAGAAGCGTCATCCGCAAGCTTGCGGACTCACTGATTCAACGACATGATCCGGCGACGCAAGGAGGAGTGACGTCCGCGGCCTCGAAAGTTCGCACTCGCAGATCCGCAGGTTCGCAAAAATGCCGATTCGCCGACACATCGAGAAGCGAACTTGTAGACCCGCAGCCTCGTGATTGCGTCGACACCGTCAAGACGCGGAGCCGGGCAGCCGTACACGCGCCGAGAAGCAGCGACTTGAACCGGACCTTTCAACGGGCATAATCACATTGACTTGGAGCTGAACGTCAAGTCAAGCTTGAGCAAGAGATTCGTTGAGAAAGGGTAAAGCCTGGTATCATTGCAAAACAGACACGAATGTGGATGAAGAAAGAAAGTTGGGAGCAAGCATCTGCCAGCGATGCGAGCTTAGCTCATGATGGCCGACGGAGCGTTGTGCTGGCCATGCATCTCGCCGCCGTGGTGGTGGCCGTAGGTCTGCGGCGCCTGTTCGTACTGCATCTGTCCGTTCTCCGCAGGCTCCGATGCACGGCGCTGCTCCGCCCACGCTTCCTCGCCGATTCCCTCCATGTCCTCGTCTACAGCCTGGTGGCTGAGGCTCCTCCCCTCCAAGCCGAGCAGCTTGTCCGCCTGGCTCTCGCGGTACTGAACGCTGTTCCTCTTGCTCCTCGCGCTCGTCTCGTCGTGCACCTGTCCTGTCTGATGCTCCACCTCCTGCTGCTGCTGCCCCTCCACCTGCTCCTCGCCGATCCTCCTCGGAGCCGGCTCGCCGTTGGCATCCGTCTCAAAGACGCTGTCGAACTCGGTCAAGAAGAGCGCAAAGATGCCCGCTCCGATCGCCAGCGTCGGGCTGAACACGATGCCGACGTTGCGCATCGTCATCTTGTTGACGTCCGAGTGCTCGATGATCTTGATCAGGTGGCTGCAGAGCGTCCGCAGCAGCGAGTAGTTGGCCAACGGCAGCTGCGACACCAGCCTGCCGAGCTCGTTCACCCGCTCGACGCGGTCCTGCAGCTCGTTGATGCGCATAAAGTCCATGTGCAGCTCGCGCGTCAGCACGCTCGTCGGCAGCTCGCGCAGGAAGGTCTTGAGCAAGCCGGCGATGGCATGCGGGTCGTAGTACTGGTTCTCGGTCAGCAGGTCCACGTCGCCCTCCATGTTGAAGCGGTCTTTGAGGTTCTTGATCACCGCCGACGAGCCCGAGAGCCGATAGATGCCCTCCTCCATAAAGGCGTTGCGCTTCTCGAGGTACTCGATGCAGCGGTATACCACCGACGGCAGCGCCAGGCCCTCGTGGATGCTCGAGATCGCAATCGACTCGGCGAGCGGCACGCCAAACACGGGTCGGGGCTCGCGGTTGTGCTTGTCGCTGCCGCCAAAGGCGCGGAAGCCCTGCCAGAAGCGCTTCTTGTCGTCCTTCTTACTGTCCGGTCCCATGTCGTCTTTGGCGCCAAACTTGTAGCCGGCTGGGATGGGCGCGCCGTTGAGGGGCCCGCTGATCGACGTCTTGCCGCGGTTGAGCGGCTCGTTGCGCGGACCGGGCGAGCCAGGGGCATCGTACAGGTCAGCGCCTCTCGAGCTCACGGGCGAGCGCGGCTCGTGGAAGCTGCGGTACGATGCCGACTGGGGCAGCGACGAGCCAGGCGTCGAGCCGACCGGCTTGCCCGTAGCGGACGAGTCGACGCTGTTCATGCGCGCCGCTACACTGCGGCTGCCGTCCTGGCCTGCGTCGCCTCCAAACTGCCTGCCAGCCTTGTCAGCCGATGGGCTAAAGGCCGAGTCCGGGAACCTCGCGTTGGACCCCAAAGCCTCGCGCCCTGGCGTCGTGGCCTGCTGCGACAGGGACATCTGGCTCATCGCTTGCGTGGGCGATGCGGGCATGTCGTCCATCGACACGCCGTCGAGCTCGGCGATGGCACGCACAAGCACGTCGACCCAGTCGTCGCGCTCCTCGTCGCTTTCGGCACAGAGGACGTGGCGGGCAATGTGCGCTGGCTCGTCGGGCATGCCCTCGCGCTTCTCGAGGATCAAAAAGGCGTGTCGATAGGCGTTCTCGTCCTGCTCGCTGCTCGCCGTGCTCTTCTGTTGGCGACCGATCTGAGCATCTCGGATGTTGATGCTGCCGATCTGCGCACCGCCTCGCGTCTCGTAGTAGCTGAGGAACGAGTTGCGGAGCACGTAGAAGCGCGTGACCCACCTGCCGAGGTTCTGGCCCTTCTTCGTGAGGAAGCCCTCCTTGCTGGTCGAGAGCGGATCGCGCAGACGATTCGGCACGACGTCCGTGCAGAGGAACGTGCACACCTCGTCCTTATCGGGGAGCTCCAGCACCATGAGGCTCTGCAGGTAGATCTCGAGCAGGGCCTTGCGCTGATCGACCTTGGCGGGCGCGTGATCCTTGAAGAGGGCCTTGTCGGGTAACGGAGCGAGACGCTGCGAGGCCTTCTTTCCGACCTTGCTGCGAAGCTTGGCGTCGAGGCCGATGATGTCGCTGTAGCTCTTTTCGATGGTCCACGAGGTAGGCGGACTGGGCTCGCCCGAGGCCATGCTGTTGAGGCCCCAGGAGGCCGGAGGATGCAGAATGTCGACGGTGATGAGGAAGGAGATGGCTTCCTTGCCTCGATCTGGGGAGCGATAGTTGGTGCCCTGGATCTTGACGCTGGCGACGCGCAACAGCGACGAGTCCAGGCGGGGAGCAAGCACACGGTGCTTCTTGACGTCGTCCTTGGACCTGCGAGAGCCTGTGCCGCGTGAGAGGCGGTCCTCGGATACCACCTTGGAGACGAGCGAACGCGAGCTGGCCGAGGAGGGGATCATGGTCGGAGTGATCTCGGCTCGGTTGCGATTGGGACCCGAGGCGAGCAGCGAACGCTCCTGCTCGACGGCTCTGTCTACCGAAGGATGATACGGCGATGCGGGAATGCCCGAGGGTGCGGCATAAGGCTGCTGAACCGGCGTTCGATGACGATCGTGGGCGGATGATGGAGGATGCGTGGCCGACTGGTGCAAGTGAGGATTTTCATCGGTGCCGGATGCAGAGCTGCGATCGACGGCTTCAAAGTCGGCGCTCTCGTGGCTGGCGAGCGAGTCGGCGAGCGTGTCTGGACCTTGAGCCCATTGATTGAGCGACATGGACTGCGCCTGGGCCTGTGCAGCGGCGCGCTGCTGCATGATGGAGGCCTGATGGTCCGCGTTGGCATGGATGCTGCGATCAAGGCCCGTGTCGACGGGCTGGGTGCTACGCGATGGGCCTTGGTCTACGCTGGTGACAGGGCTGTCGTAGGCGTGGGTGGAGCCAATGGTGTCGGACAGCACGCTGGCCGATTCGGGCGCAGGGGCGGAAGGTGCGCTGGAGACGCCGTTGCCGTTGTCATTAGGAGCTCGGTAGGTGGCCGAGTTGGTGGTTTGGCCAGCCAATGCGAGACGCTGGTCGAGCTCGGATCGAGAGTTTTGTCGCATGTGACGTGGAGAGCTGAGCGGACTGCTGGACCTTTCGATTTCTTGGCCGTAGGGCATCCTTCTGCGACCGCCAGCTGGGGATCCAGGCGTGGCGCTGTTGGTGGAGCCCAGCGGCGAGCCCCTAGCAGCAGGTGCGGCGGCAGAAGCGCGTTCGAGCTCGACACACCTTGCCTTGAGGCTTTCGTTCTCCTTGCGGATGCGGCCCATGAGATTCCAGATGCGCACGTTCTCGGACGAGAGTTTGGCATTGTCGAGGCAGAACTGGTTACGCTCGGCCAAGACTTGGTCGAGAGCCGCGACGTGGTCTCCGTCGGCTCGGGCTAGCACGTCGGCCAAGGCGGTAGGCGTGGGCGCGGGAGTCGAGCGCGTGCCCGCGGCGGGAGCGAAGCGGCTGGAAGAGCCGTGGGAAGCGGTAGAGTTGGCGTCATTGGCGTACATGCCTGTGGAATCCATGGCGTTGTCGATACCGAAGCGAGGTGGTCTCGCAGGAGCGCTGGCCATGCTCAGAGAGAGTAAGCAGCTGGATCCGCGATTCGCCGCGACGACCGGATGGAGGTGAACTCGAGAGCTCGTTCAACGTGGTGATTCCAGACGGAGTCGCTGCAGCTTTGCAAAGGTGCAGTGAAAGTTGAGGAAAGCGGATTGCTGCCTTTGGCCCAAGAGCAAGTCAAAGCTTAATCGCGACAGTGGTGATGGATGTAGAGGGAGTTCGGGGAGAGTGGACTGGCGTGGCCCAGAGCGGCTGGGTCGGCGGCAGCAGCGGCTCTCAAGTGGCGACAGAGCAAAGAAACTCCGGGAGACGATGGAGGAGGAAAGGGTATCTGGTGGGGTGGGGGTCAGAAGGATGAGGCCGAAGGTGGACGGATGGTCAAACACGAGTGGGGCTAGGGTCGCGACATCAGAAGCAGCAGTCGCAGCAGCAGTACGGTAGCAGCAGCAGCAGCA
>AWNI01000022.1:1295038-1311955 GCA_000517465.1 Moesziomyces aphidis | reverse complement strand
GTGGGCGGTGCTGCGCCCGCCGCGGTGTTCGCCGGCTCCTCGCCCTTGAGCGCGGCGATCTCGGCGGTGAGCTTGGCGATCTTGTTGTCCTTCTGCTTGATCATGAGCGTGTTGCGCAGGTTCGCCTCGTTCTTGCCCGCCTCGAAGCGCGCCTTGGCGCTGACGTCGTGCTGCGTCTTGAGCTCCGCCTCGCGCGCAGAGACAGCGGCCGCAATCGCGTCCTGCACTGCCGCCTCCCGCTCGTCCTCCAGCGCCTTGAGTCGCTCCTGCACCGCTGCCTCGACGTCCCCGCTAGCACCGCTGGGGCCGAGATTCGACGACGCCGCGGCGTACTTGGCTTCGAGCGACGCCTGCAGCTGACGCAGCTCTTCGGCGTGCGCCGCCTTGAGATGCTCCACGGCCTCGCCTTGGGCACTCGCCGCCAGCTGTGCCTCGAGCTCGCCGATGCGCGTCTCGGCCGCCTGCAGTTGCAGCTCCAGCTCCGCCACGCGCTCGCGCAGAGCCGCCACGTCGGCGTCACCGCCACTGCGACCAGCATCGCCGGTGCTGCCAGCCAGCCGCTCCTGCACCGCCTTCTCGATGGCCTCGACGTTGTTCTCGGCGAACTCCTTCTTGAGCTCCGCAATCGCCTCGTCGCGCTGCTGCACCTCGGCCTGTGCGGCACGCATCTTCTTGAGGAAGTCGCGGCCGTTTTGCAGATGCTTGTCGCGCACCGAGGCGATCTGCTCCTTCTCCGCCTCGAGCTGCGCCTTGACCTCGTCAAATTGCCTCTGCGCCTCGGCCACCGCAGCCTCGATCGCCGCCTGCTGGCTCGCAGGAGCCACCGCCGCAGCAGCCTCGGCGTCTGCAGCGGCTGCATCGGGCGCAGTCTCGGAGGGAGCCGCCAGAGCCGCATCCGATGCATCGGTGGCCTCGACGGCCGGAGCAGCAGCGGCAGCCGGCGCCTGCGACTGCGCCTCTTCGAGCTGCTGCTTGAGCGCATCTCTTTCGATCGTGAGCTGCACCACGTTGGCCTCGTGCACCGCAATCGCCTCCTTGAACTTGGCCGCGTCCTCGTCCTTCTCCTTCTGCAGCGCGGCCATCTTCTCCTGCGCGTCGGCGACCGACTTGCGTTCCTGCGCGATGCGCGCGCGCACCTGCTCACGCAGCTTGTCAAAGTTCGACTTGGCCGTCGCCAGCTCTGCCTTGACCGCCTCGGTTGCCGCCTCGTTCTCCTGCAGCTTGGCCTGCGTCTCGTCGATCTTTTGCTGCGCCTCGGCGCGCTGTTGCTCCACCTTTTGCATTTCTTCGCTGATGCCGTGCGTCTGGAGCAACGACTGCGAACGCGCCTGCCAGCGCTTGCTGTCCTCGCGCAGCACCTTGACCTCGGCCTGCGACGCCTCGAGTTCGATCTGCGCCGTGCGCAGCTGCGCCCGCACGGGCTCGAGATCGGACGTGGCGGTGCGCAGCTCGGCCTCCAGCTGCGCGGCACGAGCTTCGGCACGCGAAGCCGTCTCCTGCAGCGTGCTGTGGCTTTCGCGCAGCTCGTTGAGCTGGTTGATCTTGTCGAGCAGCTCAGCGTGCTGCGTGGCGCTCGCCGTCGACGAGGCGCCCTTGGCGCGCTCGGCATCCAGCTCGGTGCGCGTCTCGGCGAGCGTCTTGTTGACGTGCTCGAGCGTCTTTTGCAGACGCGACGTTTCCTGCTTGGTCATCTCCATCTGCATTCCGACAAGGTCTTTGTCGCGCTGCAGACGCTGAACGAGCTCCTGCAGCTCCTCGACTCGACGCTTCATGAGGGAGTGCGCCAGCTCGGTCCCGGACACACTGGTGTCCTCCTTCTTGACAGCGACGGCCTGGGCTGCTTCACTTTCGGACGAGGGTGCAATCGCGGTTTCGCCATCGACAGGGGCCGCAGCTGCCTCGTTCGCGGTTTCTCCCTCGACAGCATCCGACGTGTTTGCACCGGCTTCCTCGGCTGCGGCAGGTGCAGCTTCTCCGGCAGGCTGTGTTGCTTGGGCCATCGAGCTCAACTCCATATCGACGTCGAAGGAGGGCAGGGGAGCAGCCGCGGCCTCACGGATCTGGCTCGCCTGTGCGTTGATCGTTTCGAGATGCGTGTGCAGGATCTGGTTCTGCGCAGTGAGGTCGTCCATCCTGCGCTGCAAGTCGGCCTTTTCGCGCTCGAGTGCCTGGCGCACGGCATCCCAACTCGCCTTCTCCCGTCCCCACTCGGCCTCGGCCAGATCCTTGGAGCTGCGCAGCGAGCCCACCTCTTGGCGTGCCTTGTTGAGCTGCTCGCGTGCCTCGGCGAGTTCGGTAGTGAGGTTGTCGACGTTTCTAGACACGGTCTCGAGCTTCTGCTGTGCCTCCTTGGCCGCCTGCAGATGCTTGCGGATCTCGCCCTTGACGTCCTCTTGTTCGGCGCGCGCACGCTCCTCGACGCTGCCGAGCTCGGTGATGGCGTCTTCGAGCGACTTCTTCTCGGCCTGGAACGCGGCTCGCTCGGTCTCGAGCTGCTTCTGCACCTCTTCCAGCTGCGCCTGTGCTTCGGAGAGCTGTGAGGACGTGCCCGCAACTTGCTGCTGCAGCGACTGGATTTCGGTGACCTTGGCGGCAATCTCAGATGCCGACCTATCCTTGAGCTGCTCGTGCTCGCTGCGCAGCGAGGTGAGCGCGGCGTCCTTCTCGGCGACAGCCGCTGCCGCCTGTTCGACTTCGAGCTTGCTCTTGCGCACTTCGACCTGTGCAGTGGCTCGACCCGCCTTGAGGTCCGCAAGCTCGATCTCGAGCTGCTCTTCCCTCGACAGCTCGACGTCCGGCTGGGCGCGGAATGCGACAGGGTCGCGCGAGAGCTGGTCGCGGCGCTCGTACACGGCGAGCTTCTCTTTGGTGGCCTCGAGCTGGCGGGTGATGTCCTCGACGCGGAGCTGGGTGTGATCTGCGCTGGTGCGCGCGATGGCCAGCGCCTCCCTCGCATTGCTGAGCTCGGTGCTGGAGAGGTCGATGCGGCTCTGGAGGTCCTTGGTCTCAATCTCGCGACGCAGGCTGAGCTGGCGGTACAGGTCCTGCTCAGCAGCAAGACGGCTGCGCAGATCCTCGTTGGTCTCGTCGAGCCTCTTGACGTCCTGCTTAAGGCGGGAGGTCGCGTCGCGTCCGCGTTGCTCCAATTCGGCCTGCATTGCCTGCGTCGTCTGGACGAGCTGCTGGAGGTTGTTACGCTCCGCTTGGATGGAGCGGCTTTCCTCGAGGAGCTTGGCCTCGGCGGCCTTCCAGAGGTTCTTCTCGGCCTGCAGAGTCGAGACCTGCGAGCGGAGATGCTCGAGGCTGGATCGCGCTTGAATCAGCTGTTCCTCCAGCGTCTCCACGGCAACGTCCTTGCTCGCAAGCTTTTGCTGGAGCTGAGCAGCGCGCTTCGTGAACTCCTCCAAGTCGGACCTGGCCAGCTCGTGCGTCCTCTGCAGGTTGGCAAATTTGTCCTCGGCCGCTTGACGCAAGGCGCCTTCGCGCGCCGAAGAGACAGTGGCCTTGCCGATCTCGGCTTGCAGCGATTGCACCTCCTTGCGGTAGCGAGCGATTTCGGCATCGGTGTCGGACTTGAGGCGGTCGTGTCGAGTTCGCAAGGCTTCGTACTCGGCGAGGGTAAGGCCGGAGCCAGCGACGGGTGCCGCACTCGCGACGCCCGTCGAGCCCTTGTCATCGGCGGCGTTGTTTGCAGCGCTGCGACCGCCCGTGGCGCACAACTGTCGGAAAAGGTCGCGTTCCTTGCTGACCTCTTCCACCCTGAACTGCTCCTGGCGAACCTCGTCTTCCAATCGCAGAATGAGGTCGCGAGCCTCGTTGACCGCTTCATCCTGGTCCTCGGCGAGTCGCGCTTTGTAGTTCTTCTCCTCTTCCTCCATCTTTGCGCCGAGCTGGCGCGTAACTTGCAGCAGGCGGGCGTTCTGACTGCAAAGCTCGGTGAGCGAGGCAAAAGTGACGAGCTCGTTGGTGATGACGGTCTGGGTATCGGACTCTGGCAGACTTTCGGGCAGAGGAGCGATCGAGTCGAGCTCAGCCAAGAGGCTGCCGTCGTCCTCGAGACGCGCAGCAGCCTGCGGGTCGTCTCGCAGGATGATGGCCTTGGTCAGCTCGCGCACCTGGCGACCAAAGTCGGCGAGCTGCTGCGACATGAAGCCGTTTTCACGCGTGATGCGCTCCAGGTCGAGACGCAGACGTTTGGCCTCGGCTTGGACTGTGTCGCGCTCCTGGGAAGCCGACGCGACCTGCGCCACCATCTCTTCGAGATCGGCCGCAAGGCGTTCGGTCTCCTCGCGCTGCGCCTGCAGTTCAGGAGCCCGCTCTTGCAGCTCGTCCATGACCTGCGCGAGCACCGCGGTGAGGCGGTTGGTCTCGAGCTTCTCGCGACGCAGCTCTTCTTGCGTCTTGGCGAGCTCCATGTAGATCTGGCTGAAGGACTTGCCGGACTTGCGGATGCGGTTGGCGATCTCGGCGGTGGGCGAGATGCCGAAGCTGTTGTTGAAGGATGCAGCCGTGCCCATGAGCGCAGAGCGACGCGGGGTGGATGCGGTGCTGCGCGCATCAAAGTCAAGGCCGGCATCGCTGGCACCGTCGAAGGTCTGGTCGAGCAGGTTCTCGCCGTTTTCGCGCTGCTGGCCGATGCCGACACCTTCTGCGAGACGGTCGAGGGCCTCTGAGAGTTCGCGGTTCTCCTTCTCGAGGGCCTCGCGCAACCGCACCTCGTTCTGGGTCTCGGCCCAGGCGGCCTCTTCTCGGGCGCGGCACTGCTCGAGGACGTCCTCCCACTGCTCTTCGAGCTCCTTGATGCGCTCGGCTGCGTGTTCGGCCCGCCTTTCGAGCAGCTTGACGAGCTGGCTCTGGTTGCTGACCTCGGTACGGAAGGAGTCCTCCTGCGACGCGAGGCGGCTTTGGAGCTCGGCGAGCTTCTCGGACGCCTCGGTAAGCTTGCTGCTGGTTTCGGTGTAGGCGGTCTGGAGTGAATCCACCTTGGAGCGGGCCAGAGTTGCTTCTTGACGGGCGGCATCCAGATCGGCCTGAACGCGGGTGAGCTCAGCCCGCTTGGTGGCACGGAAGGCGGCGGAGGCGTCGTTGAGTTGAGCGAGTTGGTCGTGAGCCCAGTCGCTGTTCTTCTTTGTGAGTTTGATCTCTTGCTCTAGACTTTGCAGCTTGAATGTAGCGATGTTCTCCTGGCTGCGGGACTCTTGGACGGCGGTCGAGAGGCGCGAGATTTCGTGGCGCGCGTCGCGGTTACGGGTGAGGAGAGCGTCGATCTCTTCGGCCTTGCGGGTGCTCTCTTCGCGCTCGCGCTGGAGACTGGCGAGGAGGTCGCGCTTCTCCTGTTCGACCTGGTCGAGCCTGCCGCGAACCTCGGCGGCGTGTCGGACGCCGGACTCGGTGGAGCTCTTGAGCGTAGTGAGCTGAGCGGTGACGCCGACAAGCTCGGCAGAAAGGCGGTCACGTTCGCTGGCGACGAGCTCTTTGGCGCGTCGTTCGTTCTCGAGATCCGTCTTGAGCGCTGCGGACTGGGCCTGCGCTGCGGTGAGCTCGGTGGCCAGCTCGGCACTGCGCTCTTTTGCAGCGGTGCTCTCGCGCTTCTCGTTGTCGAATTCGGTCTGGACGGAGCCGAGTTGGCTGTGGAGGCTGTTGATCTCGGTCTGCAAGCTCGTTGTGAGGTTGGTGGACTCGTTGCCTGCTCTGCGAACGGTGTCCAACTCCTGCTCGAGCTCGGTGTTGCGGTCGCGGAGAGACGAGAGTGTCGATTCTGTCTGCTGACGTCCCTGCTCGAGTGTGGCGAGCTGCTGCTTCATGCCAAAAGCCTGGAGAGCAACATCATAGAGGTGAAGCACGAGCTCAGCGTCGGGAGACTGCAGGCGTTCGAGCGTGACAGCTGGTCGAGATTCTGCGTCACTGAGCGTGGTGAGTGCCAGAGTAAGCTGATCGGCGGACATGTGAGGCTGGAGATGGACCTGCAGTGTGACTGGGGCTGCTGGCGCTTGGTCCTTGCTAGCCTCCGCGGCCGCGCCTAGGTCCGACATGGCGACATCCGTAGATTGCTCGTCGGCAGCCTTTTGTGCATCAGCCGCTTCGGCTGCTGCGAGGGTAAGCCGCTGTATTTCCTGTGCGTCAGGCACAGGGTTGGGGTCGGCCATGCGCGGCGTGAAGCCGTCTATGGGCCGTTTGTACTCTTGGACGGTGGGTGTGTTGGTCGAAGCGGAATGAGCGTGCGCGTGGACCGGTGGAAGGGGAACCCGCTCGGGCGTGGTGCTGCCGAGAGAGAGGTCGGGAGGCAGCGGTGATGTAGAGAGTGTATGGGTAGAAGCGAGCGGTGATGGGCGTGGTGATGGTGATGGCGACGGAGGCGACCAGCGACAAAGTGGAGTTGGGCGGAGCGCGGATCGTGGATGGAAGACTGTGCGCTTTGAGTCGGCGACTCTGTGGCAGTTGAGCTGCAGGCTTCACGTGATGAGAAATGGCATTTTCTTGAGAGAGGCTGTTAAAGCGCCGGGGCACGGATCTCGGGCGGTCGGACCATGCGCGAAGAGGTGAATTCCAGCGCATTCAAGGGTCTCTGCCACGACGCAGCGTTGTTGCCTTCATTTGCTCTACTCGACATCCTCCTCCTCATCATCCAGCGAATCAGCCTCGGCATTTCCGACTCATCGATACGCGCCTCTTCATACCTCTCGGACATCCCGCCGACGTGATTCGCGATGGGAGCTTCCGAATCGCGGCTTCGCGTAGAAGACTCGGACGACGCGCCCAAGCAAGGCTACCACGTCGTGCGCGTTGCAGCCGGCTCCCCCGCACACCTTGCTGGAATCGAGCCGTTCTTTGACTTTTGCGTGGGCATCGACGGTGTTGCGCTCGATCCGACCAAGGATGTCGACGGTGCCGGCGACACTACGGGCTTGGGAGCATGGAAATCGCTCGAGGAGCGTGAGGGTACCCAGGTCGTCCTCAACGTATGGAATTCGAAGCGACAACAACTTCGCCAGGTGCCCCTGGTTCCATCGCGGCAATGGTCCTCGCAACCGTCGACGAGCAGTATCAATGGGACCAGTTCCGAAGCCACATCACAGCCCTCGTTGCTGGGACTTTCGTTGAGGCTGTGTAATCCCTCGCAGGCGCTTTCGCACGTATGGCACATTTTGGAGATCCTCGAAGGCTCACCCGCCGAATCGGCAGGTTTGGTTCCATTCGGCGACTTTGTAATCGGCTGGCCAGGCGGAGTGCTCCAGGCGGAAGGCGACTTCTACGAGCTGGTCGAAGCACATACCGATCGCGCGTTGCGGCTGTACGTCTACAATTCCGACTATGACCATACACGCGAAGTGATCATCGTTCCCAACCGCGAATGGGGCGGTGAAGGCCTCCTCGGCTGCGGCGTGGGATACGGCCTCCTCCACCGCATCCCCAAACCACAAGACCTACCGCAAGTCCCACCAGAGCTGGAAGGCCGAGATGCAGTGCCTGAAGACCAGCTCCAAACACCACGAATCGGTGGACCGCCATCCGCTTTTGCTACGCCGTCGAATAGCAGGCTGCAAGAAGACGAATTTAGCACCCCACTCGCTAACCCATCCACAAGATACACCTCGTCGTATTCGGGTCATCCAGACCCAGAATTCACAGAGCAGGACGAAGACGACTACGAAGCAAACACCAGCGGCGTCACCGTCAGCATGCGTCACGACGAAGAAGACGAAGAAGACCTCTAGCTCATCCATCGTCACTGCTTTCAATCTAAAAGCAATTCTGCACCACTCGCGCGTGTCGATGTTCATACATCTGAGCATCAAAGAAAAGAGATGTGTTTGATTCGACCGGGCGCACTATACAAGCATGTGAGCTATACTACTACAGCCGCGCATCGACTCAATCGCGGCGCGTGAGCGGCTTGCGCAGAGCCGCAAAGAAGGGCGGCGCATCCAGACCGAGTCGGCGCTGCACCTCGTCCGCCCAGACGGTGAGAAGGCCGATCTTGTGCTCGAGCTGCTCGATCTGGATCTTGTGCGTCTTGTCACGCCTCTGCGCCTCGTCCGTCAGCTCGTGGCACATGTCCCGCATCACATCCACGCGCTCCGACAGCTGGCGCACCTTGTTCTTGTGCTCCTCCAGCTCCGACTGCCTCTTTGTCAGCTGCTCCGTCAACTCGTGCACCCGCACCTCGGATGCGCTCGCAGTCTCGCTCAGTGTTGCAGCAGCAGGCGAGGCTACGGCCGCCGGGCTAGTAGGCGCGGTCTTTCCGTCCGCGTCAGGCTGTCGCTGCTGTGCAGGGTGTACGGGCGGCGCAGATTGCGGAAACATGAGCTCGGCGAGGAACTCAATGTCATCGGCCGACTGAACATTCGCCTCCTTCCCAGTCGCCGCGCGGGCCGCCCGAAGCTTCTTGAACAAGGCACTGTTGGGGCGTGCCTTGACTGCCTTAGCGACCAGCTTCTCTTTGACCGAGCTCTCTGTCGCAGGAGAAGTGAGGCCGGCGAAGCTGTCGTCCCAGCTCGCCATGAAGATGTCCTCCAGATCGCGGAACTGGTTCGAGATCGGATATGCGTACACATCCGAGCTTTCTACCTGCATTCTGGAGGGCCTTGCGCCATCCTGGCCCTTCGGCTGTTCAGCACGAAGCTCAGAGGGGATGATTGCACCGTCGGGCTCATCGCGCATACGGCCGTCCGTGGCGATGTACAGATCCGAGACGGGCAGAAGGTGATCCTCGCTTTCTACCGCATTATCGAGATCGTGCTTGTGCTCCTGCGAACACTTGAGGTCGCGCTCGCGCATCGCTCGGTCCACATCGCCGATCCAATCTTCGCGTAGCTCGCCGGCCTCCTCGGTCTCGGCAGATGAAGCCTGATCTTTGGCCACAAGCGTGTGGGCAGCCTCATCAACCGCTGATGATTCGGCGGCAGCAGCCGCACGCCCGGCTACTCTCTGCCACTTGAGCTTTGCGCTGCGCTGAGCCGGCGCCTCTTCTGCGGCGTGAGGTTCGTGCGAAGTGGCAGTCGAAGACGTAGAGCCCTCGGATGACTGACAGGCGTTACGGTCGCTGGACGCCCGGGAGACATCGTCGTGGCGAGACATGCGACCAGGCTGCCAAGTACCAAAGCTTGCATCTTCCGCGCTTCGACGCCCCGTGCGTGAGCCAAAGAAGAAGCCGGAACGCTCAAGATCAAAAATATCGCCCCAGACTTCGGCCAGGCTGCCATGGGAGGAAGAATCGGCAAGGGAAGCCTCTTTGGCGTCTTGTTCGCGGATCCAGTTGCGGCGCTGCGCTACGGCTCGACTAGCCTCCTGCAGCTCGCGCTCGATCTGTCGTCCGATGTCTTTGCCCGCCTGGCCATCCCGAAGTGACGCCGCGACAATGTTCTGGACACGACCTGCAGCCAGCGCATTGATCCTGGCAAAGTCGAGGGCTACACGGCGCCAAGCGCGCGCATCTCGGTACGCAAGGCTCTTGGCAGCCTGAAGGCGATTCATGGTGCGTCGGTTGCGGACGAGGAGGTAAACGGCGGCACTAGATGCGGCACCGAAGAGGACAAAAGTGAAGGTGGTCTTGCCTTTGGTGAGCTCCGACTCTTCCTGCGGCTGTTGCGGCTGCAGCAAAGGACGAGGGCTTCTAGCCGGAGATTGCACGGGCGCTGATGGCAGCTTGCTCTGAGCAGGCTCCGAAGACGAAGGCGCGAACCACGAGGATACGCTGGGAAGAGATAAGTTTGAGAGCACGTTGTGAGACGGCAGGCTTGCGTCGCAGAGATAAGAGGAGACGGACTCGAGGCGAGAGTTGAGCGAGGCGGAGATGTCTGAGACCGTAGATCGAATGTATTTGTCGGCGTCGGCCCAAGTGCGACTGGAGCGCTTGCTATCGGCGTCTGAGCTCTGTGCAGCCTCTGCAAAGGTATGAAGGGGGCGTCGGTCACGCGGAGTGGAGGAGGCGGGTTCAGGATCGACAGGGGACGACGAGGAGTGGGAGGAAAAGAAGTAGCAGTAGCTCGAGAGCATCGGCCGTCTTGGGGTGGGGACTTCAACAGGATGCAAGGCTTAATAGAAGGACAGTGAATGATGGAGGCAAGAATCGAGATGGTGGTGCGGGGGATAGCAGTGCCAAGTAGGATTGTCGTCAGGAACCAGTCTCAGCTAAGCGTGCGGGGCCGACTACTCGCGCTGCGAGCATGCAAGCACGAACGGAGAGAGATGAAGCGGAGCGCGCCAAAGGCTTAGGCAAGATCCAAGCCGTGCTGGACAGGGTCTCCGCAGGAATGAAATGTGCGCGGATCAGGAGCCTATCGTTCAGCTCAGCGCCAGGCGTATCCGCGCGCGCATCTCGTAGAGGGCGAGGTGATTGCGATGGACGGGCACGCGAGTCGCGCGACCTTGGCTAGCACTGCGCGCAAGAGCTTCAGGGCGCGGATGCTTTGCCCAGCGCACGGCTCAGGTGAAAGCTGCCGAGCTGGCGGATGGCTGAGCCAAGCGGCACCCTGGTGGTCACACCTTGAAGCCTCGAATTTCGCCTACAGGCACGGACAGCCTGCAGAGGTGCATGACAGCCCAGTGGACCCTGGCCCGCCTGCCGGAGGTCAAGCGCCAGAGAGAGCGAGAGCGAGTGGCTTTGAGCCAGGGCGAGCTTGCAGCAGCCTCTTGATGCGCGCAACTCAGCAGCCCTTGGACCCTGAAGATAGCGTCGACGGTCGAGCCATCTTTTTCTTTTTGGCACGCGCAGATGCTCCCTTTTCCCCCTCGATGAAAATGAGATGTAACAGCATTTAATTTGGAAAATCGCCCGCCCACGATTCACGCTCTTTTTCGCAAGAGGCTGCTGCCTCCTCGGTTGGCGAGCACGGCCAAAGCCTGCAGCTCGAGCCAGAGTGGCTTCAAGGCCTCAAGCCTCCACCTAGCCAGAAGCATGGATTCGAGCGAGTGCCCGCCGATCCCGCCGCTCGCCGCTGTGCCGTCTGCGGCTGAAGCCTGGAGCGTTACCACCTCGGCTTCCCCGCACTCGGAACGCTGCGTACGCTAACGTTGGACAGCCAGTTTCTCGTTCCGGCCTGCTCGCCTGAGCGACGCCGCGCCAGTATTCCCTCCACCACGTCCATCCTCACCACCATCCGGACATCCGTGGCCGTATCACGCAAACACCATGTCTTCCTCGACCAAGCCCGACGAGCGTATGAAGGCGGAGGCCGACCAGGCTCTGCACACCCAGGAGGACCTCGACTGCCCTGGCTTTGAATCCAGCCGCGTCTTTGCGCTCTCTGCGCAGCTGCTCGCCAATCCGCCGGAGGGCTTCCCTTCGCGCAAGCGGCTGCTCCGATCGCTCCAGAGCATCTACCTCTTTGTCATCCAGCCCTCGAGTGCCATCGATCCATCCAACCCGCGCACCAAGCCCGTGGATGGCAAGGTGTCGACGTCCGGAGGCGCGCTGCGTCCTGCCATGTGGTATGCCGACATGAAGAACAAGGGCGTCATCGGACGGGGACAGCCTCCCAAGACCGTGCTCGGCCGAAAGCGCAAGGCGGATGTGGTGATCGAGTGCCGAGACCGCGATTTCATGGAGCTCGCAACCGGCAAGGTTCAGGCGCAGCGTCTCTACAATGAAGGAAGGGTAAGTCGTCCACTTGACGTGCACCGCCGCCGTGATCTGCGAAAGATGAGGTGCCAACGCAATTTTGCTCCCGGCTCGAATGCTTGCTGACGTCTTTCCTCGCGCTTGCTTTGATGTCTCGCCGCGTCGGTTGATCCGATCCAGATCAAGATCCGTGGCGACCTTGACCGCGCACTCAAGATTTCGTCGCTCATCTCGCACGAGCGATCCAAGATCTACGGCACTTCGCCTGCCTCGGCTTCCGTCGAGCAGAAGGTGGCCGCCGTCGATCATGAGCGTGAAGGCCACGCCTCGCGCAACGACGACTACGGCGCCGGCAGCCCTGCTCCTGTCCCGGACCGTGCGCGTCTCTGAGTGTCGGGCTGCCTCTGCAATGTGCTGCGTCCAAAGGTATATGTCGTCGATTGAGCCGACTCGACCTTTTCTCGCCCAATCGCCTTTGAGATCGGACATTGAATGCACATCATATCGTTGTCTCCAGGTTGTCACTCGTTGGGCTGTCTGAGATCTTGAAAAGCTTTCGGCAGGATAGCTGCGCCGAGCGACTCCTGGTCGTGACTGCATCGGCGTCAATGCTCTTGCCCTTGCTCTTGCCTCAACTCAGTCCAGCCTCGGCTAAGCTTGTGAGAAGAAAAGCGGCCCAAGCTCGTCTCTTTGTTCGTCACCCCTTTGTTCACCAGCCCTTTGTTCCGAAGTCACACGCCCATCCTACCGTACATTGTTCCCAACGGCTGCATCACCGCCATGAATCTTATGCAAGCTGCGAGCAACTCGCGCCATGAGACAATAAAACCGGCTCAACCCACTCGAGCTGCGCACGCTATTCAGAGATGAGATTTTTTCCGACCAAGGATGCTCAGCTCGACAGCTTCGAGACGTGTCCCGAGTCAGTTCCAGTCGGGCCGGAATCCCTTTGCGAGCCTCTTGGACCCTTCCGAAGCCTCCGGTCCCTTTGACGTTTTTCTTCTTGCTCGACGGCTTCCAGCACCAGCATGCAACCAGCGCGCGGCGCAGCCGACGCACGGATAACGCTAGGCCCTTTGTCCAGCCTTGTCAGCTGCGCTGATATGAAGGCTCGAGCGCTGTTCCTCAAGCAACCCACAGCCGCGCTTGGTTCCGGCCTCTTCATTTCGTCCACGAGCGGCAGCAGCAGCAGCACGGGCTGATGCCCGGGATCCTCCTGCCCGAATCAGGTGTGCCGTGACCCTGATCTTCCCTTTCTTCCTGGATGAGCAAACCCCACCAGCGCCTTGCCTCCCCACCCTCTCAAGCACAGGTGGCAAACACTTCAACGTCTTCTCCGGGTCGTGGCCTTTCAAGCACCACCTGGCAACTTCTGTCTTGACCACTAATTGTCACCTTCTTCCCTCTCACTTCTTGCACTTGTCGCCATGGAGGTCTTCATCGACAACATTCCCCACAATCTCGACGCTGGCGCCATCGAGCGTTTCATCTACGCAGTCGTCCACACAGAGCAGGTGTTTGGCTCGGGTGCCAGGCCCTTGCCCGGTATTAGCACGCCGCCGGCACCGCCTACCACCACGGCCATCGTGTCGATCAACAAAGGCTTCTTCTTCAAGCTAGTCAAGCGTCGCGAAGGGTTCCACCTTGGCTTCCTCACGTTTGCCCGCCGAAAGGTGGCTCTGTGGTTCATCGAATACGCCCAATGGCAGCCCTTTGTCAGCAGGCATGGTCTTAGAGTCAGGGAAAGCAGAGAAGAGCCTTTGCCAGCCTTCATTTCTGCCATCGCCGAAAACGCCACAGACCAGCAACCCTCGGCGAGTGTGCAAAGGGCGCCTCCCAAGTACTACTTTGGCGTCGCCCACGTCGGCTACTGGGGAGCGCCATTCCGCTTCAACTACACCCACGCCTACGTGGGCGGACGTCTTTACCTCTCGATTGAAGACAAGAACGTCATCCGCATCCAGCTCAATCATGACACCGTCACCTTTCTGCCGCGCGACGTCAAAACGATGACCCTCAGGCAGGTCAAGTCCGCTGGATCGACCGCATCGGATGTCGGTTGTATCATGTTCTTCGAATTGAAGTCGAACCCTCATATTGAGGGAGACTTGCTTCGCGGCGACGACGCTCACGCTTTCCGCCTTCCAACAAGGATCATCCAACTCATCTTTGCCAAAGACAAGCGCGCTAGTGAGGACTCCAAGAACCTCTGGAAACGTCTCGAAGTCCTGCTTGCCGGCGTACCGCAGCTCAAGTATAGCAAAATTCAGACCTACCACGACAAAAATGCGCCATTCGTGGCCAAGTTCTTCCAACGTAGCAAGAGCCTCGACGTCGAGCTGGCCTTGCTACGCGAGTCTCTGCTTCGTAACGAGCTCCTGAACATGTCGGCGCTCGTAAAGCTTTCGCCCAAACTCGACCACATGATCAATCAAGGTCAGCAAGCTCTCGCTCTGCGTGTGCTCAAGAACTTGGTCCCCAAGCTTGAAGCCCGACAAGAGAGGGGCGTCGACGAGGAAGCGGTGCTCCGAGTCTCACAGAAACTGTGGGACGAGGCCTGCGCAGAGGCCACCGGAAACGACTCCCGGGGCTTTCTCTCCGTCCTCGACCCGACTCCTTCGCCGGATGACGACTATCTGTCCAAGACCTTCAGCATCGATGTCACGCCCACCCGCGTTCTCCTCTCTGGCCCTCACACGCACGTCTCGAATCGCGTCATCCGAGCCTACAGTGACCATTGGCACCACTTTGCTCGAGTCACATTTTCGAACGAGGACCGCGGAGGCGCTACGACCATCAAGGCCAACTATGGATTTGTCGAGAGCGAGCGATACATCCAATCGCGTGTGCTCAAGATCCTGCAACGCGGCATCAATGTGGCTGGGCGACACTGGGAGATGCTGGCATGGTCGTCGTCGAGCATGAGCGCGCACACCGTCTGGTTCGTGACGCCATTTCGCGACAAAGATGGAACACACGTTCACGCCGAAGTCATTCGCCGCGAGTTGGGTGACTTTACCGACGTCGCGAGGTATCCGGCCATGTACGGCGCCAGACTGTCGCAGGCATTCAGCGCAACTGCTCGCACGGTCGAGGTCGATTCGTCACTCATTCTCCACATGCCCGACATCGAGACTCCGGACCGGAAAATGGCCTACACGGATGGGGTCGGCCAGATCTCACCGGAGCTGATGGCCGAGGTGTGGGAGAAGTATGTGACGTCGGCGCTAGGCGAGCCGCGGAAGCGCAAATTACTCAAAGCCGCCGCCCCTTCGGCCATTCAGATTCGTATTGGCGGCCACAAGGGCTGTCTGACCGTGAACCCCAGATTGCAAGGGAAGCAGCTTGCGCTTCGTCCGAGCATGTCCAAGTTCGTATCGCCACATCAAGATCTCGAGGTTGCCAACTCCTCGGCGCGTTGTCTGTCCGCCAAGCTCAACCGACCTCTCATCAATGCACTTGATGACCGCGGCGTGCCAGCCACTGCTCTGCTCGACATCCAGAAAGAGGCTATCGCCCACATCGGCAGAGCACGCACGCACTTCGACGAGACGGCAAAGCTATGCTCCGCATATAGCTTCGGCACGGGCTGCGACCTTCACATTCTCTTTCAGAAGCTGCACAAGCACGGCATGGGGGCGACCTCGATCCACAGCGACAGCTTCTTCCTCGTACTGGCCAAGGCCGTCATAGCTGCTGCGCTAGGCGACATGAAGCGCAAGGCTCGCATCCCCGTCCGCGGCGTCACGCTCATCGGGGTCGCCGACGAATTTGCTTTCCTGAAGGAAGGCGAGGTCTTTGCGCAGGTCGAGCATGTCGACCTCGGGCAGGTCAGACGGCGAGTGCTTGTCGGAACCAAGCTGATCGGCCGTTCTCCCACAGTCGATCCAGGCGACATCGCCATGGTCAAGTGTGTCAGGCCTCCTCCTGGTCACCCGCTCTTGCAACTGAGGAACGTCGTAGTGTTCAACACATGCACTCGCCAGGAGCCTTTGCCTCGCCGGCTGGGTGGAGGAGATCTGGACGGCGATCTGTACACGATCTACGAGGACGAGCGCCTCTTCCTCCCTACGCCGCAACCGGGTACGACCTTCCATGCCAAGACGAGGCCGATGGAGCTCGATCGGTACTGCAACTCGACGGACTTGGCAAACTTCTTCGCCGACTTTATGCTCAACGACTTTATCGGCTTGGTTTCGCACATGCATCTGCGCATCGCAGATGCCAGTAAGGCGGGCTCGCTTGACGGGCGCTGCAAACAGCTCGCCATGCTGCACTCGCTGGCCACCGATTTTCGCAAGACCGGTGTTGCGGTTAAGCGCACACAGCTGCCACGCATGGACGAGCCCATCATTCCCGACTTTCTGGCACAGGGAGAGCCTCGACAGGGAAGATTGACCTACCCGAGCACGCGCGTGCTCGGCTACCTCTACCGCGCCGTTAGCTGGAATCAGACGGATACGCCGTCGCTGGACAAGAACACGGACCCCGAGACCGGCCTCGAGCCCGATTACACCGAAGACTACGGCGATGAGGACGACTTGACCTCGGAGATTGACAGCGAGTTTGGCAGTGACTTCGATAGTCTTGTAGAGCAGCATGTGCCGCAAGGCGCAGCTCGTAATCCTTCGGCGCGCGCCACCGTAGGCAGTGCGATCGGGAATCGGACGCTGGGCAGCGGGCAGAATGGGGCCAACGATGGCAACTCTGCTTCGGCCCAAGCGGCGCCGTGGCAGTTCAAAGATAGCACCTTTCCGGATCTGCTGGAGCGGATCGCAAATTCCAACAGCGACTGGCTGCCAACGTCTCCGTCGGACGCAGACACGGACGAGCAGACCGTGGTTGAGGAGGGATACCGCTACGTTTCGCTGTTCATCGAGTTCACACGAAGGCTGCGTAGCCTCTCGCGGATGATTGCAGAGTATCATCCCGAGAACAACGGCTCCGCGAATGGGATCGGCGGCGCGTTGCTGGTGTCGGAGGTGCATCTGCTCACCGGCCGCTTGCCGTGGGCTAAGGTGGCGCGGAAGACGTGCCACGATCGCGACAGCAAGGTGCTGGACAGCATGCAGCCGCTGTGCGCTCTGCTGCGCAAAAACATTTGCCGCATCTCGGAGGCGGAGGCGTTCGCGCCGCCGGTCAAACGCGAGGACGTCAAGGTCGAGGCCGATGTTCAACCCGTGGCGTTCACGGGCATCGTATCGGTGGCGGCGAACGGCGCGTCTGGATCTCAGCAAACGCGCGTGCAGTCGGGGGCAGCTGGAGGGACAGGCCCGACTAGCGCAGCTGCCTCGGATTATGGCAGTCATCGCAACCCGATCGAGATCGACTCGGACTCGGACTCGGACTCGGACTCG
>AWNI01000022.1:1283860-1294938 GCA_000517465.1 Moesziomyces aphidis | reverse complement strand
TCGGACTCGGACTCGGACTCGGACTCGGACGCGAGCGACGACGTGACCGTGATTGGTTCGCGTCGCGGCTCATTCGGTCCTATCGGGTCGCAGCCTCGACGTCCTCTGGTGTCTGTAACGAATGTGGTGCCGCCATCCTCGCAGGCTTCCGAGGCAGGGTCGAAGCGAAAAGCGTCTCAAGACTTACCCTTCACACGCTCACCTCGGTTCTCCTCGAAGTCTTCCTCGCGCGACTCGAGCTCAACTCGCAATGCAGCCACTGTCGAAGAGGAGGAGGAGGCGGAGGAGGGTGAATTCACCGTGGTGTCGGCGCAGAAGGTGGTCGACTCGCTGTGGCGGGCGTGCTGCTTCTTCGCGTCGCCGCATCGGCCGCGGTACTCGAACGTCTACGGCTACAACACGTTCATGATCACGCTCGTGCTGCATCTGCTGTCGATGATCGAGACGCTCAAGCATTTGCAGCGCAACACGATGCGGCGCACGGGGCGTCAGCCTGCCAGGCCGGCGCAGACGACGCAGACGCAGGTGCAGTGGGACGATGCCGCGTCAGAGGCGTACACCGAGGACGACTACTCTTTGACCGAAGACGCGGTCTCGGCACTCACGTTGGGCACGATGCTCATGGATCTTTCACACACAAACGCAGGCTACGACTGAGCTCGACACAGCCGAGCTGCAATTGAATCCGTCTGTTCTCCCGCCTCGATCTGTGTGGTTCGCATTCGTCTGTCTTTGTGGTCTCGCCTTGTCTTTGCTTGGTTCGGGCGATGTGAGTGTGAGAAGGCGCAAAGATCGGATTTCTTCGCGCAGTCATTCGCCTTTGAACTCAGGTTTGCAATCGCAAGACTGTCGCACGCGCACACCCACACAAAGAGAACGGCACAGGGATGACGATTGCGAAAAGCGAAAAAGAATGTACTCGGAACCCAAAGAGAGAGAGCGAATGTGTGTATGTATAACTAGAAGACTCTACTTGGAAACGGAAGGAAGTATCAATGCATGCGGAACAGACGGGCGAGCTTGCCCGTGCGGCCGGCGGATCTGTTTCTCTGCGTCGTGGGGCTGGGCGGTTCCGCGCCGCGCTCGAGTACAGGGTTGGGGGCAAACAGCGCCGCGAGCGAGCGGTGCTTGCTCCTACTCACACTACCCGTCTGCACCTGGGGCGAGATAAAGCCGTCGCCGCTCTTGCTAATCTGCTGCGAGGCGAGGAACGACGCATACATCGACTCGACCTGCGCGGCTGACGGCGTACCACCCGCCGTCGAAGTGTGACGCTGACTCGAGCTGAGGTCCATCGAAAACGCCGCCGACACCAGCGAGGCATCCGCCTCTTCCTCCTTTGTCGTCTCTTTCGAACCCTGCGACGCAGGAGGCGTGGCAAGCAGGCCGGGCGAAATATCAACCCCCGTCATCGTGCTCGTACCAGACGACGGCCGCACGCGCACAGGCGTCTCCTCCACCAACGCTCCACCGCGATCCGGGCTGAGGATGGTCGACTTGGTCTCGTCGATCATCTTGGTCAGCATCCCCGCCAGACTCGCCATCTTCTTGAGCCGGCGGAAGATCGCTTCTTCGCCCGGCGACGATGCGCCCATCGACACAGGCCGACTGTTGAGACTGCGCAGCTGGGTGCTAGGCTGGCCACACAGCGCATCATGCAGGGCTGGCGTGCGCACACCCTGCTCTACACCAGCATCGGCAACTTCCATGCCGCCAGCATCCTTGGTATCGGATCGCGCCGAACCGATATCGGTAGCGTTGTCGGCCTCGACAGCGTGCTTGCGTGCAGCATCGTGGACGGCGCTGTTGTGCGGTTCGAAGAGACGACGTGCGCACTCGGGCATTGGCGGCTCCGACTCGCCTGCGTCGATGTGTGCATGTGCGTGTGCGATCGAGCCAGTCGATCGGCGAAGAGAGAGACGTGTAACACCTTGGCGGGAGCTGGTGATATTGTACGACTTGGAACGGCGATGGCCGTGACCGACCCGGGGTAGCTGCCCTCCCACACTCAAGCCGAGGCCGCACTGTCCCGCCATAACGGTGGCGTGCGGAGGAGGACGCGCGAGAAAGTTGGAAGCGTCAAACTTCTTTGCCAGCGAGGCCACCATGTTGCCACGCGTAGCGACGTCGGATCGCGCAGGCTGCTTGGTCGTGGCCACACCTTCCTGTGGAGGAGGCAGGCATTTCGAGCGGCTTGCCGGAGCGCTAGGTGCCTCGAGGGGGGCAGCGACCGAGTGAACGTCGTTGGAGTGAGGCACCTTGCTACCTTGCAGGCCTCGGCCAACTCTCAGCCGAAAAGGCGATTCCTTTCGAACGACAGTTGGCTCTGCAGTCTTGACAGGACTGGCTTTCGAGGTGACACGGACGCTGACCGGCGAGCTGCGGCTCGATGAGGCGTCGCTCTCGTCTTCCTCGTCAACTGCTTGAGCTGTGAGACTATCAGCAAGCATGTGCTGACGATGAGCCGAAGGGATGGGAGTGCCTTGACGAGGAGGTGGCTGCCCGCGCCAAGGCGGGCTCACGCACATGAGATCGGTGAGACGCGAGTCCATACCCACTTGCGAGAGAGAAGGCGATGCGGGTGCGTCCGACTCGCGTCTAGCAACGACCGCTCGTGAAACGCCCGGAGAGGCGAATTGCGACGGCGCATCGCTTGAGGCGCCGTGGGGCAGTCGAACACGCTCGGTCTCAGCAACTAGCTCGTGAATCATGACATCGCTGTCGTCCGGAAAGGCTTCCGTAGGGACCGGGTCGGAGTCTAGCCCTTTGCACTCGGTGACCCGCTGCATGTGATCGTACTCGTAGGAGAGCTGAAGCAGCTCATCGAGCGAGTCGCAGCTTTCGCGGCGGTCGAATTGGCCCTGTAGCAAAGCGCCGCCGGCATCGATGCGCTCCTTGGGATCGTGAAGGAGCATCTTGCGGATGAGGTCCTCCAGATCAGGTGCCAGATCCCACTGACCGAGCCATGTGCCTCGATCGGCGCGGGCATAGTACTCCTGGTACTTCTCTTTGGAGTCGAACTTCTCGTCGTGATGCTCGAAGGGGGTACGGCCGGTGAGCATCTCGAAGAAGGCGATGCCGAGAGCCCATACATCGGTCTTTCTCTCGTCGTGAAGGAGCGCATGAAAGCGCTCTGGCGCCAGGTATTCGGGCGTGCCCCAGACCTCTTTGGACATGAATGCGCCTTCCTTGGTCGGATCGTAGCGGTTGGCGAAACCAAAGTCAAAAAGGGTGACAGTATCGCGCCCAAGGCCAGAGGTGTCGTAGGTGACGCCGAGGTTGTCCACCTTGATGTCGTTGTGGCAGACGCCATGATGGTGGAGCCAGTGGACAGCGGAGAGAAGTTGATGGAAGTATTTGCGGCAAAGGGCGTCGCCGAGGCAGACCTTCATTGGCTCGTCGAACTTGGGCATGACGAGCATGGCGAGCGAGGGCGTCAGAAGGAATTCGTAGAAATTGACGACGTTTGGATGCCATCCTGTGCGGTCGTTGCGTACGCGGCAGTTGGGACTGCTGGCGTCGACCTGCTCGGCGCGAGGGAGCTGATCCATGAGGGTGCGCAAGACTTTGAACTCGTTCCACAAACGCTGTGTTCGAGCTGCGGCCGAGTATTTGCGCTCTCGCTCGCAAAGCTTGACGGCGAGCGGACGGAAATTTGGAGTGTTGTCGACGGTGTACGTGCCGGAGCCGGTGAGCTTGACCGCCTGAAGTGATCGATAAGCAGAGGAGGGCAAATGATCCAGAGGTCGCAAGGCTTCGACTGTCCAGACGCTGCCCCACTCTCCGGCGCCTGATCCCCGAAGGAATGGAAAAATTCGTGACAAGAGCACATCAGCATTCTGTGCGGGCGGTATCAAGCGGAGGAGAGACTTACCGATCTCGTTGAGAAATTTGTAGCGATCCTTGAGATCGGCTTCTGCGATTTTGAAGATGCCGAGCTGCATGGCTTTCATCCTGACCTCATCGGCTTTGTAGGGAGACGTCGAAGCTGTTGAACGGCTGGGGCTGGCTCGCTGGGGCAGCTTCTGAACAGCGGTGGCGGAAGAGGCATGCTGCTGCGGTTGGTTCGATTGGAGCTTTGACTGGGATGATGGAAGATCATGTACAACGAAAGCTGACTGGGCAGGATGACCTCGGATGACGCGCGAGAAGGTCGACGTGGGCGCGGTGGCCTGCGGGATCTTGGAAGCAACCGACTCTACCGACCTGTTTGTCTGTGAAAATTTGTGACGCGAGTCGGGTGAAGTAGGATCTCTGATACGGAGCTTGGAGAGCGAACGCTTCAGGATGCTGGTCGACTGCGGAGGCTGAAGGCGAGAAGGAGGCACTAGAGCTTTGTGGAGCGGTTTGGTGGTGCCGATGCACTTTGAGTCGATCCGTGACGACACGGAGCGCGAGGCTGTCGGCGCCGGCCCGAGTGGACGCCGCATCTGAACGGAATGGTCAGCTTCGATTGGATTGCGCTGATTGCTTCGACCCATCGAGCGAGTTGAAGCTGCCGACGGAACCGGTTTGGTGAGCTTGTGCCGCGTAGGCTGCGACTGCTTGACGTTCGACATGTCGTCGAGGCCATCAGCAAGCCGATGATGGAAGATACAAGTTACGCAGCCGCCGTGAGCGGTTAGAGGAATGGTTCCTCTCCAGAGCGCTACAAGATGCAACCCCTCGTGTTGACAGCCTGCCCTTTGATCTGATGAGCAGCGGTAGTGGGACACATGTTTTGGGTCGAGTTGCATGCCGTGAGATGGCTTCATTTGGCGATGTCGGTTGCGGTGGACGCTGTTGTACTGTACTTCTGCAGACGAGCTCGCTGGCTGGACGGTTACAGATGAAGGGCACTTGAACAAAGCAGGCAGCTGCGATGCAGGCATGCAGCTGTAGTACGATGCATGTTCACATGATGAGGGTGTACTGCAGCTGCACTAGCTGCTTTGCGGATAGACGTTGATCATCCATTGTTACGGCGGGCGTTCGGCAGGATCCAGTCTTGACCCAGCGGAAGGCGATCTGAAGCGAGGCGGGGGCACTTGGAGACGGAGGGAAGACTTCGAGTGTCAGCTTGCCAGTGCGGACGCGGAGTATTGGATTGATAGATCAAAGGGCGCCGACGGTGGAGCCAGATGGCGGCAGCGGATGTGCCCATGAATGCGTTCATGAAAGCGTGGTGGGAGCGAGTCGAGTCGGGCGTGGGAACGAGAAGGGCGGCTGCGGTGGGGCACCGAGGCGCGTCCACTGAGTCCACAGCGTATTGCAGAGCGAGATCGCCACCATCAAAGTTAAGCCTCATGCATGAGAACCGACCTATGTGCCTTGGACCGACTCGCGACGGAGCTCCAGGACTGCTGCACGGCAAGACTCAGCCATGCATCTCTCCCTGAGCGGCCCCTCCGATATTTGATCGGATTGCGACACATCTCGAGCTTCTCTGAAGTCACACAAATGAAGTGTGAGGGATGAGCGGCCCAGGCAGCAGTCGCGTCGTCGGCAGCTCCGAGCACGGTTGCGAGGATGTGATGCGATTTCGTCGCGATTGTGACGGATTTGTCCGATCCCTGGATCACCATGCAAGCTGTCTGAGAAGCGCACTTTCATGTTGTCATCGCCAGCACTCGTGTGCTATCGGTTTCGTGTTGCATTGCATCTCCATTCAGTCTGCTCGGAGCGATGCTGCACGTTGCTGCAAAGGACTCTGCTCGCCCACTTGGTGATGCAGGATGTAGCTGAAGCACAGAAGGTGTAACACCTGAGTACGTTGACAGCTGCAGGTGATCCTGACCTGATGGAGACGATGGGAGCATCCGTCCATACCTTAGCGTCAAGATGACGAGACCCTGCCCTAAAGGGCACTTGCGAGATAGAGCCCGCGGGCCTAAATCCGATGATGCTTCGCGCCTCGTCAAGCGCGCCAGGGTCCAGCCCCACGCCAAAAGAGAGGCCGGTCAAAAGTCCGAAAAATGTGCCACGGCTCAGCTGGGCAGGTCTTCTGGAGCCCAGAGCGCAATCTGCTTTCGACCAAAATTCGCCCACTCCTTTGCTCTCGTGCTGCAACTCCGAGCGGCCTGGCCGATTCTTGACGAGCTTTGGGAGGAGAGGGGCGGCATCTTGTGACGCTGATCAAATGCGCCCTTCTCATTCGACGCTTTGAGGCTGCCCTGCACCCCGCGACATCGTGTCGAAGTGCACAATCGGAATCGCCACGTTGCTCAACCTCCCTTGTTCCGGAGAACGAGAGACGGCTTTGAGCTCGTCTTGCCTCGACGCGCTCCGATAAGGTTGGCCAGCCTGCAGACTAGATATACATCACACTTTCCCCCTCCGTTCACCTTCGGATCTTCATCTGCAACCTTGCTCCCTCCCTGAGCTAACTCTCGCAGCCCTCGTGTACGCTCACCCAAGCAAGCATCATGGCTTCTCGTGCCTCCTCGTCCACACGGGCTCTTGCTCGCGCATCTCAGCTGCGTCGCTCGCCGGCACCGGCTGCCAGGCGATCGCTCGCTACCGTCGCCTCTTCGCTCTTCCCTGGTGAGCCGTCAACACCGCACCTCGTCTCTCCGGCCATTCCGGGACCCAAATCCAAGGAGATCAGCGAGCGCATCGGCTCGTTTCAGGAGAACCGCGCGCACGGCTTTGTGGTCGACTATGCCAAGTCGCAAGGCAACTGGATCGCCGATGCCGACGGAAACGTGCTCCTCGACATGTTTGCACAGATCGCCTCCATCGCCATCGGCTACAACAACCCGGACCTCATCGCGCTCGCCAAGACCGACGAGTTCATCACGGCGACCATGAACCGCGCCGCCCTCGGCTCGTTTCCCCCGACCAACTGGCAGGAGCTCGTCGAGACCGGTCTGGGCACCGTGCGTCCCAAGGGGCTCAACCAGATCTTCACCGCCATGTGCGGCAGCTGCGCCAACGAGAACGCCTTCAAGGCTTCCTTTATGGCCTACCGTGCGCGCGAGAGGGGCGAGCAGGCCCAGTTCACGCCCGAAGAGATGCAGAGCTGCATGAAGAACCAGTCGCCCGGCAGCCCCGACCTGTCCATCCTCAGCTTCACCAGCGCCTTCCACGGCCGTCTCTTCGGCTCGCTCTCCGCCACGCGCTCCAAGGCGATCCACAAGCTCGACATTCCCTCGTTCAACTGGCCCGTCGTCGCGTGGCCCGACGTCAAGTACCCCTTCTCTCAGAATGCCCGCGAGAATGCCGACGCCGAAAAGGCGGCGCTGGCGGCTGTCGAGGAGGCCATCGTCAACTCGACCAAGGCCGGCTCGGCACACGGTCCCGTGGCCGCGCTCATCGTCGAGCCCATCCAGTCCGAGGGCGGCGACAACCACGCCTCGCCTGCCTTCTTCCAGGGCCTGCGAGACGTCACCAAGAAGCACGGCGTGTTTATGATCGTCGACGAGGTCCAGACGGGCGTGGGCGCGACGGGCGCATTTTGGGCGCACGACAAGTGGAACCTGTCGAGCCCACCTGACTTTGTCACTTTCTCCAAAAAGATGCAGGCGGCGGGCTTCTATCACAACCTCGACACGCGGCCCTCGCTGCCGTACCGCAACTACAACACGTGGATGGGCGATCCGACACGCACGATGCAGGCGCGCCAGATCATCCACACCATCAAGGACCACGACCTGGTCAAGCGCACCGACGACGTGGGCAACTACATCCACGCTGCGCTCGCCGACATGATCGAAAACGGCGCCGGCCGCGGCAAGGTGGAGAAGCTACGCGGCGAGGATGCAGGCACGTTCATCGCTTTCGACGGCGTCACGTCCGAGACGCGCGACAAGCTCATCCTCGAGATGCGCAAGCAGGGCGTGCATATGGGCGGCTGTGGCGACAAGGCGGTGCGTCTGCGCCCGATGCTCGTGTTTGAGCGCAAGCACGCCGACCTGTTCCTGGAGCGTCTCGAGAAGGCGCTCGGTCAGCTCTGAGGGTGCATATTTGGCTTGGGCTGCTGTCTTGTTGTTTCGCTACGTATGCTCGTTCAATCTTATATGGGGTTCCGGTCCAGCATGGTTCGAGTAGAGTGAGGCCAAGCATTGCCGGTGTGACGAAGAGCTTAACTTTCGAGAGGGCCTTGTCGGGGATGTGATTTTGGAACGAGCAGGTGTGGAGGCTTTGCATCCAAATCCGAGTTCCGCAGCTGCGTGTTTGACGCGAAGAAGCCATGATCCGCACGGCCTTCTGCTTTGCTCACTTCAATCACCTCTTCTCCGTTGCGGTCTACACTTTCCGCTCCGGACTCTTTCAAGATGGTTGCGAGTGACGCCATCTCCTTTGCGGATGCGGCGCCTTCCACCTCCGCCGCTGCCGCCACCGCACCCGCGCCCACACCCGCGGCACAAGCAGACGCGGCACCCGCCGCGGGCAGCAATGGTGCAGTGACCGAAGACGAGGCGGCGCTGTACGACCGACAGATCCGTCTGTGGGGACTCGAAGCGCAGAACCGACTGCGCACGGCGCACGTGCTCATTCTCGGCTGGAACGGCATCGCGACCGAGATCACCAAGAACACGGTGTTGTCTGGCATTGGCAGCATCACGCTACTGGACCCGACGCGTGTCGAGGCAGCCGTCGACCTGCTGACAGGATTCTTCTTCCGAGACGACGACGTAGGCCAAGCGCGATGCAGCCAAGCACCGCTGGACAGGGTGCGTGCACTCAACCCGCTCGTCAAAGTGGAGGGCATTGCCGACCAAGCGACGTACGATACGATCGTTGAGGCTGGAGACGAGGCGGAAGCATGGTTGAAGGAGCGCGGTGTTGACGTGGTCGTGATCGGGACACCGCTGGCCAAGCCGGGGAAGCTGCTTGAGCAGCTGGTGGGGATCAACGCGCTGACACGCAAGCTGGGCATCAAGAGCTTTGTGTCGGCGACGTACGGGCTGGGTGGATTCTACTTTGTGGACCAGGTGGAGCACGAGTACGTGGTAGAGCGCAATATGGATGGAGACAAGAAGCGGATCAAGCAGAGGCAGACGTTTGTATCGCTTGCCGACTCGCTCGCGCACACCTGGGCCGGGCTTAGCGAGCGGCAGAAGCGACGCACACGTATTCCGCTCGAATGGTTCGCCTGGCTGGCGCTCACGCACCTGCGCACGAGTCTCGCCTCGGACGCTGCATCGACGACGATCTCGCCTGCTGCTCTGCGCGGCCGCACGATTGCGGTGATCCACGAAAAGGGGCTGGACCCAGACACGATCCTGGGCAGCACGGATGCGGAAGCGGTGTTTACCGGCATGGCCGCAATGCGGATCGATAGCGACGGCATTACGCTCGCGCCCGTCGCAGCTGTGCTGGGCGGCGTGCTGAGCCAGGACATCCTCAACGCCATCGGGGGACGCGAAGAACCGGTGGTCAACTGGATGATGCTCAGCTTCAATGCAACCGGCGCCGCAACGGTACACAAGATCGGCAGCCTCAGCGGTCCAGTTGTCGAGTAATAGAAATCTTCATTACGCCAGTGCGGGTCCAAAGAGTGTTACAGAACCGAGGCAAGGGGGGCAAAACGAGTGTGAAGGGGGCCCGCGCGGGAAGGTAGACCGGGCCCCAACGAAGTACAGCGCAGCGTGGGGTGAAAGTGGGGGGGTGGGAAACCGAAAAAATGAAAGGCAGATCCAATAACGCAAAGGGAAAGTGGGGGCAAGGGGGTGACTAATGGGAGCGATCTAGAGTGTTGTGAGGATGACGGCGACTGTTGCAACCACGGCGACACCGAGACCACCGGCCACGTTGGCGCGAGCGCTGTTCTGAGCCGTACCGCCCTGGACGACAGTGTAGGACGGCTTGTCGCCCTTCTTGCCCACAGCATAGTTGGCCGCATACTGACCCGGCTTTCCGCACGTGCTGCCGTAGTTCTGTGCACACACGCCCAGACACTTGTTCTGATCCTCGACACCCTGTCCCGGCTTGATGCACGCATCTCTGCACGCGGTGTTCCTGCCCTGACAATCCGCCAGCATGACGGGCCACTGGTACTGTTCGAGCCTACTTGCGCCCTTGGAGCACGAGCATGCGGTGCCCATGTACTTGGTCTCGCAAAAGTTGGTGAGTTGGGCGTCGGTCTCGTTGCAGCCCGCCGTGCTGCAGAACTGCATCTGACTGGCACACAGCGCGGTCTTGGATGCGTCGGAGCTCGAGTTCATGGCGAGGTTCCAGTTGTACAGCGGCAACCCGCTCGTGTCGGCAAAGACGATCTGGTACGGATTCGAGACCATGCTGGGGATCGATGCAAACGTACCCGTCGCCGTTGCGGAGGGAAGCGTGAAGTTCGACGAGGCCGTGGCGTTGAGTGGTGGAAGCGAGGCGGGGAGTCGCGTGACGTCGATCGAGGCCGTGCTGGAGGGAAGAGGTGGCGGCACATACGTCACAGTGCCAGCAGCGTAGGCGGGCGAAACGACGGGGTCGGATGCGATGGTACTGGTGGCAGGCGCATCGGTGCCCGAGGCGGTGGTGATCGCGTTGGTTGAAACACCCGACGGCGCGGATGCAAGCGCAGCAGACGCCGCCGACGCCGCCGAGGTAGCGACCGACGCAGCAGAGGTGGCTACGGGTGCAGCAGACGCAGCCGCTTGTGACGATGCCTGCTGGCCCGGCGATGAGGTCACGCCGCCACCCAGGTCGAGCGAGAGAATGGATTGGGCCTGCACTGGCGTGGCAGCAAACAGCGCCGCGGCCGACATGGCCACGACGGCAGCAATGTTGCGCTTCATCGTCGAGTCACGCGTATGGATCCTGGGTTGGGTGAATGAGTGTGTGGTGCGGTCGACAGTCCAGTCCGGATGGGTGGAGAAGATGGAGCAAGAATCGAAGCGTCGCACAGGGTGGATAGAGAGATGGTGTAGTCGCGACGAGACACGGATAGGAGGAGGAGGGACGATGGTGGATGGCGTGCAGGCAAGGATGGATGGGCGATCGTTTCTTGCGGGGAGAGGTGGTGGCCCAGCATCGAGCGTGGCTGAAAGGGGGGGGGCGGATGCTCTGCTGAAGCGCCGGTTTGCAACCGCGGCGGCGTCTGAGCGATTGCCCCGCCTGTCTCTGCTGCGGCTGCTGCTGGTGCTGCTGGTGCTGCTGCT
>AWNI01000022.1:1257524-1279442 GCA_000517465.1 Moesziomyces aphidis | reverse complement strand
CCGCCTCCGCCTGCCCCACGCGCTGGTGCTGGTGGAGGCGCGTCGGTGGACGTACGCATGGCACTGCGCAGCCGGTCTTCGACGCGCGGGCGTGCCGCATCGCGCTTGACGCGCAGCCGGATGCGCCCGGAGCCCTCCATGCTCTCGATCGTGGTGCGGTTCTTGCAGATGAGCCACGCATGATAGCCTGCAAACGGCACCAGGCTCGCGCCAAAGATGAAGCCGAGGAAGAGCACCACCGCCCAGGTGATTGGGCTCGACTCAAAGCCGTTCTGCTCGTACTCGACGTACCGCAGCAGCGCGCGTGCGGTCTCCTGGCAGCAGTACACGCAGAAGAGCGCCGTATAGCTGATGAAGAGGAAGAAGGCCTTGTGGTTGCGCAGGCCTACGCAGCGGTTGGCGAGCCAGGGGCAGTGGTGGTCCATGCGCAGCACACACCGCTTGCAGGTGCTGCAGTGGTGAGAGCGATCCGGCTTGGGCGCATCGCACTTGTTGCACCAGCGCGACTCGCCGCTCGACTTGACCCAGATGTTGGCGCGTCGCTCGATTGCTGCGCCTGTTGCCGACGAGGCGTGGCTCCGCAGCCGCTGCAGGTCCGCCAGCTGCTCCCGACCCGACCGCGCCGGATACTGCGGCTGGCCTGGAATCGGCACACTGAACAGCGCGGCTCGAGCAGCCCCACCGTCCTGCTCGTCTTGTCTGCCGTGGTGATCCACGTCACCCGATGGTCGGCCCTGCCCCGGATGTTGCCGACGCATGAGAGATTGAGCCTCTTCCTCTGGCTCGCCGCCTAACTCGTACTCGCTCGCAGGTCGCGCACCGCCCCTTCTTTCCCGGTCCCCTGAACGGCCAGGAGAGCCCGGATCGCGGAAGACCGCAACGACGAACGACCATACTGCACCGCCAGCGAGCGCAGTAGAGAGCAGCAGCTCGATGATCGCAGATCCCCATTCGTGCTTGCGAGCGAGGTGGTAGCGCAGCGCGAGCGAGATGGTGACGGTGAGGTAGGCAAACGAGATAAGGCCAAAGATGAAGACGAACGGCACCCAGCGCAGGTTGCGACAGACGCACTTGAGCCAGCTGGGCGCGCGCGGGTCCTTGGCATCGCATGTGAAGGCCATGGCTGGTTCTCGATGTGCGCTGAGCCACTTGACGGCGTGTTGGTCTGATAGCGAGACCGCGTGCTCGTATGGGCACCGACCGGCAGCTTAGCCTCCTTGCGACGATGGCGTGGGATGCGAGCCAAGATGGTCTGGAAGCGCCGATGATGATGGGGTCCAAGTCGGCAGGTCGCAAGTCGGATGAGCCGACTGTCGACCTCCACGCCAAATCACGATCCGCGGCCCAGGCAGGACGTGAGCCAGACCCTGAGCTGTCTGAGCGCGCCTCCCCAGCGGCCGAGCCCAAAAAGTGTTGGTCTCCACATGCGCGCGACTCAGCCGCTGCTTCTGATTCCGGATGCCCCGCCGCTCCTTCCTCGCCGTCACCTTCCCACGGCCATTGTGATTGCTCGCCGGGGCACCACGCTCCCCTCCTTCGCCTCAATCACAATCGACACGCACTCGCATCGTAGATCGTAAGCCAGGGACTCCAGAGGCTGAGCTCCGATAGCGCTGAGGCGCTCACTTTGGCAGCCCCCCTCTCCTTGACCAAAACCTCGAAGCCTGCCGTCTTGGCATGACCTCGACCGCTCTTCGGCCTTTCCAGCAGAGATGGCTTCGCTCGACAAGCTCGCCATTCGCGGTGTCCGCTCCTTCGACGACAAGTCGATCAACATCATCCAGTTCTTTCAGCCGCTCACCGTCATCGTCGGCTACAACGGCAGCGGCAAGACCACGATCATCGAATGCCTCAAGTATGCCACCACCGGCGACCTTCCACCCAACACCAAGGGCGGCGCGTTTGTGCACGACCCGCAGATGGCCACCTCCAACGAAGTCAAGGCCCAAGTGCGTCTGCGCTTCTATGCCGCCAACAAGGTCCGCATGAACTGCGTCCGTAACCTTCAGGTCTCGCGCAAAAAGGGCGGCGGCCTCACCATGAAGACGCTCGAGGGCCTGCTCCAGATCGCCGACGATGATGCCAAGACGGGAAAGCGCGGCACCCTCTCCACAAAGTGCTCCGAGCTCGACGAGGAGATCCCAAGGCTCCTCGGCGTCTCCAGGTCCATCCTCGAGAACGTCATCTTCTGCCATCAGGAAGACAGCAACTGGCCCCTCGCCGAGCCCGCGAGCTTGAAGAAGAAGTTCGACGATATCTTCGAAGCGACGCGCTACACCAAAGCGCTCGACAACATCAAGAGCCTCCGCAAGGACCGCACCAACCAGCTCAAGGTTGACAAGGCTGCGCTCGAGGGTCTCAAGGTCGACAAGGATCGCGCAGACACCATCAAGAGCAAACTCACCCACCTTCAGGCCGACCTCGCGCAGAAAGAGGCCAAACTCGAGGACCTCAACGAAGAGATCCGCATCAAGACCGTCCAGAACTCCAAGTTCTACGACGAAGCCACTCGGTTCCGCGAGATCGTCAGTCGGGCCGAGACACTCGAAGAGAAGGAGAGGCTCCACAAGGAGAACATGGAGGCGCTCAAGGCAACCATGACGCCCATCAAGGATAACGACGAAGACCTGCAGAAGCGCAAGCAGACCTTCCGCGCACAGCTCGATCAGAGCCATGCCAAGATCAGCACGCTCCAGACGCGCATCGCCAAGAGGGAGGACGAGCTGGAAGCGCACGAGCAGCGTCATCGCAAGAAGCTCTCAGACAAGGGCGGTCTCGAGGCCGAAAAGCGCGCTCACGTCCAAGCAAAAGAGAAGCGTGAGACGGCCGTCAAGAGAATCAGCAACGAGCTCGGCATCAAGGGCTTTGCAGGCGACGGTCTGAGCGATGCACAAATCCGGTCCTTCGAAGACCGTGTCAAGGAGGACGTGCGCAAGCTCGACGACGAACTCGGCCGCCTACGTGAAGCAAATGCACAGAAGGACGACCAGCTCACCACCGCATGGCAGAATGCTCGCGCCGAGCTGCGCGCCAAGCAGAACGCGCGAGAGCAGCTCGTCGACAACGTGCGCAAGCTGCGCGAGAAGATCAAGCGTGCACAGGAGGAGCTGGACGGGTATGCGCTCAGCGATACCGACGTCGAAGCTGCGACGCGCGAACGAGAGAGCCTGGCTGCCAAGCAGACCGCAGCGCAAAAAGAGTTCACAGATGCCAACTACGACGAACAGATCCGTCGCAAGAACGCAGAGATCCGAGAGAAGGACGATCTGCGAGAGGAGCGCACCGCCGAGATCAACCTGCTCAATCGACATGCCGAGCTGCGAGCTTCTCTCGCCCTCAAGATGCAGCAGGCAGGCTCGCGCCGCACCAACGCGCAAGGTCTTTTCGACCGCCACAAGGCCTCGATTTCTCAGCACGTCGCCTCGGATGTCGAGCTCTCGTCCGTCGAGCACGAGCTGATGCGGGCGCTGTCAAAGCTCGAGAATCAGGCTTCCGAAGTCGAGGCGAAGAACGTCGAAAAGAACCGACAGCTTCAGGAGGTCGAATCGACCATTTCTTTCGCTCGCAAACAGCTCAAGAGCAAGGAAGCGGCGGCGAACGAGTTGCAGCAGGCCATCACTGCCATCCTGTCGCCCGATTTTGACAGCGCCGAGGAAGCGGTCAAGGTCTGCGCAGAAGAGATCGCAGCCGCCAAGGACGAGTATGCATCGATCGACTCGCTCGATTCCTTCCTGAGACGTGTCCTGCGCGAAGCAAAGGGCAAGGGTCACTGCTTTGCCTGCAATCGCGGCGTCACTCCGAGCGAGTACGAAGCTATCGAGAAGCATGTCTCCTCCACCCTCAGCACGAGCAACACAGCCGAAAAGAAGAAGACGCTCAAGGCCGACATCGATGGCTGGACAGAGAGGAGCGCCGAATGCCAGATCGCCCTTGCCAAAGATGCGCAGCTCAAGGCCATCCGCGGCACCGAGATGGCGGAATTGCGCAAGACACTGGATACCAAAGAGGCCGAACTCAAGCAGGTCGCCGCGGCCGCCGAGAAAGCTTCCGCCGAAGTGTCCAAGATTCAGTCCCAGCTCAAAGAGCTGCAGTCGCTGAGACGGGTCGGCTCCGACATTGCCCGGCTCCTGTCGGAAGCTGGCGACCTGGAATCCGAGGTGCGCGGCTTGCAAAGTGATCTCGCCACCACCGGCTCGACGCAGACGGGCGAACAGGTGCAAGCCGAGATCGACCAGCTCGCCTCGTCCATCCGAGTGCTTAAGCGAGAGCTCAACGTCTTGCAGCAAGACCGCGAGACCAAGCGCACGCTGATCAACAGCCTCGAGCGAGACGCGCACCGAGCCGAGGTGGCCGTCATCACCAAGCAGCAGGAGCAGGCCAAGAAGACTGCCGTGCAGACGCACCTCGGCGAGATGAATGCGGACCTTGAAGAGCAGCAGAAACGCATCAAAAGCCTTGAGGCCGAGATCGAGACATCCAATGCACCAATCCGTCGCGCCAAGGAGGAGTTGGAGACTTTCAAGGCAGAGGCTGGCGAAGCGGAAAACAAGCTCAAGAGGCGAGCAGACGAGCTCGAAGGCTGGGCCAAGCAGATCAGAGAACTCAACGCTGCTGTCAACGCCTACATCCAACAGCGCGGCGACGAGCGCCTGGAGGAGTGCGAGGAAGCCATCAACACGCTCGTCGAGCAGATCCAAGCCATTCACCGCGATGTCAAAGAGCTCACGGACAAGGCGGCCGAACTGCAGAAGGAGCTCAATCAGTCGCAGGCCACCGAGCGCAACATTCTCGACAACATTCGATACCGGCAGCTGGCCAAGGACGTGGCGCAGATCGAGGAGGAGATCAATTCGCTCGACCTCGAGCAGGCGCAGCGCAGCCGCAAGCACTTTGCAGACAAGTACACCGAAGCCAAAGAGGAGGAGAACAAGCTCAACGGCGAAGCATCGCATCTCAGCGGAGAGCTTGCTTCACTGCGTTCGCAGATCAAGGGCCGCGAGGCGGAGCTGCGAGATGAGTTCAAAGGCGTGCATCAGAACTACAAGCGCAAGCTGATCGAGGTCAAGACGTCCGAGATGGCGAACAACGACCTGGAGAAGTACGCTAAGGCGCTCGAGAATGCCATCATGCGATACCACGCCATCAAGATGGAGGAGATCAACGACATTGTCCGCTATCTCTGGCAGAAGACGTACCAGGGGACCGACATCGACACGATCCTCATCAAGTCGGACAACGAGGGCGCGCGAGGCAACCGGTCGTACAACTACCGCGTCTGCATGGTCAAGGATACGGTGGAGATGGACATGCGCGGACGCTGTTCGGCTGGACAGAAGGTGCTTGCATCGATCATCATTCGGCTGGCGCTGGCCGAGTCGTTTGGCAGCAACTGCGGCATCCTGGCGCTGGACGAGCCGACGACGAATCTCGACAAGGACAACATCGAGGCATTGGCGAGAAGCCTGGCGGACTTGATCAAGGAACGCGCCGAGAACAGCCAGCTGCAGCTCATTGTCATCACGCACGACGAGGACTTCCTGACCTTGCTCGGGCAGAACGACGTGCTCGAGTACTATTGGAGGGTCAGCCGCGACGTGCACCAAAAGAGCATCATCGAACGCGAGCGCATCCGCAATACTTGAGGCGAAACGGCCTTCCACCCACACTCTTTGTTCCTGTTGCGGTAGTCTCGCTCGTCTCGCAATCGCAGCAGCATAGCATGTGCAGTCCAAGTCGACCGGTGCAGGCAGGGTCATGCAGAATGCTAATTGTTAGATTTGAAATGTGATGTTTGGGAAGAAGCGTGGAGGTGTGATTTCTGGCCGAGGGTGATGGCCATGCTCTCCTCGCGATCACACTCTCTTGGCATACTGCCAACACCACTCGGGCTGAGCTGGACGCACACGACTGCATCGTCCGTCTCAAGCCACGAGGCCCACCATCTCGCAAGCACGATGCGTCGGCCGGCACCACCTCCAACCGGCGACGTGCTTGACCTGGACTATGGCAGCGCCGACGGAACGCCACTGGAAAGCAGTCAAGGGGATGTGACGAATGAAACGAACGACCACGCACCAGGTGCAGATGAAGTCAAATCTTCACACGCTTTGACCCACGCCAAGCCAGACGAGCTTGTTCGAAGCACCCGCAAGCTTCCTGCAGCTTACGACACCGACGATGCGGATCCCGCATGCTCGACGGGGCCGCCGAGCTTGGGCCCCTTTTCTACAGCCGCCATCTCAGAAGGCTTTCAAGTGCCAGAGCATAATCAGGATGCCAACGCTGCTGCGGGGCCATCTTCTGCAAGGCTTGCGGGAGCTAGTGCAGCTGGAGACAATGGCGCAGCTGCGGAAACACGCTTGTGGGTTGATCCTGCCCAGCATCACCCTCCGCCTCCGACCTATCCGCCGCCCGCTCTGCCCCACGGCGATGTCGCGCAGGAGCAGCAACAATTGCCGTCCCATTACGGGTACGACCCCAATCTTCCACACCTACATCACTCTGCCTTTGAGCCAAATCATCAAGGTTTGCACGGCAGCGTCTATTTTGCCGCGTCTGCGCAGCATCCGATTGCCAACGGCGGCTCAGACTACTCGCAGATGACCCACCCTTTTGTTCCCAACGATCAGCCCTATGACCCTCGCATGCCCATGCCCTTTGGCCCTTTCGCAGCAGGCTCCATACCGCCACAATACGCTTTTCCTCCGTATCCTCAAAGCAACCCCTATCCAGGAGGCTACGCAGGGCACCTCATGGATCCGAATGCGATGGATGACTCCACTGCGCAGCTGAACCGGAAGCAACGGAAGAAGCTTCTGAAGAACCAGAAGAAGAAAGACAAGAAGCTCAGGGCGCTCTCAGCTACGGCGGCGCCCTTCGATCCTGCTTCAGCAAACGTCGAGCTCGTCTGGACCGAGGATGGCAAACCCCAGGCCTTGGCCATGATCAGCGAGCTCCATTCGCGCGGAGTGCCTCCGGCTCGATTGGCCGAGCAAGGCGTGCCACTTGCGATGATCGAAGTGTGCTGCGCCGAGCTCGGAGTGTCGGCACAAGGTGCGGGACAGCCAGAGCAGCCAGCCGAGCCACCAGCGACGGCGCCAAGCGACTCCGAAAGCCAGGGGGCTAAGGAAGTGGTGCAGACGACCAAGGCGGAAAACGAGCTTTTGCAAAAGCAAGAACAGGGCGTGCCACTCACACCGCTGGAAGAATTGCGACGAAAGGCTCTGGCTTCTCGACTAGCCAAGGCGGCTGCGGCGTCGAGAGCCTTGGCGCAAGAAGGTGCCAACGCCGAGAGCAACGGCAGTGTTCCTTCCTCAGCCGACATATCGTCAAAGAAGTCCACTGCCTTTGATCGCGTCGCCACCTCTGGCGAAGCCGATGCGCTCGTGTCGCAGATCAGCGGAGTCCTGCGTGGCCTTCTGCAACCTGCGCAGCCAACGGCAGAACAGTCCAGCACGTCCCGCAAGAGGGCCTACCGAGACATCGATGCTGTCGATCCGAGCGACTCAACCTGGGACGGTGATCTTTCAGCGCCTGACGCAGCGACTTCGGCCCTGCCGGCTCGAAGGCAACGCATCTCGTACGCCGACAACTTCAGCCGGGCAGCTGTGGCGCCATCCGGCGAGGTCGACCTCAGCACCCCACTGCCTGAGCTCCCGGATACAGCGAATCTGCCTCAACCACGCCGACAGAGACCTGTAGCAGCCGACTTTGACACGGCCGAGTACGTGCCCAAGCCGCCGAACCGGTTTCTCGACGTGCCGTCGGGCCTCAACACTGTCGTCGACCTGTCCGACGAGGAGCCGGACGACGCCGAGATGGCGGCGTTCGACTCGGCGGACGGCTGGACCGAGGTGCGACCGGCGCTCGACCCACGCCGCGTGCTCGAGCTGCGCCACCGGACGGCGACTGAGCACTATGACGTTTTCTGCTCGCTCAACGGTCTATCGCCCTCGCGTAGGCCGGCCACGCCGCACCGAGACAGCGGCGGCTTTGAAATCGAGGTTGGTGCGGTGCCGGAGACGCTGGTCGCGCAGATCGCTGCGTCCGGGACGTCGTCTGGTGGACCCAGCACGCCGTCGCGCGAGGACCTGCTGCGCAAGGAGCTCGAGATCAAGCAGCTGATGCGCAAGATCCAAATGATGGAGGAACGCAAGAAGCAGCAAGAGGCAGCAACGGCGCCGCCGAGGTCGCCAGCACAGCGTTCCGGCGCACCAGAAGAAGAGGACGGCGCCGGCTTGCGGCCCGGTGGTGCGAATGGGAGCCAATCGGCGGTGCAGCCTGCGGACGAGTCGGATTCGACTGCAGCGGTGAAGGAAGCGTCGTCACAAAGTGGAAGCACGGCGAGCAGCAGCGTGCGGCTTGATCCTGCATTGCAGAAGCAGCGCCAGCAGCTGTTGGCGCTACTCGCGAGCCGGCGCAAGAACGCCAGTGCCGCGGTACCACGCGACGCTGCTTCAACTTCAGAGGCGGCGAAGGATGGGGGCGTACCAGCGCCAGCTACTGGCATGGCTGTGAGCGACGCTGGACTGGAGCGGAAGGAGGTGAGTGCGGGCAAGTGCGCTGGTGCTCTTGTGTGTGTTTTGGATCCATTGACCGTTGGTGATTGCTTTGCTCGGAACCGGTTTGGCGGCAGGAGGTGCGTGGATCGCGCTATGTGCCGCTGGTTCCGAGTCTGTTTTCCAGTGTAAGTCGTGCTGGTTGCAGTGGTGGCTGACAGCAGTGTTAGGGGATTTGCTGACGCCTTGACCTTTTTGGGTGGTGTTGGGATTGGTAGGTGGCGAGTCGGGTGCGTGCGTATCTGCCTCTGTCTTGGGGTGCGCCATGTGGTGATGCGGACAGGTTGGCGATTCGCTGGTGTCCGCGCGAGGCAGATGGCGCAGACTGCACAGACACCCGATGCACCCAACGCCATGCCAAAGGTAAGTTCCCCAACCCCATGCACTCACTGGTGATCCATGACTAACGCGCGTGTCTGTGGGTGGTGTAGAGTTCAACGCAGAGTGACGATCCACAGTAGAGGTAGGTTGTTTTGCCCCCAGATGCATGCGGTTTGGACTGTTCAACATACGGTTCTCATCGTCCACACACACACACACGCACGCAATGCAAAATGGCAAAGTTTACAATCACACACACACACCCGGACGTTGTCTTTTCGACTGTGATGATGATGATCGAGATTGCAACACTGCCCGCCGCCTGGAGCGAAGACCTAGGCGAGGTAGGAGTAGGTGTCCTTTTGGCCGTCTGCGCGTTCGAGGTACTCCTTGTCGATCAGCTGGTCGATGGCTTTTTTGATGTCGGGTACGCGCGGGGTGAATCGCGAGCTGACCTGGGCGACGGTCTCCTGGATGAGCGCCTGGTGTTTGATCTGCTTCCTGCTCTTCATGATGCGCACGATCGTCGCCTGGAGCAGCAACCTGCGATCCTCGTCGACCGTCTTGAGCACGTCGTTGCTCTCGATCTTCTGCTCGCTCTTGATGGGCAGGTTGAGATTGACGCGCAGCTTCTTCGACTTGAAGTTGACGTTGAGCTCGTACGACTCGTCGCCCGACGCCTGCAGCACCTTGGCCTTGGTCAGCATCGCAAGCACCGCCTTGAGCGTCGCATCATTCAGCCCCGTCGCTTGCGCAAGCTGACTGCGCGACAGCACGTCGTTCGTGTTGAACTGCAACAGCACCGCCGTCTGGAACGTCGACGTCTGGAACTGCAGCTTCTGCTGCAGATAGTTGGCGCGCACCTCGTTCTTGCTCAACTGCCACAGCCATGTCAGCTTGCGACCCGAATGCTTGGCACTGTAGTGACGCTGGAAGCGCTCGTACGTCGGCAACAGCTCCGTCGGGATGCTAAAGTCCGTCGTCGGCGCCTGCAGCGGCCAGAAGCCATTGGCGAGGACGAGCGCGTAAAAGTCGACGTCCAACTCGGCCTTGTCGTGGTTCTTGGCCATGGTCTCCTTGAAGTGGTCGTTGAGCTCCTTGGACAGGCCCATGTCGGTGAACATGCGCGCGAGCTTGGCGGTGTACTCGAATCCACACGCCTCCTTGAGCCGCGAGATCATGTTGGCCTCCGCATCGTCCGACGCCGAGGCAAAGTTGACCAGACGCTTGGCGAGCATCTTGGAGTAGAACTTCTGGAAGACGTCCTTGTCCTCGATGTACTTGAACACCACCATGACGTCCGAGAGCGCATCCTCGAGCGAGCTTTCGGCCGACGACTTGTTCGACTTTTTGAGCAGCGCGTCGGTGTGCTTGGCGAGCAGCTCGGGCGACTTGGATGTCGACGTGCCTGTCGCCTTGTTGCGGTTGACAAAGTCGCGACACGCCTTGTCGAGCGCCGCGAGGAAGCCTGCCTCGCCGCGGAAGGCGACGTTGATGGTGTTGAGGTTGGCGCGGTGCGCCTCGAGCAGGGCCGATGTGTACGCGCCCGGGTCGAGCGAGTCGCTCGCAGCAGCGGCAGCAGCAGCCGCGGGTGCCGCCGATGTCGAAGCCGAAGCGCCATTGGCAGCCGCACTGGGCTCGGATCCGCCGACGACCTTTTCGACGGCCGCGAGACCGACGCGCTTGACGTGCTGCTCAAACTTGGTGCGCAGCGGCTCGAGGCCCTCGGGGATGCGCGAGAGGAGCGTGTAGATGCGCGAGAGATCGTCGGCGTGGTCCCTGTCGAGCAGCTGCTGGAACTCGTCCCATAACATGGTGGAGTGGCGGCGCACAAGCACGCTGTCGCACGTGGGCACGAGCTTGGTGCGGGTGGAGGCGTGGAGGTAGAGCTCGACTCGGTCCTCCTCCTCCTTGAGACGGGTCTCTGCCTTCTTCATGTAGTCGGTGGCGGTGTTCTGCGCCACAAAGGCGTCGGATTCGGCGATGTAGTACGCCTCGGTGGCCTCGAGGAAAGGCTTCTCGAACTCCTGGCGGTAGACGTCGAGGTTCTGGCGGTTGGTATCGGTCTCGTCGAGGCCGAGCGAGACGAGCGAGTCGACGACCTTTTTGACGAGCGAGGCTTCGATGACCTCGCCGTTGCGCTGCTTTTCGATCTGCTTGAGCAGGGCGTGTACGAGACGACCCTTCTGCTGGACGTAGCGGAACATGTGCTCCTTCCACTGGACGAGCGCGAGGATGTAGACGGTGTAGACGTACTTGCGGCCCTCGTCCTTTTCTCGCTTGACCCAGTGGCGGTTGAGGTATGCAAAGAGGCGGTGGACAAAGTTGGCGCCGGTGGTGTAGCGGTCCCATTCGGTGGCGTAGTAGCGGAGCAGGGGCTCTTCTGAGAGGCCGTCGGAGCCCTGGCGGACGTGCTCAAGGTGGGTGCGGAAGTAGCCGATGAGGCAGTTGTAGAGCTCTGCGCCGACGAGGTTGGTGCCGCCTTTTGAGCCGAAGGGACCGGAGGATCGGCCGAGAACGGTCGAGGAGGAGGCGAGCGAAGAGGAGGTGAAGTGGTTGTAGGCGACGGTGTAGAGCTCCATGTAGCGCGGGTAGGTCATGCCTTCCTTTAGGCGGGTCATCATGAGGTCGATGCCTGGCTCCAGAAAGCCCCAGGTTGCCTTTGCATCGTGCACGGCGGGCAGACGGGTCTGGCCGGCGGCGGCCGACGAGGAGGCAGAGGCGGCAGACATGGCGGCTCAGGCCTGAGCAGCTAGCCCTGGTAGAGTGCAGATGGCGGTCCGATCAAAAAAAAACAAGAAGAGTCGGCTGTCAGGCGGAGCGCAGGGATGCGTGAGATCGATGGATGGCGAGGAGGCGCAGGCAGGACTGCCTGATCGGGATGTGATGGACGGAGAGGCGCAAGCGCGGCTTGAGGTCGTTGCGGACGGAGAAGGTGCTGCGTTCAAGTTGGCCAGAGCGAATCGCGCCAGGGATCGGATGCGAGCCGACGTGATGGTGGGATGGGGTGCAGTGGGGTCGAGAGACGGAAATGTGCCGATGTGCTTCTTGACACTGGCATGGCGTGGCGAGTGATGGCAGTCGAGCAATCTGACAGCGGCGCTTCGAAAGCCACGGCGGCTCAGCTCGTTGCCGCATCGTTAAAATCCGGGCCTCGAGTGCGCAGAGCGCAGCTGGAGAGCGCAGCTGCGACTTGGCCGGCAATCAACAGCACGCGCTGACAAGCCCCACGCGACTCCAGAGCACTTTCGAAGGCCACTTTTCCACGCCCGGCCCAAGCGCAGAAGAGTGACGCTGCTGCTGCTGCTGCTGCTGGGCCGCCTCGGTGGAACCGCTGTCGTGATCGGGTCCAATCCTCCACATTTCGCGCCTTTGGCTAAGCGTGAGCAATTTTGAAGCTGCGAAGTAGCATCGCTCTAACATCGCTACACGAAGCGCTCTTCATCTCATCATCAGCATCATCATCAACGCCCGCTCCTCGAGCTCATCTAGTGAAGTCGCAGAATTTGCAAAGGCCGAGTCACGAGGGAGAAGTGGTGTCCGTATTACAAGGATCATACGGTGAAATTTGCTACAATAGTGACGAGCTACGATGCGTGGTGGCAGGATTGAGCGTTGGCGAGCGCCGAAACAAACTTAAAGCTTGATGCCAGTCCAGATGGTGGCGACACCGAACGTGAGATCCTCCCATGCGCCTGCAACGTCTTCGCTGCCTGGTGCGCTGCCAGACTCGGCAGGGAAGCCGAGGCTCGTGGCGGTGGGCGAGCCGGGCAGGTGGAAGCCCGCCTCCTTCATCATCCTGGCAAACTGCGGCTGCGTCGGGAATCGCTCGATGGACTCGACCAGGTACTGGTATGATGCTCGGTCGCCCGCCAGCATCTGTCCCAGCGGCGGAAGCACGTTAAAGCTGTACTGCTTGTACGCCTCGGCCAAGAACGGCACGTTGACTTTGCCGAACTCGAGGCAGCTGAACACGCCGCCCGGCTTGAGCACGCGGTACGCCTGCTTGAGCACCTCGTCGATGTGCGTGCAGTTGCGGATACCAAACGCCATCGTGAACAGGTCGATCGACTCGTCTGCGATCGGTTCGCTGATCAGCGGTGGCAGATACGGCTGCTTGCTGTTCGGCCCACGCACGGGCTCCGGCGGCACGGGCATGCTCGAGTCGAGCTGCTCCGCATTGCCCAGCTGGAACGTCACCTGCGGCCCGCCCCAGTACATGGTCTGCTTGAATCGCTTCTGGCCTTCCTTGAGCATGCTCGGGTTGATGTCGAGCACGGTGACGTGCGTCTCGCGGTCAAAGTGCTTGGTGCGCGCATGGTCGAGGATGCGCAGCGCAATGTCGCCCGTGCCTCCAGCCACGTCGAGCACCTTGATGCCGCCGCGCGGATCGAGCTTCGACACAAAGTGGTCCTTCCACAGCCTGTGGATGCCAAGCGACATGGCATCGTTCATCACGTCGTACTTGGATGCCACCGAGGAGAACACTGAAGCCACCATCGACTCCTTCTCCTCTTCCGCCACCGTCTTGAAGCCAAAGTGCGTCTGCTTGGACTCGGATCCGACTCCCTCGGCGCCAAAGTTCGCGGCAGGCCTTGAAGAGCTGAATGTGCTCGATGAAGCGTCGTTCTGCTGCGGATGCGAAGACGGAGGGAAGCTGCCTGTGGGTGGTCGATCCGAGCGGCTGTAAGGGCTAGAGACAAAGGTGCGAGACGACGTAGCCACCGACTGGCGCGGCGCATTCGAGGCGGCCGACAGCGTCGACCGCAGTGCGGAGAGCGTGTACCTCTGTGCCACCATGTTTGCGAATGTAGGAGACGAGACGGTGATGATGATGGTGAAGGTGGCCTAAGAAGATGTGACATCTTCCGGAAGACGGAGCGAAGCTGCCGACTTTCTGACCTTTTCCAAAAACGCGCAGCAGCCCACCAAACCTTGAGCCCGATGGAGGCTCTCCCGATTTGCTGCCATCTGCGGCTGTCGGATCTTCCAAAAAGCGCTGAGCTGCGTTGTTGGTTAGGACTTCACTCGGCTCTGTGGCTTCTTTCTCATCAACCAACCCACGTCTCGACGACGCTCCGCACCTCATTAACAACGCAAGCAAGCGACGTGCTGGGTCAAACACCATCCTCATCCCCATGCCCTCATCGCGCTCAGTCGCTCGCAACGCACTCCTCTGTCCCTAAGCAACGGCGCAACAAACGCAGCCGTCGTTGCGCTCAGCGTTAGCGCGTGCGCGTCGCCCCTCGACTGGCTCAGCACCATGTCCTCCTTGACCTATTCAGAGACTGACGCGTCCGAAGCCGAGGCCAAGCACCTCGTGCTGCGCCAGATCGCCAAGGATGTCACCGTCCGTCTCTCCGAGCCGCTGCGCGTCGCCGAATCCAAGCAGCACACCAACCTGCTCGCGGTCTCGGACGTCAACGGCCTCGTCTTTGCCGCCACCAACACCGGCTTTTCGGTCATCCGGACGTCGGATCTGAGGAGCTTCTTTGCTGCAGCTGCACGCAACACCTCGCCCGCGTTCGACAAGTCGTTGCGATTCATCGACACCGTCGCTGCCGCGTGCATCGCATCGCTGCCCACCTTCATTCGCTCCGCCGACAATCACGCGACCGTTCTTGTCGGCTTTCAGAATGGCATCATTGCAGCATGGGCCGTCACCGGTCTAGTCGAGGGCGCCAAGCTGGATCCCCTCTTTGTCCTGCAGCCGCCCTCGCCCAACCTGCCGCTGATCGACCTCGTCCCCAACCCTTCAGACCGACCCGAACTTGCTGTCGCCCTCTACCGCCAAGACGGCACGCCCGGCGTTGAGTCGGGCACGCCCATCATGGTCGATGTGCGCTCGGGCTCCTTCGGTGCTCAGCTCAGTGCCACCGGCTCGCGTGCCACAGCCGTCTGCTGGTCTGTCAAGGGCAAGCAGATTGCCGTCGGTCTCGAGTCTGGCGAGATTGTTCAAGTCACGCCAGAAGGAGAGCCCAAGGATCGCATCGCCAAGCCCGAATCGCTCCCAGGGCAATACTTCATCTCGGACCTCCGATGGCTCGAGAACCACGTCTTCATCGCTACCTACAACCTGCCTTCCTCCGGCTCGCCCGACGACGACCCCGAGCACTCGTACGAAGTCTACACCGTTCTCAGGGATGCCAAGGCAGGAAAGATCACATTCGCAAAGATGCCCATGGATCCCGCACCGCCATACGGAGACACTGCACGTTCGGGCACGCGCTACGCCGCATGGCTCAAAGCATGGGATCCTTCTAAACATCTCGTCTTTGTCGCTAGCGGCCCGAGCACAGACGTCGGTCTTATCTCGTGCTCAGCAACTGAAAGCGGACCCGCAGCATGGGCAACGGTTGAGCTCGAAGAGACGTCCAAGCCGATCCTGCCCTTCTCCTCGGTCGACCAGTCGTCCGACACCGCACCCGTGGCAATCGACTTTGACCTGACCTCGGCAGACGAGGTCGACGATCCCAATGCAGTCGCCCGGGGTGATGGTAACACCAAGCTGCCTTCCGTTCCGATCCTCTACGTCTACACGTCCGACGGCGTCTTGCTCGCATACAATGTCATCAACACCCAAGGGCCCTTCCACGGAATGGTGACGCCTTCCGCAATTCCAGTCGCCCAGTCTTCCTCCCAAGCTCCAGCAGCATCCGCTTCCGCCACAAATACGGCAGCATCAGCGGCTACTCCAGCCGCCGCGCCGGCCACTCAGCCGAGCACACCTGCCTCCGCCTTCGGATCTGCCTCACCATTTGGCCAGCCGTCGGCCTTTGGACAGTCTTCGGCTTTCGGCGCCAAGCCAGCATTTGGGTCAACGACATCTGCTTTCGGTCAGTCTTCGGCATTCGGCCAATCGTCTGCGTTTGCCTCGTCCTCTCCGAGCCCTTCGACCGGGTCGTCAGCCTTTGGCGCGCCTTCTAAGCCCTCCAGTGGATTCGGCTTTGGTGCTTTCAGCGGAGGAGCTGGCTCAGGCAAACCGACGTCGGCATTTGGTTCAACGGGCTTTGGCTTCGGATCGGATCAGTCGACGAACAAGGATAGCTCTGCTCCTCCGACCAAGTCCGCTACTTCCACTCCAGCATCGACGGCACCAGCCCCCGTCAGCGCGTTCGGTGCCAAGCCTGCTGCATCCGCGTTTGGAACCGCGGCGGCGAGTCCCGCCCAGCCTTCCACGCCGTCCACCCCTGCTTCTGCCTTTGGATCGACGTCCGCGTTCGGATCGACGTCGGCGTTCGGCCAGACCCCCGCCAAGCCTGCTTTTGGTCAGTCCGCCGGGTTCGGCTCCACTTCAGCTTTCGGCACTGCGCCTGCATTCGGCTCGACAACGTCTCCTTTTGCATCTGCCAAGGCTAGCACGCCCTCTCAGGCTAGCCCGGGTTCGGCGTTCGGCGCGTTCAGCACTCCTTCTGCTGCCAAGGATGCCAGCTCCACCTCCGTTGGCTCTGGCTTCGGCGGTTTCGCTGCCAAGGCACCAAGCGCTTTTGGGTCAACCTCGAGCCCTTCCGCAGGCTCCGTCTTCGGCAGCGGCGGCAAGCTCGAGACCAAGAGCGAGGGCACATCAGGTAGTCTTTTTGGCTCCTCGGCCTCGACCGCGCCAAAGCCAACTGCTGCACCACCATCCGCTTTCGGCTCGACTACCTCCGCTTTCGGGCAGGGATCGTTCTCGGCCTTCGCCGCGAACAAGCAAGCAGAAGACAAGGGTGCTAAAAGCAAGGGTGCAGATGCTTCGGACACCGGCAGCAAAGACTCGGGCAGCTTCTCTTTCGGCGGGATGGGCGATATGTTCAGCAGCAACGATTCGGCCCAATCGTCAAAGAAGGAGTCGGTGCAGACGTCCAAGAAGGACGCGGGTGCACTGACGCCAGACTCGGGCGTCAACTCGACCGTCCAGACGCCCAAGAGCGAGACGGCAGCAAAGCCGTTCTCATTCAACCCGTCCGGTACTTTCGGCAGCAACAGTGCGGCCGCCTCTCCGAGCAAAGACGCACAGGCTGCCAAGGCCACATCGCCACCTCCGCCGGCCCCGGCCTTCAGCTCGCTCCAGCCAGGCTTCAATGCCAGCGCCACATTCGGCAGTCAGCCCTTTTCGTTTGGCAACCACAAGGCAAGTGCAAATGCCTCTGCGCCGCCCACCACATCGGGCTCCACCGCGACAGCAACGACGCAAGCAGACGTCGAGGGCAAGAACGGCGAGGCTCAGAAGAAGGAATCGCAGCCAGCACAACCCAGCCCGTCTGCCACACAAACGCCAACTCAGGAGGCACAGGCTTCATCCAGCAAAGCTGCAACGGAAGTTCCCAAGCCGACATTCAGTTTCGCGCCAGCATCAAAGGCTCCAGCACTCTCGACCAGCTCTCAGCAAGGTGAGCCCCAGAGCAAGCCTGCAGCGGCAGAGCCGTCGAAGCCCGCTTCGGCCTTCTCTTTCGGCAATTCGCCCGCTCCCTCTCAAGCGGCACCTGCAGCAAAGCAGACTGGCTTTGGCGGCTTCGGTACGCCACCCACATCAACTTCAGGGCAGGCCAAAGACGCTCCAGCTTTCTCCTTTGCCAACCTGGATAAGCCGTCACCAGCTCCCACGTCGACTCCTACGACGCAGCCTGAAGCCAGCAAGCCTTCGGCAGCGCAGAGTCCTCTCTCCTTCGGCGGACCGGGCAGTCTGCCGGCGTCGACGCCGGCAAAGTCGACGCCCGCCACCACCGGCGCTTCAGGGGGCTCGTTCCTGGGCTTCAACTCTAGCGCGCCCCGCAGCAGCTCGCCACTGACGTCGGCGCCACTCAACAGCTCGGACGAGACGCCCGCCGGCTCGCCCGAAAAGCCAGCTGCGACGGCAAGCAAGCCCTTCTCGTTCCAGCAGGACAAGCCAAAGTCAGCTCAGGCGGGCTTCGGCTTCGGATCTGGTGCAGGATCGCCCTCGCCGTTCTCTCCGACCCCGACGCCCTTCTCCGGATTCGGGCAGCCGAAGGCAGAGAAGCCGGAAGCTGCAAAGGCTGAAGCACCCGCCAAGTTATCGGCGCCTTTCGGCTCTGCCCTCGCACCTTCGTTTGGCGGCTTTGGCTCGTCAGCAAAGCCCGCGGTGTCCCCTGCTCCGGGTCCTGCACCGACACCAGCGACGAAAGCAGCACCGCCCGCTCCCGCCGACAAGCCTGCCGATGTGCGCTCCGGCAGCCCGCTGGTGGCGGGACGAGCGCCCCAGCTATCTTCTTCGACCAATGCGCAGCCGGCCAAGGTCGCAGAGAGCGGCATTCAGGGCGAATTCCTCAAAGCCTACCTCGTCTTGACTCAAGAGCTCGAGGTGCTTCGCAGCAACGTCGAGCAATGCGCTTCTTTCCTTGCCGATCTTCGCGAACCGACTCCGCTCCAGCACTCTGTCGAGGACTTTGGCGACAACACCAAGTGGTCGTTCGGTGACCTGCCCAAGATGCTTGCCCTTGCCAAGTCGATGCGCCCGCTGACGGAGCGCGTGGAGAACGAGGCTGCCGGCCACAAGCGCGCGGTCGCCGAGCTGCAGAGCATGCAGCTCAAGGCCGAGGCGAAGCGCGAAGAGGTCGCGCGCTTCATCCGCGCCCGCAGCGACCCCGAGTTTGCCAAAATGATCCGCATCAGGCAGCTCGGGCCCGAGCACGTCGAGAACCAGACCAAGCTACGCAAAGCAAGCCAAATCGTCCAGTCGCGCATCGCCGAGCTCGAGGAATACCTGGCTGCACTCAAGGATAGGATCCAGGCGGCAAAGACCGGCAGGGCCACCCTTAAAGCCCCGAGCTTGGACTCGATCGCTCGAGCATGCAGGAACATCACGGCTCGTACAACGGCAGTCACACTCCAGCTCGACAACCTCGCGCTCGAGATGGACCTCATGCGGCCCGCTGAAGGTGACACGGAGCGCGACTTGCGTCGTTCGGAATCGCGCGCAGTGTCGGTGCTGAGTGGCATCCAAGACGGCGCAGCGCTCGGCGATGTCAGCAGCTTGGTGAGGACGCTGCCTGCTGCAACGGCGGTACGATCGGTGGATCAGATCGCACGCGCTGAGCAGGTCAAGAGCGAAAGCGTCGACGTCTTTGTCAATGCTCGCAAGATTCCCGTCCTCAACAAGCGGGCGGTGCCGACGACGCAGCAGGTCGGTCGCAAGACGACGACACCCATGCAGGGGTCCGACCTCCAGATCGCCTTTGCCAAGGGCCCCGTGCATCTAGGTAGGCGGCCGCCTGCGCCGACCCCAGCTGCAGTACCGGCTCAGATCGAGAAGCCGCCAAGCACACCACGTGCTGATCAGTACGCGTCGGCCGGAAAGAATGTGCCTGTGCCTGTGCTATCGAAGCCTCCTGCGCCTGCAACCTCGACGCCGCCAGCTCGTCCTGCTGGGTCTCCTGCTCCGCCTGCGACGAGCACAGCCGCTGCTGCGCCTGGCGCATCTGCACCAGCGACCTCTGCATTCCCTGCTTCAGCCGCCAAGACGGACGGAACTCCCACACCCTTCACCCTGGCAGGATTCGGCACGCCTGCCAACGCTGCTCCCAAGCCGGCGTCCACTCCTTTCGCTGGCTTCGGCAAGACGGCCTCTTCAGCTGCGCCTGCAGCTTCTGAGGCTGCGGGTTCGAAGCAGCCCTCGACGCCTCTCAAGTTTGCTGGCTTTGGAACGCCGCCTCCCACTCATGCCGCGGCCGAGAAGCCCCCCGCCGCGTCGGCTCCTCTGAGTTTCGGCGGCTTCGGCACGCCGCCCGTCTCCCAGGGCGCGGGTCAAAAGCCACCGGCTGCATCCGCTCTTCCGAGCTTCGGCGGCTTCGGCACGTCGCCTGCCACCCAAGGCGCGGCCGAGAAGCCTCCTGCTGCGTCTGCTCCTCTAAGTCTCAGCGGCTTCGGAAAGCCGCCTGTCTCTCAGGGCGAAGGTCAAGACAAACCGGCTGCATCCGCTCCTTCGAGCTTTGGTGGCTTCGGGACACCGGCCGCTTCCCCTGCCAAGCCGACTCCTGCGCCGTTTGCCGGGTTTGGTAGGCCTGCTGCGGCCGAGACCACGGACAAGCCGGCGTTCGGCAGCGGTGCGCCGCTCAACTTCGGCAAGCTCAGCTCGGTGCCTGCGGGCATGTTCGATCTGCCCGCGCAGGAGGATACGCCGTTCCAACCCGGAGCGCGCGCACCGAGTTCAAGCCCGAGCAGCATCCGTGCTTCGCACTCGAGCAAGCCCAAATCGCGCGGCAGTGCTGTCCAGCTCCCGCCCTCCGAGGGCACACAGGCATCCAAGGACGTTGCAGGCGCAGCCAAGGCGGCCTCGGACTTCTTTGCTCTGCCTCTTCAGGCAAAGACGGAGGAAAAGAGTGCAGACAAGCCGGCGTTCAAGGGGTTCGGATCGTTCGGCAGCGAGCCCGGCGAGGACAAGCAGGCCCCTGCTGCCAAGCCTAGCTTCAGCTTCGGCGACTTTGGCAAGAAGACCGAGAATGCTCAGTCTGCACCGCCGTCCACCGACGCACCAAAGCCTGCAGCTACTGGCTTCAGCTTTGTTGATCTGGGCAAGAAGACCGACAAGCCCGAAGCTGCTAAGGCAGACGACGCTGCGCCAGCCAAACCTGCCGCCGGCGCCTTCAGCTTCGGTGATGTCGGCAAGAAGGTCGAGAGCAGTCAATCCGCTCCTTCGGCTTCTGAGCCGGCAAAGCCTGCCTTCACCGGGTTCAGCTTCAGTGACTCTGGCAAGAAGACAGAGAATGCGCAGGACAGAAAGCCCGATGCTGCACCCGCAAAGCCTGCCTTCAGCGGCTTCAGCCTCAACCTCGACAAGAAGGCAGAGGATGCGGGCGACGTCAAGAAGGATCCTGCCTCGCCGAAGCCTGCCTCGACTGGATTCAGCTTTGGAAGTGCCGGCAAATCGACGGGGAGCACGCAGGACGCCAAGTCCGATTCTGCGCTGGCCAAGTCTACTGCCGGATTCAGCTTCGGGCATGCCAGCAAGAAGGGCGATGCCGCTGCCAAGCCGTACGCAGAGGCAGCGAAGCCAGCCACGGGCGGCTTCAGCTTTGGCGGTCTTGGCAAGAAGACTGGCGACAGTGCTTCTGAAGGGAGGAGTCCTACTGCGAGCGGCTTCAGCTTTGGCGACGCTGGTAAAGCGGCCGATAAGGAGACAGCTACGTCCAGCACGCCAGCTACGACTGCGTCTGAGGCGCCCGCGCCCAAGCCTGCCAGCACGGGCTTCAGCTTTGCCCCCGCCGCGGCAAAGACACCGGCGAGGGAGGAGACGAAGCCCGCGGCGGATGCCAAGGATGCCGAGAGCAAGGTCAAGGCAGAATCGAATCCGTCCAACTTCTCGTTCTGCAAGCCGACCGAGCCAAGGAACACGCAGCCGCTCACGGCTCCCAAGGAACCGGAGCCGGCCAAGTCGCCCGCCGACAAGGACAGCGCAAAGAAAGACACGGAAAAGGCGGCTACGAGCGAGTCTGGAGCAGCGTCGTCCAAGGAAGCGGAGCCTGCTAAGACCGGCGCTACGACATCGACCGTCCCGGCGTTCAGCTTTGCGCCGAGCAAGCTGAATCCGTCGGCATCGGCCGTATCGGCGTTTGCGTTCAAGCCTTCTGGATCGTCGTTTGGATCGGGTGCGTTCTCGAAGCCCTCTGATGCTGGAGTCAAGACGGCGGCGGCATTCAGCTTTGTGCCGCAGCCGACTGCGAGTCCAGGCTCGGCGTTCGGGAGCGTGTCGAGCTTTGGCATGGCGTCGTCGTCGCCCTCGACGCCCACGGCTCGGGACGAGGGTACGCCCAAGTCGGCGTTCAGCATGAGCGGCTCTGGATTCGGCGCGTTTGCAACGGGCAACAGGACGTCGCGGTTTGCAGCAGCTACGCCAGCCAAGTCCAAGCAGGAGGATGAGGTGGACAAGGAGGCGACGCCGAGCGGCGCGGGTAACTCGCTGCTGGCTCGCATGAGTGCGGCTGCCCCAGTCAAACAGTCGGACGACGAAGAAGAGGAGGACGAGGAGGACGGCGATGAGGAGGAAGAAGATGACTACGAGGACGAGGATGATTACGAGGATGAGGAGGATGAGGAGGATGAGGAG
>AWNI01000022.1:1244517-1257424 GCA_000517465.1 Moesziomyces aphidis | reverse complement strand
GAGGATGAGGAGGATGAGGAGGATGAGGAGGATGAGGAGGATGAGGAGGACTACGATGACGATGATGATGACGAAGAGGACTACGACGATGAGGAGGAGGAGGAGGAGGGCGACGAGACCGGCTCGCTCGAGGAGAGCGGCGTGCGAGTCGAAAAGCCGGACGACTCGCAGCGCAGTGATGACGAACCGGAAGCCGAAGACGACGGCAGCGAAGACGAAGACGAAGACGAGGAGGACGAGGAGGAAGGGCTTTCGGCAGTGGAGGAGGAGCCGGAAGAAGAAGAAAAGCAAGCTGCAGCACAAGATGCCGCCAAGTAGGGCCCTCACGTCGCGCGATCCACACTTTCCTCATTCCATGCAATCACACAACAACACACACTCCGAGATGATAGCGATCCAAAACCACTGCGATTGAGTCATGTAGTCTCCTAGTCTTCGCGGAGGATGAGGCCGGCAGCGCCCATGCCGAGGCCGATGCACATGGAGACGACGGCGACCTTTTGGTTTCTCCTCTTGAGCTCGTTAAGGGCGGTGACGACGAGCCTTGCACCCGTGGCGCCGAGCGGGTGGCCGAGGGCACATGCGCCGCCGTTGACGTTGACCTTTTCCGGGTCCAGACCGAGCTTCTCGACGCAGTAGACGTACATGCTCGCAAAAGCCTCGTTGATCTCGAACAGGTCCACCTGGTCCTGACTCACGCCCGTCTGCTCGAGCAGCGCAGGGATGGCGCTGCTGGGTCCAATGCCCATGATCCTAGGCTCGAGACCAGTGACGGCACACGAGACGTACTTGCCCAGGATGGTCAGGCCGAGCTTGTTGGCGAGCGATCGACGCATGAGGATCACACCGGCAGCGCCGTCGGTGATCTGCGATGCGTTGCCGCCCGTCGTGTTACCGGGCGCCCACTGTGGGAAAGCGGGACGAATCTTGCCAAGCGACTCGGCGGTGGTGCCTGCACGCGGACCCTCGTCGGCGGAGATCACCGAGGTCTGACGACTGCCGTCCTTGGCCACGGTGGGGAGCGAGATGGGGAAGATCTCGGCGTCAAACTTGCCCTGCGACTGCGCCTGCACGGCGCGCTGGTGCGAGCGCGCGGCAAACTCGTCCATCTTTTGCCTCGAGATGCCAAAGTCGTTGGCGACGTTCTCCGAGGTCCAGCCCATGGGCATCTTGCAGTCGTCCGCCTCCTGGCTCAGCTTGCTCAGCTCCTCCGAGATCACCGTGGGACGCTTGGGCTGCGTCGACATGTGCTCGATACCGCACGCAAGGCCGCACTCGATCTCGCCGGCCTGAATGCCGTTGGCAATCGCACGGATCGCCATGAGACCCGAGGAGCAGAACCTGTTGACGACGATCGCAGGCGTAGTGTTGGGGATACCCGCAGCGAGCGCGGCGGCGCGAACGTAGTAGGGCGCCTCGTCGTTGTGCACATTGCCCACGACGATGTCCTGGATGAGCTTGGGGTCGACGCCCGAGGAGGCGACGAGGGACTTGAAGAACTCGTAGCACAGCAGGTCGAACTTGGCGTCCTTCATGGAGCCCTTGTAGGCCTTGGTGAACGGCGTGCGGCCCGCAGCGACGATGACGACGTCCGAGTCGTTCTTGGCCTGGTGCGCGTGCAGGCCCTTGCCCGACCACGAGCGTGGGTCGAGGTGCGACGCAAGCTGGGTGATTCGCTGAGCCATGTTGTTTGTATACGGGGCTGAAAGCTGGAGGAGGGTTGGAGAGAAAGGATCTGAGGGCAAAGGTCGGGGAAGAAGGCGGATGCGGGACGCCTGAGGGTTTTTGTAGGGGCTGCGCCGAAGCTTTGCTTCACAGAGGTTGCCGACTGTGGGGAAGCTGAGCCGGATACTGGAATTCCGCCGCCGAGACTGAGCCGCTCCGGGCGAGTGCGAAGCCGGTCCAACCCTGCGCCAGTTGCCGCTCCACCGGGGCCTTTCGCCAGCCCTGCTCTTGTGTCCCCTGATCCTTGCTCATCTCTTCCAACACGTCCATGTGGGCTAATGAACGGTCTTGTTCCCGGCCGTGTTGCTCTCCACTCACTGCAATGCGCAGCAGCCGTACCCAGTCGAGCGGATGGAGGAGAAGGCCGGATGGAAATCCATTCGGCCCAGCGCGCAGTGAGAACCGGCGGCCGTCAATTCCGAGCTTGACATTGTCGCGCGGGTCGCCCTAGCCGCTGCCACGCTTTCGCCCGGAATGGACGCGTGACAGCGTCGTTTTCGTGCGAGACTTGCAGCGAGACTAGCAGCGGCCATGTTTCCACCCACCATGCTCCACTCACGACTTGGCGCCCTCTCCAACCTCGAGCCGCACTTTGTCGTCTAGCACCATGCAGGTGAACGAAAGCGTAGCGAACCGTCTTTCGTTCAGTCCAGTCTCAACCCTCACGTGGGGAACATCGGTCGACAGTCCATCTGCAGGTTCAATTGGCGTGCGTGCGAAATAATATTGCTGCGTCCGAAAAAGAGGGCGGAAAAAGATGGTGTTGAAAATACAACAGATGCTCAAAGACGGTCGAGGCAACTAGCCAAGCTTGCGCGACTTGACCAGGTGAGTCGAGATACCCGAAGCCTCTCCTCCGTATCCGCCCTGCAGGCTCGACTGGCCGCCCTTGAACACTGCCTGGCGCGAGCCGAGCTTCTTCTTGGCCTGCTCGTACTTGAGGCGCTTCTTCACACGCGGGTTGCGCGACGTCTTGGGGCGGTGCGGCGTCAGACCCTTGTTCCTCTCGATCTGGCGCGTGATGCCACGGTGCTGGCCGTCTTCCAGCTCCTCGTCCTCCATGAGGGCGAAGCGCTCAGCGTTGCGAGCCTCGTCGTACTCGGCCTTCTTCTCGGCACGCGCGCGCTTGCGCGAAGATGCGACCAAGTCGTAGTATCCTGCTGCATCGTCATCGTCATCGCTGACATCCTCGCCACCGCGTGAAGCGGCGCCGTTCGACGACGTTGGCTGATCCATGACCTCGCGCCAGTCCTTCTCGTCCGCCTCGCCCCATCCATCGTCGCCATCCAGCGACACGTCCTTGCCACGCCCGCCGTTGAGCTCCTGCTGCAGCTTGGCTTCGCGCGCCGCCTTGGTGGCCTCGACTCCCGCGCGGCTGCGTTCGCGGTCGCGGTACGGGATGTCGGCATCGCCCGACTGGCGTTCCTTGGCTGCCTTGCTGCGCTGCAGAGCCTTGCTCTCGATCGCCGACGCGTGGAACTGCAGCGACCGCTTGCGCGCCGCTCGCTCCGCAGACTCGATCGCAGACAGCCCAGACAGCTCGCCAAACGTCGCATCCTCGAACTGGCGCTCGTCGCCAGACACGGCAAACGGATTGCTGGCCGCCGAGCTTGCCTTGGCTCCCTTCTTCTTCAGCTTCACCAGCAGCTCCGGCTCGTCGTCCAGGTCCGCCAGTCCAGCTGCCAGCGGCGCCACGGGCTCGGCCTTCTTCGTCTTCTTCGCCTTCTTCTCGCCCTTGTCCGCTTTCTTGCTCTTCTTCTTGCCAGCCGCCTCGGCGCCGTCCTCGGCTTGGCGAGCGGCCTGCTTCTTGGCCTTCTTCGCAGGCTTGCTCGCCTGGCGCGGTGCAGCGTTCTCCTTGCCACTCGCCTCGGCATCGGCCATGAGGTCGAGCAGTTCGTCGTCGTCCAGCTCGCCCAGATCATCGTCTTCACTGCCCTGGCTGAGCATGTGCATCTCGTCCGCCTCATCCGAGGTGAGCCCGCCGACGGCCGGCATGCGGTGTGGGTCGAGCGTGAGGCCGAGGTCCTCCATCACGCTCAGGCCCTGCTTGAGCCGCATCATGCGCTGCATCACCGGATGCGTGCGCAGCTTGGCCGGCTCGCTCGCGAACTCGGGCGAGGTGCGCAGGTGAAAGTAGAACGTCATCGTGGTGATGTACGTGGCCAGCGTCTGGTAGTGCACGTGCATGATCTCCAGGCTGGCATGCTTGGGCTGCTCGACGGTGAGCTTCTTGATCAGGGAGTCGACGCGCCCAAACTCCTCGAGCATGTCGGCGTACTCGCCCGCGAGCGCAACCGCCTCCGGGCTCGTCTGCTGCAGCTTGGCCAAGAGGGCGCGGCGCGTGTTCTCGTCGTTCGTGCCGCCGGAAAGCGGTGCGGCGGGCTGCTGCTGCTGCTCCTGAGTCGGGGAAGGCTTGGGCTCTTCGTCGATGCCGTCCAGCTCGCGCCTCCTCTGCTCCCTGCCGGCATCCTTGGCCGACTTGACGAGCTCAACGTCAGCATCGCCGCCGAGACCAAAGTCGGAGTCGTCCATGGCACTGCGACTCTTCTTCTGCAGACGCTTGACTTCCTTGAGCTCGAGCTCGCGTGCTTCCTTCTCGTCGATCTCCGAGTCCGAGTCCATGTCGTCGAGGTCGTTGGTGTTATAGTATGCGCGCTTATTGGTGCCCCAGCCGCGGTCATTTTCGTGCATCTGCGGGCCGTCATCCTCTTCATCCTCGTCCTCGTCGTCCATATCGAGATCATCGTCGTCGTCGGAAGACACTTCGATGTCACGCTTCTTGGTGCCGCGGCTCTGTCGTGCCGAGAGGCCCTCGTCGTACTCTTCGGCATCGTCTTCGGCCTCGTCGTCGTCCTCTGCGTCGGAGTCTTCGTCTTCGTCCGAGGGTGCTTCGTCGATCCCCAGAACTTCCCGATTACTGAGACCCACGTCCATGTCGTCGTCCGAATCGTAGCTGCCGTTCTGGCCGTCAAGCAGGATCTGATCGCGGCTGGCCTCAAAGAGATCCTCGTCATCCTTTGGGATGTCGTCGAAAGTCGCCGAACGGCTCAGCGAGCTCGAGGCGTTGCCGCCTCGTCGTCGGCTCGGGCCACGTCCAGGCATGTTTGCGATGTGTGTAGAGCTGTCCAGAAGCAGCCGGTGATGGAGGGGGTGCGGGATGCGTGGACCGAGACGACTTTTGACAGAGGGACCCTGTTGCTCGTTGCCGCTGCTGCGCCTTCAAATTTTGGAATGTCGAACCTCTGCAGCCGCCTCCTCGGCGAGATTTTTTCAGGCTCGCCCTGTCGCGTGCAGCTCGTAAGCGTTTGTCATGCAGGACAGGAAGAAAGTGGAGTTGCTCGACCAAAAAAGTCCAAAATTTCGGCTCAGCATCACTCGCAGCCTGGCAAAGAGTGGCGGCCACTCGAGCTCGAGCTTTGTGCGCATCGGGCGGGCGGGAAGGGAAAGTCGGAGGTGCCGAGAGGGAGGGTCCTGCTGGAAAGGGAAATTTTCTTGAGCGGGAGCTGTTGGTCGAGGCAGCCTGCACGGTCAGCACTCACCTCATTCCTTGTCTCTCCACCATCCTCCTCCCTTCGGCCTCGCTCTTCATCGTGACAATCCAACATGCCTACCACAAGGACAGGTCGGCAGAGCTCGCCGAGCAAGGACGCTGATAGTCCCTCCAAGATGCGCGTCCAACCCATGCGCGGCGCTCGTCTTCGCAGTGCCTCGCCCTTCTTCGACGCTTCCAGCGCGTCTACCAGCGCCTCGGCATCTCAAGCCTCACAAGCTTCCCAGGCCGCTTCACCATCCAAGTCAGCGCGCACCTCGCCGCGCAAGAAGGTGGCAGCTACCGCTTCCCTCCAGGCTCCCACAAGAAGGTCCACCCGCTCGCGCTCCCGCTCCGTCGATCCCGAGAGCTTGACTGCCATCGACGAGGACACCTCGGCTCCGCAGACCCGAGACGTTTCCGAGGCACCCGACTCGGAGACAGACGTCTCGCAATCTCAGCACATCCAAGTAGAATCCGAGGGGGATAACGACGACGGCAGCAGCCCCGAGTCCCGCCTGCCCGCCATCACCGAGGAAGTCGACTTGCCAGCAACGAATGTCATCAATGCAGACGAGGATGATGCCTCGTCGAAGGCCAGTTTCGACAGCGAGGATGACTCTGCCAGCGATTCCGACTCCGACTCGAGCTCCAGCGCCAGCTCGGACGATTCCAGCTCGGACTCCTCGTCTGGCGACGACGACGAAGAGGACGCACCTGCCGCCGCCGATCTTTCTGCACTGCTGAAAGCCTCACAGCAAGCGTACAAACAGCGAACACCCGCAGCTCCTGCCAAGAACCGATTTGAAGACAACCAGGACGTGATTTCGTTCGATGCCGATGCCAGGGAGGCTCGCGACTCGAAGCGCGCCACCAAGAACGTGCCTCTGGTCGTCCGAGCCAAGCAGCAGGTGTCCAAGTCGCAACCGGGGCCCTCCAAGAAGAAAGAGGACAAGCTGGACAAGCAGATCGAAGCTCTCGAACAAGGCGCGATCCCAGCCGAAGTCAAGAAGTCGAAGCACGCACGCACCGTCCAGACCACCGCTGGCTCCAACTGGTTCGACATGCCCGAGTTCGGCGCCTCTTCCTCTCGTCTTGCTGCTCTCAAGAAGCAGTCGGCCGCCGACAGCGGCCATGCCAAGGTCACCGGCGGCGATGCCCGTCTTGCCTCGGCCGAACAGCTGCGACGCGAAGTGCAGGCGCTGCGTTTGCGCAACGCCCTCGATCCCAAGCGCTTCTACCGTGCCTCGGCCAAGAACCAGGCCATGCCCAAGTTTGCCCAGCTCGGCAAGATCATCGCCTCGCCGCTCGAGCCCAAGGCGGTGCTCTCGCGCAAGGAGCAAGGCCGCACCGTCGTCGAGGAGCTCATCCGCGACGCAGAAGCCGCCTCATATGCCAAACGCAAGTTCTCCGAGTCCCAGGCAAGCCACCGCTCCAACTATAACGGCAGACGCAAGCCTCCGTCCAAGAAGAAGCGCACCTAAGGGTGGCATCAGCCATCAAAACCCAATAAGATACCCGCAGACATCCGCGCCAGAAGGACATCCGATCGGATCGGCTTCAGAATGCCACCCCGATCTGCCCACGCGCCGATCTCGCAGAGGCCAAGCACGCCCAGGGTTCGCTGCAATTTGGTCAGACTCGCTTTTGGCTGGCCCTGTGCCCCGTCAGCCCTCTGCCTGGCCCCCACGACAAAAATTTTTTTCCTCAGAGGGAAAGGGAGACTCGATTTCTGCATGGCACCAGTGACTCGAAACACCGCTCTGCCTGCGCCGAGGGACCGCCAGTGACGCCGAGCACTTTTCATCCTGTTCGCACATTTGCGAAACGGCGACTTCGAATGGTCATGGCAGCGGCCACGCTCATGTTCGCAGCACACGCAGAGACCTGCATACTGTCGTGTCTCTGAGAGAACGGGCTGTTGCGGTGCGTCAAGTGGTGCGTCAAGTGGTGCGCTTCGCTCGTGGCTCAGCAGCGGCTGTGGGGTCTGCCACATCGCTAGCAGCAGCTCGCCTGCATCCATCAGCGCCCGACACAAGGCAAAGCCCCTCTCGCCTCAGGTGCGTCGTGGACGGCAGCCGCAAAGCAGTCCGCCGATTTCGCCCCGCAAGCTCGTCTGCAGATGGCTAGCCGTGGCTGGGCTGGCCGCCTCGCAACCTGGATTGGGCCGAAAATCGCAGGAAATTCCAACTTTTCGCCTCGGCCGCCCATCACGTCGCGCTGCTGCTGCTGCTCCTCCTGCTCTGGCCTTTCGCTGCTCAGCGTCCTCCGCCAGACCGCACTCGGTGGGCCACCGAAAAAGCACTTTCCGATCCTGCCGTGCTTTTTTTCGACTTGCACGTCGTGCTGCCATTTTCCCTCGTCGTGGCTTTCCTCGCTCAGCCAATTTTCACCTCCCTCGCCCCTCTGCACTTCGGCCCAGGGCGCAGTCGAATCGGCCGCACACGCGCGCCTGCCACGGCCGTCCTCTGTTGATCCGCACCCTTTCCCCCTGCCCCCCAATTCGAAATCTCCTGCCAAAACGCGTCGCCCCCCTACCATCAGCTCAGCCAGGCGTGCAGTCGTATCAGCTCGACCTCCTCTTACCATCGACCCTGCATCCGCGCCGCCTGCCTTGCGCGCGTCTTTTTTCGTTCTTGCTCGACCATTTCCATCCCTTTCTCGAGCTTTTGAGTCGATCCTTCCCTCCCATCCGACTCGACACGCCTCCCCTTTTTCGCCCCAGATCACCGCATCCCCTCCCTTCCGCGTTCCTTTTTCGCATCCTCACCTCGCCCTCCGTCTCCCTCTTGGCCTGTACGGACTCGCTCGCGGCGCTGCACACTTCTCCCTCTGAGCCTGCTTGCGTCTCGCCATCCACCTCCTCCTCACCCTCGTCGACCTTTTCGCCTCACCCTCACCCTTCCTTCTCCTCGTCCGCGTCCTCGACCATCCCTTTCGGACGTCGCCGCCTTTCCTTTCTGCGCGACCTTCTTGACCCGTTAATTTCGTGTCGACCGCGACCGCGTCCGTCGTCATCATCGCATCGGTCGCCTTCCGAGCTACTTAGTTGAAGCTCGTCTCTTTCATTTTTTCTTCTCGTTGCTTGTCATCGAGTAGCGGTCGCATTCAGTGCAACGTTTTTGGCTTCCCTGTACACTAGCTTGGCTCGATATTGGCCTACATACCCCCACCAAAATCATCGTTGCGCGCGCCCGCACCACCGCCTCACGCCCTTTCGTCGTCGTCGTCGTCACCATCGGCATCATCGTTTGCCTTCGTCATCACCACCCTCTAACGTCGTCGGCTCCACCCTCGCCATCAGCCATCTGAGCTTCGCCCACCTTCGCCAGGCTCACATCACCCGGAGCGGACATCCACCTCCTTCCTCCTCGGCTCATCCGTCGTAAGCTCACACAGCTCGGCGCCGACACACCTCGTCGCCGCACTTTTTGCTCGCTTCCGTCGTCGTCATCGTCGCCTCCGGTACCCTTCACTTGACCTGGATGGGCTCGACGGCAACGATCTAACTCGTCACCATCCGGCATGGCGAGAGGCGTGGCTCCCGTCCCCGCTGCGACGTCGTCCAGCAGAGTCAGGAACAAGAAACTCTCCTATAGGCAGAAGCGTAAGTGCCATCACCGCCACCACCACCGACCTAGCAGCCTGGCTTCTTGCTCCAGGCAGCAGGCCGCTCTTCCGTACTCTGCTGCATCGATCCGTGCTAACCATCTCAATTTCCGTCTTTTTTTCCAAATTCTCTTTTTCTGCTGCTGGCTGCTGCCTTGCTGAAATCTCCTTCGATTTATACGTGTCCATCCACCCAATCCGCGCTCGTCATCATCCAAATTTTCCTCCGTCGCGATTATCCGACTTTTCGTATCGTCTCTTCCTGGTGTCACTGTCACTAAAATTTGTCTTGACAACGCATCAACACTCAAACCTTCGACAACGTCATTTGACCGCCATCACCTTCCCGTTCACCACCACGCACGCCACCATTACTATCCTCGCCACCATCGTTCGTCCTCTCGGCCACCACGTGCCTTGACCAATCACCACGGCCAACAACTCTCGACACCACCAATCCGTGACGCCGGTTTCCCGACCCCACAGTATGCGTTCAACGTGGCTCGCATCTGCTCAACGCCGCCACTTCGGTGGTGGCCGGGCCCGAGCCTGAGTTTGAAGGTCAGGAACATGCGCAGGACTCCAATCTTGGTGTCGACGCCAGCGAGATCTCGGAGCACCATCTCCAGGCCGCGCTCTCGTCCAACCAGCTTGCTACATCCGAGGCCAATGCCGAGGCGGCCAAGGCTGCCTACAGCATTCCTGTGCCAGATGCGCACGGCACGCTATCCAACGCCGAGTTTGCACAACTCTACCCCTCGGGCGTCTACTCGGATCCAGTCACGTACATCCGCTTCTCCGAGACGGTCGAGGACTGCATCAAGGGTCCCAGCTATGACATGGACGAAGATGACCAAGATTGGCTCGACACCCGCAACGCCAAGGCACAGGAGACCCTGACGGCAGCCATCCGCAGTGCCAAGACGGGTCCTCTTGCAAGCAGTGGCGCCAAGGGCAAGGGCAAGGAGAAGCTCCGTGAAGAGGCCATCGAGAAGCTCGTCGCCGAAAATCAGGGCAGCTACCGCTTGCTTTCCGAGGATCAGTTCGAGATGATCATGACGGTCTTCGAGCAGGTCACCAACGAGCAGGTCCCCTTCCTCCACCTTGATGTCACCAAGATTCCAACGTGCGAAGAGCTGGTGGCGTATTTCGAACCGTCATCCTCGATCTCAGCCCAGGCTCAGCCGGATCTGCCGGAGCTCAGTTGGGAGAAGACGGTCCCCAGTTCGAATTCAGGCTCGAGCTCGGGCTCATCATCTCAAGCTCGCCGCCCTTCCGTCGCTGCATCCCGCTCCAATGCGTCTCCGTCCTCGCCAACCGAATGGTCGCCCTCAAACCCCTTCAAGAATCTGGCCGATCTCAAGAATCTCGCGACGATCGTCTATCCGCACTGGAAGAGCCGTCGCGAGGACCGCGAAGGGCGATCGGTTGCTCCCATCCTCAACTTCGACGAGACCAACGACAACGACCCTTACGTCTGTTTCCGCCGACGTGAGGTGAAGCAGATCCGCAAGACGCGAAAGACGGACGCGCTTCACATCGAAAAGATGGTTCGTCTGCGCGCGGAGCTCGAGCATGCTGTGGCGTTGACCGAGCTGGTAGCTCAACGAGAGAAGACCAAACGCGCCTCGTTGCGGCAAAGCCGAGAATGCTGGGAGAACGTCAAGGATCTTATGGACATCAAGCGGCAGTGGGGCATCGTGGGTCCGCAGCAGGGGTTGGAAGACGAAGAGCTCATCTCCGGCGAGCGCAGAGATCCGACGCAGGCTGCTTCCGGGCCGGCGAAGAAGAAGCGCAAGGCCGACGAAGCGGCTGCGACGATCAAGCTTGCTGGCCGCAAGTCACGAACAGGCGAAGGCGACGGTGCCTCTGCGACTGCTTCCGCTGCAGGCGTGTCTGGTATGGGTTCCGCCATTCTCGAGCGCGTGCACGCAGTCCAAGCGTATATCGAGCGCGAATGCCTGCGCAAGGCCGACTCCGATCTCGGCTGGGAGGAAGGCAGCGATGCAGCCTTCCAGCCTATCCCGGCGCCAGCACCTCTGCGCGCATTCAGGCCCATCCACACCGAGTCCTCCGACGACCCGCTGCCCTTCTCGCCCCTCTCGACCCGCGCTGGTCGTCCGCCCTCGTTCCGCAGACGCCTTGGTCGTGGCGGACGTGTCTTCCTCGACCGACGCCTTCCCGTTCCCAGCCCCGTTCCCACAAATCTTGCCGATTGGCCGCGCTACGGCCGCACGAGGTCCGAACTGCCGGGCACCGAGTCACGGTCTTCAACCACGGCGCGGTCTGCTGACACATTGTCGATGCCAGAGGCGTCCCCCGCTCAATCGACATCGCCTAGCAAGACATTGATGGGTCCCTTTGCATTCTCGCCGGACGTACATCCCCAATTGCTTGCCTCGGCGTCCCACCCATCGGTTCAATCCGTGCTCAACCAAAGCACCGACGCTTTTGGCGGCCCCTTTGCTCGCAGCGGTCCGTTTGCCGGCCCTGCGAGCACCTCCGACTCGCACGACGAGACACCGGGCTCGCAACACTCGGACGCATCCAGCACGTCTTCCGTTTCGAGCGACCGATCGCGGCTCAGTGGCACCTCTGTTGGTGTTGTTAGCACACAGGCCACCGAGGTCGGCGACATCGACATGCTCGGCCTTGACGAGGAGCACGAGAAGGAGTCCGAAGAGCGCGCTGGTGCCTCTGGCGACAGCGACAGCTCGGAAGACGAGCTCTCGGATCCCGAACGCGAGCTGCAACGATGGGTCAAGATGGAGGAGCGGTGGAGGTACGACGACGAGGCTGGCCGTTTCGCCGGTCTTGGTCTCACTGCGCTTGGAGGCATGGAGGAGGACGACGAAGCTGTGCTCGACGACTTTGACCAGAAGTTCATGCGGTACAGGATGACGCTTCTGGAGGAAGCCGACCTGCTCAAACTGTCGACCGATCTCACGAATCTGCAGCAAGCGCAAGCTGCTGCTGAAGCTCCGGCCCCGAAGCCCGCAGGCTATGTGGAGCAACCAGCATCGTCAACGTCATCTGCTGCCGTAGCAAAAGCGGCCGCCGCGTCCAAGACGAATGGCGCGCCGGCTGCCGCCCCGACCGCCACTTTGCCTGGCCTGCCAACCACTGCGACTCTGCCGATGCCCTCGGCGGCGCGTACCGCGGCGGCGACCGGTGGAGGTGGTTCGCAGAGCGCGCTTCAAGCACAGCAGTTGCAAGCACAGCAGGCACAATTGCAGATGGCCATCCTGCAACAGCAGCAACAGCAACAACAACAGGCAGCCGCAGCCGCCGCACAGGCACAGGCACAGGCGCAGGCAGCAGCGGCGGCAGCACAAGCGCAGGCTCAGCAAGCGGCACTTGTGCAACAACAGCAAAAGCAGCAGCAGCAACTGCAGCAGCAGCAACAGCAGATGCAGGCGCAAGCCCAGGCCCAGCCTCAGACTCAACAGCAACAGCCGCAGCAACAGGCGCAGACCATGGGCGCTCAGCAAGGTGTTGCGCAGCAGCAGGCACTGCCGCAACCGTTCGGCGGCCAGATCATGTCGCTGTCGCACAACAACTCGCAACAGGCCCAGCTCGCTGCGTTCGCTGCAGCACAGCAACAGTTGCAAGCGGCCCAACAGGCCGCACAACAGCAGCAGCAACAGCAGCAGCAACAGCAGCAGCAGCAACAACGCCGGCTCAGCGGTGTGACGGCTCAGCAGCAGCAACCGCAGCAGCAGCAGATCGGGCTGCCGGTGCAGATGCAGATGCAGATGCCGATCCAGCTGCAGATGCAGTTGCAGATGCAAATGGCCGCTGCTGCTGCGCAGGGTCAGACGCACTTGCTCGGCCAGTCGATGCCTTTCGATGCCACGTCCATCCAAGCTCAGATGCAGCAGGCGCAACAGCAGTTGGCGAGGTCGATGCCGGCCCAGAGCATGGCTCACTCGTCGCCGATGCAGTCGAACGCCTTTACGGTGCCAAACCCGCAGCCGTTTGGGATGAACCTGAGCCTCAACATGAATGGCAACGCTGGCAGTCCGCCGATGCAACACGCAAGGG
>AWNI01000022.1:1214202-1240133 GCA_000517465.1 Moesziomyces aphidis | reverse complement strand
GGGAATCCTAGGTGCTGCAGTTCTTTTTTTTTGCTGGCTTTTTTGCGCACAGTTAGATCGCACCTTCTGTCGCCGCTGTGCAGTTCCTACGCTTTGCGAGCGACAGGTGGGCTTGATCGAGACCTGAAATTTTTTCGAGCCGCTGCTGTGGGGCCGGGGCGCAGCTGCTGAGCAACCACCGGAAGACGGAGGCTCAAGTTTGGCCACTGCGCGCCAGCCTCTGAAGCCGCCAGATGCAGCCGCGCCCGCTTGCTTCCGACTCGAGAAATCCTCGTCATCTCCACTTTGACTCGTTCATCGGCGTCTGGGCCAGGCACCTTTCTTTCTCCACCATCCCGTCGACCAGCTCTCCCACCATCCATCTCTGCTTCTGCTGCATCGTCACTTAGAAGCGCCCGCTTTCAGCACACTAGGCAGTTTATCGACCACTGCCCTCCATCTCTACATAGCTCTTCAACATGGTCCGTCTCGAAGAGGTTCCCGACGAGGAGATCCTGCGACAGCAGCGTGCATCGACTGCCGCCGCTGCCGCCGCCGACGACGATGACTGGGAGGAGGAAGACGACTCGGATGCCGAGGTGAGTTGACCCCGCAAATGGCCGCTCTTCTGCTTCTGATGGCTGCATCGATTCACTGACACTGGCGATTTGCTTTGGAACAGTCCGACTTCTCTGACGACTCGGAAGTTTCGGAGCGCGGCCTTGCGCTCAAGGAGGAGACGGTGTGGGAGCGCATCTCTGCGCTGCGCGACATTATTCCCCCTTCCACACGTCGCTCGATCGCATCCACATTCAACACCACCACATCCTACGCCTTCACCGGTGGGCTGCTGCTCGGCAAGCTCGGCTGGGTCGTCACCACCTCGGCGCTTCTCGTAGGCCTGCCCTTTGCACTCGCCGTCGAGGACGAGTCGAGGATCGTCGCGCAGGAGAAGGAGATGATGGCCCAGCAGCAAGGCGCCCAACACATGCTCGCCCCCGCAGGCGCACCCGGCGCACCGGCACAGGGCCAGCAAGCCGCCCAGTACCAGCCACAAGCACAGGCTCCCCAGGGCCTCCGTCCCCCCGGCTTTTAGGCTTTGATGTCTCGACCGATCCGTACTAAAATATTGCCGCAAGCGCCTGCCGGGGCGGCAATGATGTCCACATCAACCATCGGACGCCTGCAAAGCCAATTCGTTGCGGCGAGGAGCGCCTCGTCGTCTGTTTGTAATACTAGTCCACACACACACCACCACCACCACCACTGGGCCCACGCTGCTCCTTTCTCCTTCCTCGTTCCTCTTTTCTCGTCCCTTTCAGACCGAGCCAAATAGGCGTGTGGAAAGGCAGCAGCTCAAGCCATGTCTTTGCAATTCCGAACCATGCACAACGATCTACCTCTGCGAAACTGAATGCATCCGGGCCACGACTGTACGACGCATTCGGGTCAGAGTGCTGTGGTTGAAGATAGAGCGGATGGACGACAGTGCGACAGACAGTGCGGGCAAGTGTGGAATTTTGACGTGGTGAGGCGCCTCCGAAAAAACAAAGTGGAGCAAGACAGCACAGGCCACCAGCTATCTTCTTGGCCGTCATCTTTTGATCTTCCAAGTAGGGCGGCTAGCACCGGCGGGAGGTGACAAACATGACCTACTAGGTCGAGTGGGGGGAAGGATGCCGATGTGTATTCACTGTGCGACGCCGGTGGAGTCGCTGTACATGCGGTATGGCAAGGACCACATTGTGCTCACTCCCTGCATCTCGACCAGCTGCAATTCCGACCGGTCGGGTCTTCCCGTCTTGGCGGATGAGTATCTCGAACACCACATGACCGTGGTCGTACTCGACCTCATCCTTGCCAAACCAAAGGCGTATCGACATCTGCTCTACAATCGTGCCAGCATCCTCGCTCCACCCCGACCCGAACTTCGTCCTGCAAGTGGGAGTGGATTGGTGGAATTGGTCAAGCGCGGCTTGGCGTTGGCGCTGGTAGATGCGTATATCCGGTGGTTCTATCTGTGTGTTCAACCACCTCAACAACAACAAGGTGCAGAGGGAAGATGGACGACGTTGGCAGGGTATCTTCCCATCCATGCCGGCGTGTTCTTTCCAAGCCTATTCACCCCCACAACGCGTCCAGCCCGCGCGATCGAAGCCGTCTGCAATCCTTCTCCCTTCTGGATCCACCTGCATCCTGCAACCGACGATCCAATCTTACCCACACTCGTATCGTACACCAACGTCCTCCTCATCACCCTCATCGAGGCACTCGCTCTACACGCAACGGTCTCCCTCATCACCCTCTTGGCAATCCCCCAAATCCAACACACAAAACCTAAACGCTCCACCGATCCATGGCTAGCTTCAAAAGCCCTCTTGCTCTCCCAACTCTCCCCCCTCATCTTGCTCACTCTCGTCCTGCTCTGGTCAACCAAGTTCCCACACGCACATGCGACAGTCACCACTAACGATCGGTCCGCCCTCATCTGGCTCATTCGCACCTTCCTCGCCAGCCTCAATGCAGGCGTCGCAATCGCTACCGTCCTCCCACCCAACAAGCCCGCTTGGCCTCCACTCATCCTCACTGCAGGCTGGACAGCGCAGACGCTCACCAGCTACGCACTCTACACCGCACTCTCGTAGTGCCACACTACACCAGCCCTCGAATAGTCGGTCTTGTTGGACGCGTGCATTGTGTCTGTGTTGCTTGTCTGAAGTCTTGCACGCTTCGACGGTGCAGCCAAGCCAGGAGAAGCTACGCATCGGAAGCCAGGCCGCCACGATACGCCGACTGCATGGCGAGCCGCTTGACCTGGTCGAGCGAGATGGCGCCCTGGCGGTAGGCGAGCGTCTGGCCGTCTTCGCCCTGCACGTGGATGACGCCCTCGTCGCTCACAGCCACCGGCAGCGACTTGGAGTCGGTCGCCTCGTCCGTCCCGCCGGCATCGACACGCAGCGCATCGTCGTCGTCATCGTCGTCCTCCATGGCCGCATCCCTGCCGCGGTACGCAAAGCCGTCGGGGCCTTTGTATCCGAATCCGCCGTTCTGCAGGCGCGGCGAAGTGCCCGAGAACGTAGACGCGTTGGCCGAGGGCGGCGAACCCGTGTGCTGGAAGCTCATGCCTGGACTTGCGCTGAACGCGCTGAACTCGCTCACCACCTTGCGCGAGCCCGAGTTGGCCGCCGAAGACGTCGACGCGGAGCCACCGAACACGGTCGAGCTGCCACCGGCCGGCTTGGGGAACGGCACGTACGGCTTGTACGACGACGTGGCCCGGCGCGTCTGCAGGTACTTGTCGCTGAGGCGCGAGCCAGCGACACGCTTGATGTTGGGTTTGGCCGCGGCGAGGTCCGATGCGGTGGCCCACACCTGGATGTTGTGGCGCGACTCTTCCGTGTCGCGGTAGATGCTCTCGATGTGGAGCTGCTTGGTGCTCTCGTTGCGCAGCAAGAGGCGCTCGTGCAGCTCGCGCGCTACGTCGTCCATCGGGTTGCTCTGATTGCCCTCCAGGCTCAGCGACTGGATGCGTTCGGCGATGGCATCGCCAATCTCGCGGTGCAGCCGCTCGAGGTCCATCGCCTCGCCCGCGATGCCGAGAATCACGTGACTCAGCAGACTGGCCGTAGTGAGCGGCACCAGCATCGCGCCCGTGATCTGGACGAGGCCCTGGTAGAAGTCGGCAGCATGCTGGTAGCCGGAAAGCGCAGGCTCGCACGCAATCATGAAGAGCGGAATGCCCGCTTTGGCGTATTGTCGAGCCAGCCGCAGCGGGTCCTCGCCGTCGGGCGAGCCGTCGTGGAAGCCGTCGCCGTACTCGCCGATACCGTGTGGTGGGGCGTCGGCGATCAAGACGGCAAGCTTGGTGGCGTGGGGCCGCCAGTCTAAGTCCAGGGCAGCCTTCATGGCGGCTGTGACGGCCTCCGGGCCGTCTCCGCCTCCGGAAGCGTAGAGGGTCTTGAGATTCTCTTTGACCTTTTCGACCTCGGTGTGGAAGCCAAAGTTCTTGACAATGTACGAATGATCCTGGGGCGGATGGTCGCGGTAGGCGATGAGACCGATGCGCAGTGCTCCTGGGCCGCTGAGCTGCTCGGAATGGATGATGTTCTCGCAGATGGTCTCGATGTTCTTGGTTGCGGAGTTAATGTAGCTGCCCATCGAGCCTGTTGCGTCCATGATGAAGACGAGATCCATGGAGCGGCCAGGCTCGTTCCAGATCGAATCGCTGGAGCTGGAGGCATGAGCATTGCTCGCATCCTGGACGCTCAGATGTTGCGCTGCGGCGCCAAACATGCCAAAGACGCCGCCAGCATTGCGCGAAGAAGAGCCGGCCGTCATGACTCGCACTTTGAGCTATGCCGAGGGGTTCGAACTCGACTCGTTGACCGATCCAATGATAGTTTCGGAGCAAATAACGGAAGCCAGAGCTTCTAGCCGGGTGCTGCTCTGGGACCGGCAGCGCTGGATGGAGCCCAGCTAACTACCACGAGCAGAGCTGAGTAGATCGAGACAGCCCGGGCGTATAAGCTGGTCGTTGACAGGCTCAGCTTCCGCACGCTCGACCCGGATTTGAATACGGCACACGTTCTTGGGTCCGTTCGTATCGATCTTGTACAAAGTCGGTGCAGCCGATCAATGGTGCGAAGGGGATGGAAGCGGGACCACACGGTGAGGTGTTGCTGCTGAGTCGAGCCTTGACTCGTGCTGTCCGCAGCGCCTCGGACGATCCGCGTTGCATCATCCACATCGCAACTTTGACTGCGCTGTGTGACTGTAACGTTGGAAATTGTGTGCTTCGCGCGCTCCACATGAAAACTCCACAAAAAGATCACATCACCCGCACCCTCACTTTCACTCCCCTCTGCCGCACGCACAGACACGCCAAAGGACCCCTTTCAGCAAGCGAATCTCACTCCGCGACCCTGAGCGCCTGCCTCTCTTGAAATCACTCTTTTCCGCACCCTTTCAACAGGCCCCCACATCAGGCAACATCGGGTATCTGTCTCAACCCCGCCCTTTATCCGCTCACAGACAATGCGCAACCCAGGCCTTCATCGGCATCAATCGCGAGCACATCGGCTCGAAAACAGACTCGGCGGGTGGTATGGATCGGATATGAGCTTCACATTGAGGGTCTGGCATGCGGATATCTAATTGATGCAGGGTGTCTGCGAATCTTGTAGGTGGGGGTGCGACTATCGGCGCTTGGAGGGGGCGGCGGGCTTGTCCTTGCGCGCCTTGAGCGTTGCCATGATGCGCTTCACTTCGCCGTCCATGTTGTTGGGGTCAAAGTAGGCGGGTGCAAAGTCGTACAGCCACTCGGGCTTGACCTCGGTGATGGTGCGGATAAAGTTGCGCGTGGTCAGCACGAATTCGTGGTAGATGACAAACTCGGCCGCATGATCGAGCGTCGAAGACGGGTGCGGCGACACAACCTGGTTGTCCTTGATCGTCTGGAACGCCTTTTTGTTGCCGCCCGCACGGTGCGCCACCTGCATGAAGAAGCCACACGCGATGGCCATCTGGATGTTGGTGTAGTAGCGCTTGTCCTCGAACGACGTCGAGACCAGGTCGAGATTGTGGCGCTCCATCAGACGCTGCAGCTGCGAACGCACGTTGTCGGCCTGCATCAGCGCACGGTGCGACAGGTAGTTCTGCCAGCACCAGTCCGCCGCCGTCTTGTTGTCGCGGCAGTTGGTCTTGTAGGCGTGATACACGTTGAGCAACGTCAGGTGGTCGCCGTCCGGATGCGCGAACTCGGCCTGCGCAGCATCCGCCTGCTGCTTCTGCGAGTTGGGGCGCACAAAGACGTTGGGCACCGAAAGCATGGCTGCGATGGTCAGGATCTCGTTCGAGCACTTGAACTCGGGACTGACGATCAGCATCTTGGCCAGCTGCGGGTCCAGCGGGAAGTCGGCCATGATCTCGCCCAACGGCGTCAGGTTGCCCTCGTCGTCGAACGCCGCCAGGTAGTTGAGCAGCTCGAGGGCACGCATGATCGTCTCGGGCGCTGGCGGGTCCATGTAGTCGAAGGTGACCAGATTCGAGATGCCGAGCTTCTTGAGCTCAAGCACCGTGTTGGCGAGGTTGCTTCGCAAGATCTCCGGGTAGCTCTGCTCGATCAGCTCGTTGGCCCAATCCTTCTCGGTGTACAGCCTGAAGCACTTTCCGGGGCGCGTACGGCCTGCACGACCGGCGCGCTGCTGGGCCGATGCTTTCGAGATAGGAGTGACCAGCAGCGACTCGACACGGATGCGTGGGTTGTACACCTTCTGCTTGCTGAAACCCGGGTCGACCACGTAGACGATTCCGTCGATGGTCAGCGAGGTCTCGGCAATGTTGGTGCTGACGACGACCTTGCGGCCAGGCGGGCCGTTGGGCGTGAGCGGCGCAGGCGCTGCGTCGAAGATGCGCTGCTGCTGTGCGGGCGGAAGCGACGAGTAGAGCGGCACCACCTTGAGCGGTCCGCATAGATCCGGGTTGGTGGCAGCCAGGTCATCGGCCTCCGCCTTGATCTTGCGGCACGCATCCTCGATCTCCTCCTCACCGGTCAAGAAGACCAGAATATCGCCGGCATCCTCTGCTTGGTGGATCATGATGACCGTGCGGATGGCAGCCTCGAGGTAATCGGGCTCAGGCTCGGGCGTGTAGAACGTCTCGACCGGGAAGGTTCGGCCGGGTACCTTGAGCAAGGGTGCGTCGTTGAAGTACTTTTGGAACTTGAGTGCATCGAGCGTGGCGGACATGACGATGAGCTTGAGGTCCGATCGTCTTTGCACCACCTCCTTCAGCAGGCCCATGAGGATGTCGGTAGCGAGCGTACGCTCGTGCGCCTCGTCGAGGATGATGCAGCTGTAGCGCTCCAGGTTGTGGTCGTGCATGGCCTCGCGCAGCAGCATACCATCGGTCATGTATTTGAGGAACGTGGTCCTGCGATCTGTCGCATCCTCGAATCGAATGGTGTAACCGACTTCCTTGCCGAGCGAGACATCCATCTCCTCGGCAACACGCTTGGCCACACTCATCGCAGCCACCCTACGGGGCTGGGTGCAGGCGATCATGCGAGGAGCGAGAACGCCATCGGGTCCCTTGGTCTTTTGTGTGTTGGGCAGGTCGGAGTAAGCGACGAACTGAGGAATCTGAGTGGTCTTTCCGGAGCCGGTCTCGCCGATCATGACCATGATCTGGTTCTGGTTAAAGAGATGGTAGAAGTCGTCCATTTGCGCGTACACGGGCAGCTCCTTCCTCTTGGCGAGGATCTTTTTGTATTCGTTTGAGTACGGCTTGGGAATGACAGAGAAGGGGTTGACGTCGCCCTCCATCACCTTTCGCGCCTGAGCTCCGGTCACCTTGCGTGGGATGAGGCCGGCAAGCGGGTGGTCGTCGGCGATGGAGCCATTGGTGGCGGCGGCGGATGCGGCGAGTTCCTCCTCCGACATGTGAGCCAAGTAGGGGTTGGCGATGGATGCCTCTGGCGTCGAATTGGCGGTGCCGTCCATCTTGCTGCGCTTGGACGGGCGAGCAGCGTCGGCGCTGGTGCTAGCTTGAGCAGCGGCCATTTGCGCTACAGCACCAGATCAAAAGGTACAGGGAAAAGCGGATGAAACGATGATATCGCCCACAAGAGCTAAATGGCAGGATGCGTAGAGACGGTTGTAGGAATGAGAGGGTCGTCGTCGCAAGAAGGTGGATTGGATCGCAGACCTGCGCCACATCCGACTGAGCGAGAAGAGGGAGGTGGAGCCAAAAATTTCCCACCACGCCAGCCGGCAGGGAAATTTTCCAGGAAGTTGCACGGACGACCCTAGCCTGAAGAGGCGAGAATGTAAGCATGTCTCAGCAAAGAATTAGTTTGCTCTCAACATGTTACATCGGGAATTAACGTGACGATGGAGAAATTTCGCAGGCTGGGGCGCATTTTCACGCTCAGGAAGCGCGCTTCTGTGCTGTCAGTTGGCTCTGCCGATCCGGGTGGCCCGGGCATGATGCGGCCGGCCAGCTCCACCAGAGGCTGCAGCCATGCGCCGGAATTGCTGCGGGGCGAACGGACGAGCCTCGAGAACAAAGCGGCCTGCACCTGTGGGCCACCCCGCTCGCCAGCATCGGAAGAAAACGTGACCGGATCACCCGAGACGGCGCAACTCAGAACAGACCAAGCTTGTTTCTGTCTCTTTCTTCACCACTGTCATCCCCCACACCCTCCCCTCTGATCTCGTCGTCCTCATCGTCTGCACACGTCTCTGCTGCATTCTCAAAATGATGCTCCAATCGACCCGAAGCGCCCTTCGCGTGGCCAACGCTCGCAGCGGCCTCATGAGCCAGACGGTCGGCCGTGCCTTCTCCACATCGATGGTGCAGAACAAGGATGTGCAGAACATCACCGTCTTCGGTGCTGGTCTCATGGGTGCCGGTATCGCACAGGTACTCGCGCACAAGGGCAAGTTCAACGTGACGCTCTCGGACGTCACGGACAAGGCGCTGGCCAACGGTCAGACCATCATCTCCAAGTCGCTCGGCCGCATCGCAAAGAAGGCCATGGCCGAAGCCAGCGCTGAGGAGCAGGCCAAGTTCGTCAAGGGCATCGTTGACTCGATCAAGGTCACCACAGACCCTGAAGCGGCTGTCAAGGATACCGACCTCGTCATCGAGGCTATCATCGAGAACGTTGGCATCAAGAAGGACCTCTTTGGCTTCCTCGACGGCAAGGCGCCCAAGGATGCGCTCTTCGCCTCCAACACCAGCTCTCTCTCCATCACCGACGTCGCCGAGGCAGTCTCGGCACAGAGGCAGGAGCTTTTCGGAGGTGCGTAGCCCGGGAGGCTCCTCGACTCGACACGCTTTTCGTCGACAAGCTGACCATTCTTTCCGTCGTCTCCCCGCAGGTTTCCACGCCTTCAACCCGGTCCCTCAGATGAAGTGAGTTCAGATGCTTTCGAGATAGCGCCAAGCACAAGCTTCCGGCATCTACTGACACATGACGTACACTTGCAGGCTCGTCGAGGTCATTCGTACCACCAAGACCAGCAACGACACATTCGACTCGCTGACCGAAGTGGCCAAGCGCATGGGCAAGACCCCCGTTGCCTGCATTGACTCTCCTGGGTAAGTTGGCGTGGCGAAGGAAGGACGAATGTGATTGCAACTTGCTGACGCCGTTTTGTGTTTGGAATGCACAGCTTCATTGTCAACCGCCTGCTGGTGCCTTACATGCTCGAGGCGATCCGACTGGTGGAGCGCGGCGAGGCGACCGCCAAGGACGTCGACATTGCCATGAAGCTCGGAGCGGGATACCCCATGGGTCCCTTTGAGCTTGCCGACCTCGTCGGTCTCGACACGCTCTCGCACATCGCCAAGGGCTGGAGGGAGACGCGCGTCAAGACGGGCGAGATCTCGTCGGAAACTGTTGCCGAGTCGTCGCTTCTCGAGAACCTCGTCAAGCAGGGCAAGCTCGGCAAGAAGAGCGGCGAGAAGGGCGGCTTCTACGAGTACCCTGCTCCTGCCAAGAAGTGAGCAGGCGTCGATCAAGGCTTGCTTCAGGTAAAAGCCTTCACTTTGACACCCGCCCTGCCTGCTTCGGCAGATCCGACAATAGAATGTTCTAATCACTCGTGTGCAGTGAAGCGTAAAGTGCAATTGCGAGGTCGGGTTGGCCGATCAAGAGGTCGGGCAGAAAGTGACAAAGTCGTGCAGGGTTTTGCAGCGGAACAAAGAAAAGCAAAGGAGACAGCGCGTGCAACCTAGCTTCGATTCAGCACGAGTAGGGTGTAGCGGGGACGGTGCGCGAGAGACGGATGAGACCCTGCGCGGGTATAAAGGGGAAGTTGTGAGATGCGAAAGGCCTGGTCTATGGACATGGCGACTCGCCTACGAACGGCGGGAGTCCCACTGCCTGAGGTAATCGATGCCCATCTGCTTGGGCATGGGGCCCCAGTCTTTTCTTTGACGATTGCGTGGACGCCTCTTGATCTGCTCTTCTCCATCGTCTGCCATGTCCTCATCGTCCTCGTCATCGTCCTCATCTTCTTCCTGGTCGACGGCTGACGGAACCGTGCCTGGCTTGCGGAAGACTGGTTTGGAAGCACGTGTCGCCTCCTCCTTTTGCCGCGACTTTTGTTCGAGCATCTGTCTCTTTTCCAGTGCCTTGCCCGAGAGAGCTGCCTTCTGCACGGCAACTTGCTTGAAGACCGGTGCACTCGAGGAAGAGGCCAGCGCGGAGGACGATGCGGAAGATCGCACCTTGCCCTGGGCAGCCTGCTTCTCCTTGAGCGATGGCTTCTTGTAGAACTTGGATGACTTGCCCATGGTCGATGCTCTGAAGGTTTGTGAAAGTCAAGAGGACACCTTCAAGATGTAGAGAAACGTCGGAATTGTTGAAGAAAAATGAGTCCTTCCAAAAATTCGCCGGGGAAAGCGCCTGGAACCGGAAGTCGGAAGAGCAAGCGCCTGCACCGCGACAAGAGCAACACCAACACCACTTCATCCGACACGCGAGCTACAAGCCTATACGACGCAACCCAGTCTTTGCCGCTTCCATAGCCCACAGAGACCTTGGCGCCCTGCTCTCAAGTCGGTCCAACTTCTTTCTTTCCTCTCATTCTCGTCTCCCATCGACAGCATGGGCTCTAAAGGCCAACAGGTGGACTTGATGTCCTTGGACGTGCCTCAGGTAAGCTCCCTCTTGGAAGCTAGCATGTCGAAGCGCTGAGATGTCGAATCACTGACGCAGTTTTCCTCCTCTTTCGTGCTCAATTACTTTCGTTGGTTCAGCTTCTGGAGGTCAAGAAGCAACTGGAGACGGAGGTGCAACACCTGACTTCATCGTTTGGCCAGTTGAAAGCCGCGCAAGCCAAGTTCAGGAGCTGCATTGACAGCGTCGCCACCATCAAGCCCGAGAACAAAGGTGCGTAGTAGAGTGGATCCCTTATCAACGAGGCGAGAAGGCTAACTCCTCGTTCATCATCTGCGGCTTTCATTACATCGCCTGGCTTGTCCATTTTGCCCGCCACCAGACAAGACCACATTGATCCCTCTCACATCGTCACTCTACGTCCCCGGCAAGCTGTCGGATCTGGAAAACGTCATCGTTGACGTCGGCACAGGCTACTATGTCGAAAAGGTAAGCCTCGCTCGTCGACCTGAAACATCGTTGGCGAAGCCTCTTGCTCACCTGGATGACGCTCTCTCGACTCGGCCCGCAATGCCTTCGTCTACATAGTCGACCTCGGATGCTACCAAGATGTATCAGGAGAAGGTCGAGTTCCTGACCAAGAACCTCGAGCAGCTGCAGGAGACGGTGCTCCGACAACAAGAGAATCTGCAGACCACCGTCGAGATGATCCGCTTGGTAAGTGCGCCCAAGCCAGCACTCTGAGTCTCTTTTGGGAAAAGTCGCGCTGACCACGATGCAGTCTTTCTTCGATTCCGCTTGGAGCAGAAAGCTAGGGCCGAGCAGCAGGCACAGCAGGGGAAGGGTGCCCAGGCAACAGCATCGGCCTAGTCCAGGCGGCGGATCCAGAGCCGTTCTCATGTACAGTAACACCATCACAATCATCCGTTCGCACATCATTGAATGAGTTCATGAGATGAGCAGTCAACGCAAGCACCCACGGTGCTAGTGACACCGCCAAAACGACCCGCTGTCAGATCCATGCCATGACTGGGGATGGCAGGAAGGACGATGGACCCATTTGGCTTCAGATGCAAAGTGTCTGTTCAAAGGGTCTCACATGTGGAGTTTTTTTCAAGCCAGCCAGGGTCTGGAGGGACGGGCCTTGCCCTGCTGCTGACCAATGGCTGTGACTGCCACATCCAAGCCAGGTCGCCTTCGGAAGAAATGCCAAAAACAAAATCAGGCTGAGTGGCGGCCGCTGCTGTGCTCGTGTGGCTCCGCGTCCTTTTTTTTGCGAGTTCCGGGCTTTTGGCTAAAGGCCAACTTCAACACTCCACGGCTTCGTCATTCTGTCCAAAGGCGCTCTCGGCTGGCTTTGCACACCTTCTCCCTTCACTCCTCTTCTAATCCTCACACCGACTCGGCTTCACACCGCTCGGGGCTCGCAGAACTGACAGCCGTCAAGAGCTCAGACCCCATCGCTGCTCTCGGCTTCATCCACACGGCTCGCAAGCAATCCACACCCCTCGACTTTCTCGTTCCTCCACACACGGCATCGATGACCGACGGACGGACACAAGTGATGGTATGATTGGATCTCGATGCCTGGGTCCAGGCGGCCCGACAACCGCATCACGAGCGCTTCGCGCCTCCGGTGCCGTGCGCGCACCATGCGTGCTCTCACCGCCCGTGGCCGAATGCTCATATCGAGTGTGGCAGCCTCCACCGCCGTCTCCCCATCTAAATACCCGCCGCGGCTCTCGCAGCTTTACATCCGACTCACACGTAAACGCACACTCCGCCAATGCCTCTCGCCAGGCTACATCCGCCGAGCCTGGCAGTATCGAGACTTTCGTTCATGATCCGCCGTTCGCAAAGGCCAAGGTCAAACGACTTCGACGCGTGCACAATGCGCACCCACGGGATCCTTTTGGAGCATCTCCCGATATGAAAGCGCCTACCTCGGCGTCATCGCAGGACCCAATACCTACCGGTCACGACCGAACATCTGACGCCATCACAGGCTCGCACCTGCATCCGCCATGCGTCACCAATTTGGGAGAGCAACCGCCGCCGCTTCGGTCCACCCACCGTCTGGATCCATCTTTGCTGCTCGAGTATCTCACCACGAGCGGGACCGAAGCAAAACACCGCATCAAAAGCCAGCTGCCTTCAGGTCTCCTTCTCATCGATGCATATCTGCTTCTGCGAGATAGCCATCCCGAGAGCCTCTCCGCCCTCTCCACCCCAAACATCTACTCCCTCATCAGACATGCTGGCAGGGAGAGCCTCGGTGGCGTCCTTTCCCTTCTTCTTCAGGACGTCGTGGGTCCCGAGCTCAACAACCCAAACGGCCCTCCCGGCCTCTTCCAAGTCAAGGCTGGAACCCAAGACCGCTACAGGCTCCTTCGTGAGATCCTTGCGCGATGCACCCAAAGCAACTTCCTGATACACGACGGCAACATTCTTAACATCTTTACGCTCATCCTCCACGATCTCTGCCAGATCCGCCAAACCGATACAGACACAAGCAGCGCTTCTACCATCGACAGAGCGTATGCCGATGGAGACTCTGGCAGCGTCCAGATCCCCGACACCTTCCCAACCGGAGAGGCCAGGCGTCTCGTCAAGTTGGCTTTGCAGTTTGACCGGCCGGAACTAGGCCCAATCGTCAAGGCTCTTCGAGTGCATCTCGAGACTCGGAACCCAACCTTTCCAACAGCCCGTGAGGGTGCTCAACTCATCGCTTACTACCTCCAGCCCAACTTACGCGACTTCGAGTCTGGTCTAGACGTCGTTCGCGCACTTCGCGACACCAATGCTCTGGCGCAAGATGTGATCGACGATGCTGTCCACGACGGCAGACAGTACTTTGACGCGCTACAGTCCGCTTTCTCCTCGGTTCCAGACGACGCACATGCGTCACCGTCGCAAGAGGAGCTGGAAAAGGTCTGCCTGGATGTCTCGCTCCGTATCGTCGGCATGAAGTGCCTCATGGCCCAGCGCCCCGACGGAGGAGTGCAGTACCGCATGACGCTCGAAAGCCTGCTATCGAGCTTCCGATTCGATCTGGTCGACTCCTGCCAGGAGATCCCGGGCTGTGACCTTCGATCTCTGCTCGATGTCCCTGTGAACAACATCCGGACAATCATCAAAAACTTGCTGCAGAGTCAAAACGACCCTCTCAGCGAAGTGCTGTCCGTTCTGCAGCGATGCGACCCACGCATCGTAGCCATGCTTCCGAACACCGATTTGCAGGAAATCTGCGATGTAGGCCGTGACCTGGAAACGCTTCGTCAGGCTACCGAGATCTATGCTCTCTTCGTCAAAGCCAAGACGACAGCACGCCTGCCCCTCCAGGCGCGGCACATTCTCGCGCGTGACGGTTGTCTGACGAATGCGGAGATGTTTCTGATACTCATGCGAGTATTGCTGGACAGGGGTCAGAAAGTCGGCATTGTGGCCAATTTGCGTGCGCTCGGCGTGCTTCCCTTGACCGAGGCGGCCGTGCGTCAGCTCAACCTGCGCTTCACACCTGCACAGAGAGCCAGTCTCATCACGCTATTGGCCAAGGCTGGTGCCACCGACGACGCATTCCTCCTATTCCAGCACTGGTCGCAATGCCGGTACGAGGAGGGCCTCGACTTTGACTCCGCTCGCAGTGTCGCTGCCAAGTTTCGCGGTCCTGACTCGATCCAGGTCGGAGATGCGCTAATGGAAAGACAGATCCGACTGATGCACGAATCGGATCGTCAAGTCGCCATCTCGGCCTCATGCGTTGTCGCCTTGGTCCGCTCCCTGTGCTCGAACCGGCGCTCAGGTGACGCAGATGCCTCGCCAGCGTCCGAGACGCAAGCCGCGTCCGAGGTGCCAAAGGGCTCTACCGAAGAACAGCTGCGAAGGGCGCGGTTCGTCATCGATGCATTTGTGCAATCATGCACATCGGTGGATTGGACGCACTATCGGCTCACGGCGCTGGCTCAAGCATGCTTCCTCGTCAGGGACGTGCCTGGCGCCTTCTATGCGCTCGCCCAGATCAGTTTTCTTCGACAGCTGCCAGACAAGCTCGACATTACGGTCCTGCTTGGTGGATTGATGCATGTTGACCCGGACCGGGCGGTGAGGCTCTTCATCCAACACGCCTCGGTCCCCAAGACGCTCACAGCGCGTGCCAAGCAAAACACCGACGCATTCGACGCCGAGCCGGCTTCGCAGACGGAGAGCCGAACGCACCGATCGGCGACACTCCCTCCCATGAAGGCATCGCCAACGTTGGTGTCAATGCTCATCAATCGTGCGATTGTCCAAGGTCGAATGGACCTAGCGGATCGGTTGTACAAGTTCGGCGAGATGACCGGCATCAAGAACCTGCCTGGACATGTGGCATCTATCCGAGCGCTCTTTCTTCCGGATGTGGCACCGAACGCCGTCGTCAAGGCGATCGATCGCGCGCACGAGACTGGATGGAAGTCCGATCCTGGCTTGCTCGAAAGCCTCTCGCAACGACTTCTTCGGCGTGCTGTAGAGCGCATCGGTGCTCCTGGCGAGGTGTCTAAGCAACTGGGAGTTGGCGGAAAAGGAGGCCGGGAGCGTTTCGCGCTGCCACCTCTGAAACGGCTAGACTTGGCCAAAGCTGCTGCAACGCTGATGCGGATGAGTGCGCAAAGCATGGACGTCGTCAATCTAAAGTCGGTTCATCTTGCGCTCGAGGCCATCAACAGCGTCAAGACGTCCTTCGCCCGGCCAAATGCGAAGACAACCGTCTCTTCTTCGACTGCAAGGCAGCGCGATCCGGAGAAAGATCGCCTGCAGTGGATCGGAATCCTGGACGAGCTCGTGCACCGGCTTCGCTGGGCCACGTTCTTCGACACGGGCAACGACTATCGGCACAGTCTTCCGCTGTGGAAGTCGAGCAAGGCCAGGGACGGGCAGCTCATACCAGCCGAGCTGGACGACATGATGACGCTCGGGTTCGAGGGCCGGGGCCGGAAACGACAGGCGGCGGGAGGAAGAGGAGCATCAGCGCCACGCCTGGCTGAAGCAACGGACGAGTCTCAGCACGGAAACGATGCTTCGTCGTCGGAGGGTGGAGATGTCTCTAAGGACGCTGCGCTGCAGCAGCCTCGTGCATCCTCGCCCAATGTGCTCCCTGCCATCCTGTACCGGCGACTGATGGAGGCGTATCTGGCACTGGCGGATGCCGCGGGTGCAGCAGAAGTCGCGGCGTGGATGCGCGACGAAGCAGGAATGGATATCGCCGAGTCTCAGCGTGCCGCCACCACCTTCGTGAGCCGAATCAAGGCCGCGGTACGAGACAGAGAAAGCGACACGGCGCACGAGTCCGATACGAGTAACATTCTGCGCATGCTGGCCGGCCAGCAGGGCACGGCAACCACAAAGCGGTGGTGGACCCCCTAGAGCTCGAAGGTGGATTTCACTGTATACTACTCTACATTGTTTAGGGAAGCCAGGGCTTTGCAACATGCTCATGACAAAGTCTGCCGTGTAGAGGGCAAGCTTCAACAGCGAGAAGCAGCCTGCGGCGATAGTGTTTGAGAATTGAGGCTGATTCGCACGATAAAATTGTACCTGCGAGCAACCGTTCCCGCCCGGGCTCGTTGTCTTCGCGGGCGGGCAGGGCTGATCGGATCGCGCCCCGGAGGCAGCCTGCGAGCTTGCAATCGGATTTGAATTGGTGGCAATTCGCACCTTCCTGGCTGGAATATGGTTTTTCGCGCAGGCGCAATACAAATCGCCTGCGAAGGGGCACTTGAAGGGCACTTGAAATTCCACGGCAAGAAGGACTGGGAGCGGAGAGGCAGCTGCTGAGGATCTGGCGTGCGAGAAAGCCAGGGCTGCGCACCAACGCAGCTGCTCGGCCAGCTTCTTCGCTTCGCTCAGGCTCGCGGAGGGTTGGGTGCGAATCCGAATCGCATCGTCGCTTTTGGTCTGGCTTGGTGATCTTCTCCACCTCACCTTCTTCGTCCACACCTCCCCGACATCGTTCTCCATACATCGACACAATGATCGCCCGTGCCGCCCTCCGATCCAGCCTCCGCGCCGCCAAGGCTCCCAGCCCGCTCGCCCAGCTCGGCGCCCGCCGTGGCTACGCCGAGGCCGTGAGCGACAAGCTCAAGCTCTCCTTCATCCTTCCCCACGAGGTAAGATCCATACGACCAAGGAAGATCCCTGCTCGCCCTGCACCATCATGATATCAGCACATGCAACAGTGAAGGAGGAGCAACAGACGCACGACAGAATGAGATGTTCGGAAAGCAGGAAACACGCAGCATGGAAGGATTGGCAGAGTTGGCGGTGGAATGCCTGGGGGGCGGTGGATGCAGTGGTACAAGTCACGCTCAACAGCTCGTCCCAACTCGATGGCAGCGAAGAAGAAGAAGAACAGCATGGCATGCCGCTGGCGTCAGAATCGACAGCCAATGTCTCAGGGCTTGGAGTTTGGAGGCTCATCGCGGACTATTACTGGACGGACACGCAAGGAGAGCAACAGCACCATCGTCGCCTGCCATCAGCACCGTTCAGCCGTGCGCTGCATCGATTACCTACGCATGGCTAAATCTCTTGGAATGCTGGATACGAGAATGACAGCTGCACGAGCAGGGTTCTTGCTATGATTTGCAGGATTTCACCATCACTGACACTTGTTTGCTCATCCCTCTCGCACGATTGCACACGCTCAGGCCATCTACAACTCGACCGAGGTGACGCAGGTCAACATTGCGGCGTCGACAGGAGACATGGGTATCCTTGCCTCGCACGTTCCTTCCGTCGAGGAGCTGCGACCCGGTGTGCTCGAGGTGGTCGAGTCGAGCGGCACCAAGAAGTGGTTCGTGTCTGGCGGCTTTGCCACGGTTCACCCGAACAACAAGCTGGTCGTCAACGCCATCGAGGCGTACCCGCTCGACAACTTCTCGACCGAGGCGGTGCGCTCTGCGCTCAGCGAGGCCCAGCGTGTGGCTTCGTCGTCGTCGTCCGCGGAAGCCAAGGCCGAGGCCGAGATCGAGATTGAGGTCTACACCGCCCTCCAGGCTGCTCTTGGCCGCTCCTAAGTGCGACGCAGCCAACACCGCGCGCAGAAGCCGTCGAGCCACAGCTTGAATCCATGCCCGGATAGGGACGCTGTGGCGCAAAACGCTGACGATCTGCGCGGTCTTGTCTGGTGCCCGCATGCCACAGACGAATACGAATCTTTTAGAATCAATTGCTGGATGTGCTTGTGCTGCCATGCAGTGGCAATGTTTGCGGGCTGTGAGCATCGGAATGCGGATCGACGCAGCTGATGTCTCGCGAGAGATCGGAAGGCAGGGCGTTGGGATTGAGATTGAAAGGCGTACGATACAAATACAGATGATGCAAGGATGGAGGGCGACGAGAGATCTAGGCCAGCAATGGCGGGTATGCGGGGGGTGGGGAAGAGTGAATGTCACTAGGAGGGCCTGACAAAGTCCTGCGAGAGGTCGACGCCTTCGAGATGAGTGTTTTGGAGCTTGAAGCGGCGCGGACCGGATCCCTTTTTCTTCTTCTTGTTCTTTGCGTTGGCTGCGAGCTGTGCTGCCGAGACGGGTGCATCGAGCATGTCGGTCGTCGTCAGACCCTCGCGCTCAAGCTCCTTGGGCAAGTCGACAAGATCCGGCACCTTGAGCTCGTGCCACAGCTCTTTGAACTCTGTGGTAGCGGACGCAACGTCGTGATCAGTAGTCCGCATTCGATGAAAACACGCTTGAAAGGAGAGTACACACCGTCATCTACGCCCTTTGCTTCTTTGCCACGGAGTGGATTCCAGAAGACCTGTTTGATGGCGCCGTCACGTTGGCCGCGGAGCACGAGAACCTCCCTGTCCTCGCGCGGTTCGGCCTTGCTGAGTTCCTCAATCGCATCTCTTGCTGCAGGGTAGCTCTCGCGCAGCTCCGCCAGCCGCATGCCTGCCGCCGAAGAATTGCCAGCGCCATTGCCTGGATTGAGGTAGCGGTCCTTGAGCAGAGCAACCAGGTCGGCGGGGGTGCGCAGATCGTAGTCGGGCTTGTACATCCACAGATCCGTCTTGGCATCGTACAACACACGGTCGTGCACCTTGAAGCGCGCAAACAATCCGCTGTTCGGATTCAGCAACGCCGGCAGACCCTGCGAGAGCGCAAAGTCTTCGAGGCGCACGGGGTTGGCATGGTGCTTGAGCGCATCGATGGCCGAGGCGAGCTGCGTGTTCTCGTGGATGCCCGAGCCCGTGTTGGCCGGCTGGCTGTACACCGTCGTGGGCTCTCGGCTCATTTTTGATCTGGGGCTGACGAGCGGTCGAGGGAGCGTAAGTGAGAGCGAGGAAGGATATGCGGTGGAAAGAGCGGGAACACTTCTCGAGGTCCCTGCGTCCGAGGCTGGCGAGCGAATCGGGCACGATCGATCCCAGATCGAGATAAGCCCACATGCTCTGGCTGCTGCAGGATTCGGCGCCTCGAGCTGCATCCGGTTTGTGGGCCTCGCCAAAGCGTGCTCTGGCTGAGTGAGAGTGAGGGTGCTGGCTTGGCTCGCTGAGTGACGCGCTGCCAAAATGTCCGAAATCCAAAGTCAAGCCACCGCTGCTTTAGCGTCCGACCGGCAGCAAAATCTGAAACACCCTTTCACGCCTCAGTTGGAGCTGCAGCTGCAGCTCACCGATCCGGTTCCAGCTCGACCTCGCGCGGTACCAGCAGAGCAGCAAGGCAGCAGAGCAGCAGAGCAGCAGAGCAGCCAGCAGCCCCGCACGCTTACAAGCTTCCGGCAACCGCTCTTTCTCTGCACCACAGCACCTCGATCGGCACCCTGGCTTTGCATCGTCTGCCCCCCGACGCTCCGGTCAACATCGTCCTCGTCCTCGTCCTTGTTCTTATCACCTTACCCACCTATTCTACTCCGCGACCCCTCTTGGCACCCTTCTGCCAGCTTCTGGTGCATTTCACGACTCCGACTGGCAAGCACGCAGTACACGGTCCCGCTCATTTGATCGCCAATCTTTCCCGGCACGGTTCTGCATCCCACCCTAGCGCTATCCCACTTCCTTTGTTCTTTTTCTTGCCTGGCAGCGGCGCCCCATCTCTGCCACCATGCACGTCCAGTCTCGGCTCCGGCCGATGATGGACGAACTCAAGATGAAGGGCATGACATACGGCATCAACTTCTTCATGGCCTACCGTCGCAATCATGCCACCATCCAGCGCGTCCTTCGAGTCTCCTACATCCTCTTTATCCTCCACAACCTCACCCGCACCCTTCGTGCAGGCTCGAAAAAGAAGCCCAAAAAGGTCGCACCACCAGCCGGTGAGAACGAAAAGGCTGGCGCAGTGGCGAGTGCACAGCCGGCTGCCGACGTGGACGACTCTTCAGCAAGGGGTCGAGGCGGACGCCGCGGCAAGAAGAGCCGCGGTCCTCGTGTCGAGGTCGATGCCGTCTTCTTCGAGCGCCTAAAGCGCATCCTCCGCATCGTCGTCCCCGGCTGGCGCTCCAAGGAGGCTGGCCTCCTCATGCTCCACACCCTCTTCCTCGTTCTGCGAACCATGCTCTCGCTCTACGTCGCAGATCTCGACGGCCGCATCGTCTCCGCCCTCGTCCGATCCCAGACCCGCCAGTTCATCACCGGCATCCTCTGGTGGATGGCCGTCGCCGTACCTGCCACCTACACCAACTCCATGATCGAGTTCCTCCAGTCCAAGCTCGCCCTTTCGTATCGCAGCCGCCTCACAAAGCGCGTCCACGACGCCTACCTCACCGACATGACCTTCTACAAGCTCGGCAACCTCGACGATCGCATCAAGAATGCAGACCAGCTCATCACCGTCGATGTGGCAAAGTTCAGCAAATCGCTCGCCGAGATCTACAGCAACTTTGCCAAACCCATCCTGGACGTCTGCCTGTACAACTACCAGCTCATGGGCCGCGTCGGAGCCGAGGCGCTCATCGGCATCAACATCCTCGTCTCGGGCTCGGCCACGCTGCTGCGCAAGCTCACGCCGCCCTTCGGCCAGTACGCCGCCACCGAGCAGCAGCTCGAGGGCGAGTTCCGCTTCAACCACTCGCGCCTCATCGAGAACGCAGAAGAGATCGCCCTCTTCCGCGGCCAGGCGGCCGAGCAGAACGTCATCGAGCGCGCCTACTTTTCGCTCATCAAGCACGTCAATCGCGTCTACCGCATCCGCATCATCCACGGCATGACCGAGGAAGGCATCATCAAGTGGCTCTGGGGCGCTCTCGGCCTGTGCATCTGCGCCGTGCCCGTGTTTGTGCGTCTGCCGGGCGGCGGCAAGGGCTTGGATCTCGGCTCTCGCACCGAGTCCTTTGTCACCAACCGTCGTCTCTTGCTCTCCTCCTCCGACGCCTTTGGCCGAGTCATGTACTCGTACAAGGAGATCTCGGAGCTCGCAGGCTACACTGCGCGTGTCTCGGAGCTTCTCGACACCATGGACGCCATCAAGGCTGGCAAGTTCGAGAAGAAGCTCGTCTCGTCGGCTTCGATCGAGGAGAACGCGCTGGTGCTGCAGGGACGCGGCTCGATCCAGGAGGACACCTCGCGCACGGCCGGCGTCGAGTTCCGCGACGTGCCCATCGTCAGCCCCAACGGCGACATTCTCGTGCCCAAGCTGAGCTTCCACGTGCAGCCGGGCCAGCACCTGCTCATCATCGGCCCCAACGGATGCGGCAAGAGCTCTCTCTTCCGCATCCTCGGTGGTCTCTGGCCCGTGTACGGCGGCACGGTCAAGAAGCCACCCACGTCCGAGTTCACCTACATCCCGCAGCGTCCCTACCTCTCGCTCGGCACGCTCCGAGACCAGATCATTTACCCACACACGGCGCAAGAGATGCGTGCGCGCGGCAAGACCGACGAGGACCTGCTGGACATTCTGCGCGTGCTGCAGATCGAGCACATTGTCGCACGCGAGGGCGGCTGGGACGTGCAGCGCGAGTGGCGCGACGCTCTTTCGGGCGGCGACAAGCAGCGCATCGCCATGGCGCGCCTCTTCTACCACAAGCCCAAGTACGCCATCCTGGACGAGTGCACCTCGGCCGTCACGCTCGAGATCGAGAAGATCATGTACGACCACGCCACCGAGCTCGGCATCACCATGCTCACCGTCTCGCACCGGCCGTCGCTGTGGAAGTACCACAGCTACGTGCTCCAGTACGACGGCCAGGGCGGCTACGTTTTCACCAAGCTCGACGCAGAGAAGAGGCTCGCGCTGCAGGAGGAGAAGCAGGCGCTCGAACAGAAGCTGCTCCAGGTGGCCAGATGGCAGGAGAGGCTCGATGCGCTCAAGGAGGCGAGGCGAGAGCGCACCCACTCGCGCGTCGGCTCGCCGGTGCAGGAGAAGTTCGCTCCCCTCGCGGCCGCCTGAAAATGTATCAATCCGCTGTCGCAGCTAATTACGAAGCGTATCTGAAAGAGAAATGACCTTCGCCTGACGAGCGTGAGCCAGGCAGGCCGACTAAAGGGATCTGTTCCTGCGGTGCTTGTGGTGTAGGACTGGTCGTGCGATCCGGTCGGACCGAGGCTGGTGTGGAGGTGATGCTGAGTTCCGACTCCCGAGGCCGAATGCTTGCGGACTGGAAAATTTGCTGGAAGAAAAGGGTTCACTGCTGGTTGGCCGCTGCAACCGCGTTCAGAACGGCCCACCTGGACCAGTTGCTCTCACCATCATCCATCGATTCCTCTTAGAACCTCACGAAGGACAGCAAATGAGCAGAGGATGGTAGATCGTATACCCCCTCGTGCTTCAAGCGCGGCCGCAGGACTCGTGACTCTGCTCAGGCTGCACAGCACATCCGCAGCACGACCAAGCTCCAGTCGGCACTTTGCATCGGTCACCTCCCAAGCCAGCTTCCAAGGTACCAGCACCGCACCGAGCGCTCGTGCATCCTCGGCCAGCATCTATGGCCGTTCAGAGATTGCGTTTGGCAATGCCCGCTCATTCGCCTCGTCGTCGAGTGCAGGCGTGAGTGCGCACCGCAAGCAAGCCGGCCGCGAGAAGGCGAGGCAGCGAGCGATGCGCCAGGAAGAAAGGGTGCTGCGTCAACGCGAGAAGGAGGGCTACAACGCTGCCCGCTCCGTTCCACGCCGGCCACGTGATCCCATCGACGAAGATGTCGAGGCGAGCATCCGCGAGTACATGGCCCGCACCGGCCCGCGCGGCGAGCGCCTCACGCTCGCGCAGCAAGAACGCCTGCTCAAGCAGGAACTCAAAGGACTCGGACACGACCTCGAACGAATCGAGAAGAAGGAGGCTGCAGACAAGGCCACGCAGGACCTGCCGGAGCTGGACGATCAAACTCTCGACGAGCTCTACCAGGCACTCATGCTCCCACCCCCACCAACGCCCGAGGAGGCCCGACTCGCACGACTCGAGGGCGGCCGCAGAGAGAGAGGTCTCTTGGACCGTATAGAAGACGGCAGGGGTCGAAAGAGACTGGATAGGCTCGCAGGTCTGGCGCTTCCGCCCTCGACTGTGGAAGTCAAGAGGGAGAGGACGGCGAGGGATCTCAAGCAGAAGCTCATCCACGCTCGCGAACGAGCAAAGATCCTCCTGCCTCCGTCCAAGTCGACGTCGCAGGAAGCCTCGGCCGTGCCCCTGCAAGCGGAGGCAGCTCGAGAGGAAGTGGGGGAAGAGATTTCTGATGTGGACTTCGCAGCATTGCCGTTCGAAGAGCGCCAGGAAGTCCGATTGCAGCAGCTCTTTGCGCGACTGGCGCTTGTACAGGATGGCGCCGATGCCGCAGGCGACGCCTCGGGGTCCGAGTCGCTTTCGGCGATCAAGTCGGGCCTCGCCGGTCGCATCGCAAGGATCCTCAAGCAGCACGAGTACGAGCTTCATCCATCGACACAAAGTGCCCGGCGGCATGACGACGATCTCAAGCAAGACAGTGAGGTGGCGGAACAGGCCGATACGCACTCGCCCGAGTTCGAGAGCGTGCGTCTCGACCGACGCGCAACAAGCCTTGCGACAGGCGAGGCAGAAGCTGAACCGAGCGAGGCGATAGCGACGCTCGGAGAGAAGAGCGATGTGGTCGCCAGAGCGGATGCCATGATCAAGGATCTTGGGTCTGCCGAGTCGCGTGCCTTCATGCTGGATGGGATCGAGCGTCTCGTGCGTTCGGCCAAGTCTGCTACTTCGTCTGAGCTTGCATCTTCGGGCTCGCAGGCCTCACATCTGCCACTGGGCGTGGCGACGACGGAAGAGTGGATGGCGATTGCAGTCTCCTCCGCGCGCGCAGAGGACGACGCCTCACTGAAGCGCACGCTGTCGCTGATGGAAGCGGCGAGACATCCGGCGTCGCTCGAGCTGTACAACAACGTGCTCGACGTCTACGCATCCAAGGGTCGCGTGGCAGAGTGCCAAGAATGGTTGCAGCGCATGACGGAAGCCGGACTCACTCCCGATGACCACACGTACCACAGCCTCACCAAGGCCTACGTGACGAGTGCGCAGTTCCTGCCTGCACTTGAGCTGCTCAACTCGCTCGAGCAGTCGGGGCATCCGGCGGCCATGGCGACGTACACGCTCGTCATCGACCGTCTGCTGGATCCGGTCGCCATTCCTCGCTCCGGATCGGCAGGAGTGTCCAGTGAAGAGCGACCGGAGCTGCAAGCGCTTGCATGGAACGTGTTCTACCACATGCGGCTGCATGCGCATCCTGTGCCCGATGCGCCTTTGTATGCGCTCATGATCCGCGCGTGTGCGCGCGGTATTGCGCAGCCACACGAGATCGACGACCCGACCAAAGCCTACACGGCTCTCTCTTCCGATGCCAGTGGGCGCAGGCACGCACCACGCATCAGTGACGCCGAGCGCGCGCTCGACCTGTTCCGCGAGATGACGACGCGCTACAACGTGCGTCCGAACGCCGAGGTGTACAACAGCCTCATCCTCGCGTGTGCGCGCCGCAAGGACTTTTACCTCGACACCTTCCGACTGCTGCGCGAGATGGTCGAGCTTGAAACGGAGCGCGCGCACGCCGCGGACGCCGAGCCGAGCGGCATGCTCAGATTCGCCCCAGACACGTACACGTTCAATGCGCTGCTGCAGGGATGTGCGAGGAACCGCGATCTGGCGAGAGCCAGGTGGGTGCTGGCAGAAATGATTCGCACCACCATGCCGCTGTTCGATCCAGAGGTGAGGGGCACGTTGAGCAGTCAGGATGTGGTCGAGTTGCTCGCCAAGCGACCGAACCACGAGACCATGTGTCACATCTTCCACACGTACGCATCGTACGAGCCTCCACTCAAGCGCGACCACATGCAGATCACCCGGAAGACCGACTCCTTGACTCCGGAGGCTCAAAGCGCAGAAACACAGGCAACACCATCGCCCGTGGAATCGAACAAGGAGCCGGCGGCTCAGACCGCGTCGACGGAAGTGGAGCCGAGCAGCGACGAGACAACGCCGGAAGAAGCAGCCTCGATCTTCAGTGCGCTTGTGCCGCAGACTGCGTCGGACCTGGTTTCGGAAGCGCGCTCGCTGTTTGCGCGCATCTTGGCGGATCAGGCGCAGCCGAGTGGCGATGGGAAGGGGCGTATGGAGGGTCCGTTGGGTGGGGTGGAGCCGGGTGTGCGCGTGGTCAATGCGTACCTGACCGTTTTGGCGGCGCACTTGCCCGTGGGCGTGCGCGCGCGCGTTCTGCACTCGGTGTTCGCCGCCGTTCCTGAGCACGACGAACCGACGCTGGAACACGGCCTGTTTGCACGATTGGGTGTCGAGCCCAACGAGCATTCCTTCCGCATCGTCCTCGAAGCGCTCAGCGAGCTACCTCCCGACCCAGCCACGGGTGCAGACATCGTCCAGGACATCTGGTCGCGCTTCGAACGTCTCTTCCCTCAGTCCGATCGAGTCTCGAGCGACCTCGTCAAGCTTCCTGTGGCCAAGGGCGAGGGTGTAGATTGGACCCAGGTGAGAAAAGCCTGGAGTGCGTATATCCACTTTTGGGCCAAAAACGTCAGCCTCGCAAGTGGAGACAGCAAAGAGGCCCAACCAGGACTCGACTATGCGATGGTGCTGCTTCGTAGGTATGCTTCGCTGTATCCGCCGCGCGTACAGGGAAAGAAGAAACGCAGACGCCCTCTACAACCCCCACCCGGTACCAAGGTCGACTTGTCCCCCCTCCCAGTGCCTTTAAAGTCGCTACACTCTCTTCACTTCCTCGCCAACCCTACCCCACTCGAGGAGCAACCAGCGACACCCAACCCCGGCCTCGGGTTCTTGGATGTGCAGCTTCTGCATCACCGCCTCGTGCGATACTCGCGCACCCGCGACCTCGCCTACCTCGCCTGGATCCTCCACCGATACGCCGCCTCGCATTAGAACCACAC
>AWNI01000022.1:1178720-1204838 GCA_000517465.1 Moesziomyces aphidis | reverse complement strand
CTGCTGCTGCTGCTGCTGCTGCTCTGCTGCTCGCGATTCTACCGAACCAAAATTCGGCAGCCGCACCGGGCCAGTCCAACTGCGCGTCGTAGTCAGGCTTGCAGCCCACGCTGCATGGGTGCGCAGCAGCCCGCCCACTGCACCAAAAGATTCACAACACGCTGCACACAACGTCCCCCACGCCTGCACCCTGCAAATCGAAATACGGCGGGGCCATCCAAGCAAAACCACCGAAACGGCCAAGGTTTGTCCAAGGTTTGTCGCTCAACGCTGTGCCTAGACAGTCGAGCCCACACTATCCAATTGATCACAACGCCGGCGAGTGGGCAACATACGGTTGAGAAAGGGCTTCGGCACGCCCACGCAGGGTGGTGCGATCCGGACTTCGGCATCGGCTGTGGTTCGAGCTTCAGCAGTCAACTTTTTTGGGGAAGAATTTGCCCTTGCTGCTCGCTTTGCCCCACACGGATGCCCGACCGAACGTCGGTCCAAGTGGGCAGGCGGGATTGTGCAGGAGGGAGAGAAATTGACCGTTGCAATTTTGAAGCCACCGAGACGGCCAAGCGCCGACGAGACCGCACGCGAGGAGGCCCTGACAGCTAGCTGCAGCTATCGATCTGGCGTGCGGCGATCTTTTGACACGGCGTGACAGAGTGCAGTCGGCCGCCGCCCGGCTTGGCACTCCTCGGCTGGATCCGAAGCTCCGATCCTCTCAGCACGGACAGGGCCGCCTCGTAACAAGAAAGCATCGGGCAGCTGCTGAAGAACACACAAACATGACCGGCGAGAGTGATTGTGCTGTTTGATTTCGGCGTGGCCGCGTCTATCGATGGGTCGACAGCACCAAGCCGAGCCGAGCTGAGCGTTAAATTTCCCGCTCGCCATGCTTCGCCATCCCCCGCGCTCTCCACGCTCGACAGAGCGCTATCGATGTCCACATGTTGACAGATCGACAGCGCAGCTCACATCCACTCATCTCCGCAAAAGTGAAGCTCCTCGCCGCGTCGCGATCAAAACACGCACCGTCGATCCTTCCCACCCCGCGCTTTTCCCCCGATCGTCTGCTGTGTCGCTTGACGAGTCTCGGTCGCTTGATGCAACGAGTTGATTTGCATGCGCATGTGTGCGCGCTAAAGCCAGCTGCTCCAGCCGATGTACATCTTGGCCAGATTGACCGGACTCGTGGCCTCCTTGATCAGCGCGTCCACCAGGTTGTTGGTCGTGTACGGCGGCGTCGGCTCGCGCGAGCCCAGCCGATAGATGCGTCCGTCCAGCTTGTGCGCCACGGGATCCAGCGCGCGACGCGCCTCGACCACGCGCGGGTCTTGCCGTTTCGACGACGAGTGTTTGCTCCGATGCCGCTCCTCCGGTCCGCTCCACTCGCCCAGCGGATCGTGCACCATGGCCTCGAGCACGCTCATCAGCGAGTCGCGGTTGTCGCGCAGGATGCTCATGGTGATCTCGGCGCTCTTGCGGAACACTCCGTCGCATCCCGTCACACCCATCGCATCCACCATGTTCTGCGTCAGCCGGAACGGCACCCGCTCCGGAATCTCGAAGCGCTGGCCCTTGTCGAAGAGACAGTTGAGATCCACGTGCACCGTATCGCCGCTGTTCGAGTCAAACAGAATGTTCTCGCCGTGCCGGTCTCCCAGTCCGAGCACAAAGCCCACCATCGACATGACCGCCGCCGTCCGCGCATACGCCGAGCGCGCCTGCAGCCACGCCGTCGGATCCGGAAACGTCGCCAGGAACCACTCGTGGAAGACGGGCGGGAAGTTGGCCAGCACCTTGTCCTGGAAGATCTTCTCGGTCGTCCGTGCATCCGGCGAGATGCGCGCCTCGTCCATGTGCGTCTTGACCTCGCTGTTGTAGATCTGCATCCCCTTGCCGTTGTACAGCTTGGTGAGGATGTGTCGGAAGCCCACCGTGTGCGGCACCCACTCGATCAAGCCGTGCTCCTCGTTCAGGATAAGCACCGCGTATGTCCGCACGTACAGCTTGCGCTTACGCGACTCGGGCTGGCTCTGCAGCAGCTTGTTGATCATCGAGTCAAACTCCATCAGCCGCGCATCCTTGCGCAGATCGTCCTTGGGCTTGCACAGGAACGGATAGCGATTGCCATCGCTCGCCACGATCATCAGCTTGCGCGGCTTCTGCAGACTGTTCATCACTTCGATCGTGTCGTCAAACGTCCGGATCGTCGGCAGATTCGACGGGAACGGTCGATGCATCTCCGAGATCAGATGATTCGACGGAAGCAGCACCGTCATCGAGCTCTGCAGCGGCAGCAGCAGCTCCGACGTGCCTGCCACCTCGAGCAAGCCGGGGAAGAGCTTGTCCATGCTCAGCACCGTCTCGTTCTTGCTTACGCTGTAGTCGCACAGCCGCAGCAGCTCCTTGGCCAGTCGTTGCGACGACGCCACCACCTTGACCACCTCCTTGTGGCTCGCGCCACCCTTGCTACCCAGCCTTTGGATGATCTCGTTGTAGCGTCGCTTCCTCTCGGCGTCCTTGGAGCTGGCGCCCGCCACCATCGACCACATGGATTGCTGTGGGTAGGCGAGCAGCACCTGCAGAATCATGTCCTGCAGCACCATCCATGCATCCTCGTTCTTCTGCACGATGCGCGCAACCAGCTGCGGAAACACGGCGAGCCACTGGAACGGCTTGAGCTTGCGGCTGTACCTCTTCATCAGGATATTGAGCTGCGCAAACGCGTCGAACTTTTGCGCCAGCTCGGCATCGGCGGTGGGGCCCTTCTTGTTGAAGTTGAGGATCTGATCGTCGGCGGCCATATCCATCCAGATGGTCAGCACCCTCGGCAGGGTGCGGTAGAAGAACTTGGTGCCCACCTGAGCCGATCGCAGGAAGGCTCGGCACACGTTGTAGCGCTGCATCGCCATGTTCGGAAGCAGGCCCTCGTGCGTGTCTTGGAAGTGTCCGAGGTGGTACCACATCTTCTCCGAGTCGTGTTGCTCCTTGGCGGCCTCCTTGTATCGATCCAGAATCTCGTTGGCCGTGTACCGGAAGGTCGAGTCCTGCAGCCGCGCCCGCAGCAGGCACGCCTTGGCATAGGCATCTCGATCGATCCGCACCGTCCTCCCATCCGCATCCGTGCCCTGCAGCTCGATCACGCTCGACCTGCCGGTATCCCCGTGCTCTGTAGGCTTGAAGCTGCTGACGAGCGTGTTGAGCGAATTGACCAGATCGCGGATTGCAGCATGCGTCTGCTCCTCCTTGGCGAGGATCTTGACGCGCTGCACAAACGCAAACGTCGCCTGGTTCTGCGTTGCTTGCAGTGTCGCCGAATAGGCCGTCTGCATGTGACCGGCTCGGCGAGCGATCTTGGCCGTGGCGATCCACGCTTCGCCCACCTCGTTGCCGCCACCGAGCGACGATCGCAGCGCTGCGAAGGCCGTCCTCCGCAGACTTAGCAGCGGCTCCTGCGTTCGGAAGGAAGGCAGCGTGGCGTTCAGACGGGCCGTCAGAGATTTGTTCAGATCGGACACCGTGTCGGAGAAGTTGGCTCGGGTGACCGCTCGACTGCCGCTGTGTCTACCCGCGTGCGATCGGATCATCTCGAGCTCTTGCAGCATGTGCAGGTGCAAGACAGAGTCGTACACAGACGGGTAGGAGGCTGTACCCGCCGCCACCAACGGCTTGCCCAGATCCTGGCGTGCTTGAACCAGCACGTTGCCAAACATGTCGGCGTCGCTCTGCCGCATGGCCAGCAGCGCTCGACCGATCGAGTGTTGGGCGCTTTTTGCTTGACTGCGCTGCGTGCGCGCTTCCACCTCGTCCCAGTCGCCGAGGATGCATGCACCCTCCACTCGGAAAGCGTCCAGCAGATCTTCCCACTCTGGGTGTGCGCTCAGGGCACCGCGGATATGAGTGCGCATCGTGTCGTAGTGGCCCAAGTTGCGGAGGCAGCGGAGCAAGCCGAGATGGAGCTCTGGATCGTTGGGCCGCTGCTGCAATTCGACCTCCCAACAGCTTTGTGCCGAGGTCCATCGACCCGTGCTCTCGTGCTCGCGGATTTGATGCTCGAGCGACGGAGAAATGACCCGGGTCGAGATGCCTTCCATGCCGTCCGGCTCGTCGAGGTTGGCATAGATACGATGCATGTTTTCGTAGTAGCTCTGCAAGTCATGATCGCCCTTGCCTTGCACTCGCATCGTTCGCACCCGAAGCTCAAAATTGAGCAGCGCACGCGAGTATGCTTTGCACTGCAACGACGCCTGTGCCAACAGCTCTTGGGGGATACGCAGCATTGTCGACTCGACCCCGACCAGCAGGTCTTCCCCACCTTGAGCAATCCTCGGCCGACGCGAGGTGCGTGCGAGATCCTGCCGCTTGCGTCGCATCCACACTCCGATATGGTCCATGATCGTGAAGAGTGTCTGCGCCGTCAGCAGCTTGCGCTCCGGATCGTAGCTGGTGCGGCTCTCGACCTGGTCCTGCAGGATCGTCTGCATCTCGTCGACAATGGCTTCGCGGTCTGCCACATCGCCGGAAATGATCGAGTGCAGCACCAGGTGCGGAAGCAGGTGGCGTGCGATGCCGACATCGTGCGAGCGAATAGCGACGCGGAAGACGCCAAAGATGGTGGATGCAACCTCGGCTCCCTTGAGAGCACCTGTATTGATGCCCCCCACGGCAGTCGACGCCGCGACGGACGCTTCGTGCCTCTCGACCGTCTTTGCGATGAGACGACTAGTCCAGCTCTGCAGCCAGTCGCTGTACGACTTGGAATGCATGTAGATGGGCGTCTCTCGGACGCTGGGTTTGCCGACCTGCGCACCGTACCTCGAGTCGAGAAGCGGCGTGATGGTATCGATGACGTCTTGCGAGAGTTCTGCGACCCGCTGCCGTGTCTTGATTCCAACAGTGCGTGCGCCGCCCGCAGCCAAGATAGAGCTGTTGAAACCGGCCACTTTGAGCAGCTCTTGTATGGCGTACGCCAGCCCGTTCTGTTGCGTCGTGTCGGTAGCTGCACGGAAAGCCGGCACAAGGAGATCTCGAATGAGGTGGAGCGAAAAGTCGATGGCCTCCTCCTGATCCTCAAAGTTGCTGAGGACGATCTTGAGCGGCTCTTCCACGGCATGCTCGATACGGTCGGGATCTACCGCTCCAATCAGGCCGAAGCAGCGGAAGCTAAGATCGCGAATGCTGGTGTGCTGCGTGTCGCTCCGAGCAGCGACGTGCATCAGGGTGCGAACGCATTGTCCTATGAGCGGGCTGAACGAATCGCCCGACGTGAGTGCTTCAATGTAGGAGCGTTCTTCCGACAGGAAGGCCTGCAGCTCTTTGAGTGACTCGTTGCAGATCGAAGTGTTTTCGTGCGAAGAGCGCACCAGGATGTTGCGGAAACGGCGGTCGTGGTTCCAGGCCTCGCGGACGCTGCGGAGACCGCGGCAGATCTCGGGGATCTCGGCGTCGAGCCGATCGAGGCTGGGAATGTCGTCGATGTACTCTTTGAGGTAAGCTGCGTTTTCGATCACCAGGTAATGCAGGATCGAGACTGCGATGCGCTTTCTCTCCTGATTGAAGCGATCCCAGGCCGACAAGAGCGCGGCGGCGGTCTGACCGACAAAAGGTCCGATGTCGTCAAAGCGCAGCGTGGTGATGAAGATTTTCCAGCTCTCCAGCGTCGCGAGGCTGAGAGCATCGGGCTGAAGGTGGCTGTTGAGCGTCGCCATGATCTGGGGCGTGACTGCGGTGATCGGAGGTCCGATGATCTCGACGAGCGCACCGATACTGCGCAGAGCAAAAGCGAGCTCCGTTGCCGTCCTTCGACCATGCTCCCCTGAGAGCTCCTGGTTGATCCATGTGAGTATCGCTAGGATCTCGCTCTTGAGGAATGCAGCCACTTTGGATTTTCGTTGCATCGGGTCCGTCGCCCTGCCCGCGGCAGCGGTTCCGTTGATCGTCTCGATGATAAACTCGAGACCCGCGTACGCCTCCTTTCGCGTGGCGCGATTGCCGAGTTTGACGACGAGGTAGCCGACCACGTCCGACTGACGACTGCGCAGGAGGATCTTGAGGCTCGCAGCATCGACGCCGATCAACTGCACGAGCGTGTTCAAGCCTCGGTCTCGGATGGCAGCGGAGCGCATGAAGAAGGAGCGAAAGATGGGCGTGATGTTGTCGTGGCAGAGACGCGGCACATCGGTGCCGAGCGCTCTGGCGATAAGCTCGATCATCTTTGTACCCACTTCCGCCGCACGGCCGCCAGTGCAGATCATGGAGATGAGATGCGGCAGCGTGTACTCCTTTGTGAGGTTGAAGAACGTGGCCTGGTTCATCTTGATCAGACTCAGGAAGCTGGTCCAAAGATCCGGCATCGAGATGAAGCGTTCGACGATGGATGTCGACACCTTTTCAAAGTGCTTCTGCACCAGCTGAAAGGTAGTGCATCGTTGCGTGGCGGCAATTTGAACGATTTGGGTGTAGGCGCAGGCCTTGATGAAGGGGTTGGAATGACCGAGATGGAGCACCAACGCCAGCAAGCACTTCTCCTGACAGCTTTCGACCGGAAGTTCGAAGAACCGACCCAGGCCGATCAGTGCAGTCTCGTGGTAGGCCGACGCAGAGGAATCGCCGAGTAGGTACTCGTAGATGTTCGGAATCCATGCGAACTGTGCCGCCCATTCTGCCTCGTTACCCTCGTTGCGTTGACGCAACAAGCGACACTGCCAGGCCATGGCAAGCTCGTTGGCTGCCAAGCGTGTGCCCCTCGATGGCGACCGCACGGTGCGTGCGACGACATTGTGCACCACCGCATCGAGATCGGACGGGAATTGCGGCGACTCGGGAGCGTGGGCAACGTATCGGCGTACGATGTCGACGGTTCGAGCCGATTTCACCTTGGACGCTTTGAGTGCCGCCGAAACGTCGTCCCACAGCGCAGTCACCGTTTCTGGGTCGATGAGTGCTGATCCGGCCGAGGCTTCGGGACCACCTTCGCTTTCGCCGATCTCGGACACAGCATCTTCGCAGACACAGCCACCGGGCTCGTGATTGTCTTTCTTGGAAGCGCCCTCTTTGCCGTGGCATGATCGCAAGATGAGTTGGCGCCGGGCCAGTTCACGGCCCTCGCCAGGCTCTTGAAGTGTCGCTTCGATCGGGAGCAGAGACTCGATGACAGCCCGAGCCTTGCTTGACGACGCGGGATTGCCGAGCTTCCGTCTTTTGAGAGATCTCAGGCGGGAGCGGAACTGGCCGTCGTCTGCGCTCGGAGAGACAGGTTGAGGGCTGCTCAACGTCCTCAGAACATCACGGAGGGCGATCAATTGCCTTAAGTCATGCTGCTGTCTGGGAAGCTCTTGCGTGTCGGGGCTGGTGTTGCGACGCCGGAGAAGCTCGACGATGTGCGCATCAAGATCCTGCAATAGTTGAACGTCGTAGCGACAGGTGCCCGAGGCGACACACAAGATGGTTGCTGCCAGGAAGCAACGGAGTGCTGAAGATCGAAGATCGTTTTCCGGCTGGGTGGCTTGATCCGTGTCCGAGCGGACTTGACGTGTGAGGAGGCCGAGGAAGGGCTGCAACACCAACGCCAGCTCTGTGTGTCGCTGTTTTGGCGTCTCTGTTGCGCAGGCAGAGAAAAAGGAGCCGAGTGCGTAGAGCGATTGGATGACCTCGAAGCGTTGTCTGTCATCGAGATGGGGGTCCTCTGTGACATCGGAGAGAGCGGATATGTGTTCGGCGCCGATTTGGAGGACGCGCATGAGGCTGGCTGGAGAGCATTCGGCCACAAAGCCGACATGGCGGGACAGGACATCGTAGGCATGGGCGGCCCAGGGCGTGTGCAAAGCCGGGCAGGGATGCTTTTGCTTGGCGCGAGTCCATCTGTGGAGCGAGAGCTCGCTGAGAAGAAGCATGGCATGATCAGCAAGGTCGAGGACCAGATACGGGAACTTCTCTGCGAGTCGGAGCGTGAGATCGATGGAAGAGATGACTAGGGCAGACGCTCGATCTGTGATGGCCGATGCCCGAGCATGGGGATCGAGCTGGGAGTCCGAGTCGACAAGCAGAGGGAAAGAGAACGCTGCGTCCATTCGCAGGGACGAGAGGGCTGACAAGCTCTTGCCGCTGGGCTTGGGTCTGTCCTTTCGGGAACTGAGGCGGAAGGACGGGGCAGGAGTGGCTGATCCGAAGAACTTGGCGCTGGGACCCGCGGTCGAGAGCATCCGCTTGAGGTCGACAGACGGTACAAAGTAGTCGGGAAGCTGTGCGCGCGGGCTGAAGGAGGTCTGACCTGTTTGTGCCAGAGCCTGTACCGAGACTCGTAGGCACTCGGCAAGGATGAGGCGGACATTGTCGTGCTGACCGACGGCGTCGATCGAAGTTGCGAGTAGGAGCTCAAGGCTGTCCATGATGTTTACGGAGAGATCGTAGCAGCGCTGCGAATAGTCTGAGCTGGCAACGGCAGGTGTGGAGCGACTTGCGGAGACCATGGAGGCGGCGGCGCAAAGCAGACGCGGCGCTGCCCAGACGTCAAAGGTGGTGTTGGACATGTCGAGGGTGACCGCGCTGGATGAGGGTGCTGAGGTGGAAGACTGGCATGATGGCTCGAAGAGGTGCTCGAGGAATTTTGGAGACGATGCGAGCGTGCGCGAGAGAGTGTCGAGCGCTTGACGGATGCCGATACCGGCGGTGCCTGCGTGTGCATCCACATCTTGGCGGCTTGGTAGGGATGAGTGTGTGAGTGAGGTCAGAACGCCGGAGATGAGAAGACGATTGAGGGCGTGTGCGATCGACTCCTCGGTATGAGAGCCATCGCGTGCGTCGTTGATGGCGGCATCAGATGGACGGTCCTCTTGCAAGTCCTGTGCGAGGCATTGGGAAGCAGCTGCGAGCGCGGAAGCATGGTCGGCGTGATGACCACGGACGCGCTCGGCTGCAGCCGATGATGATTGGTCTCCATTGTGGCCGGAGTGGATACCGTCACAACTGCCGACTACTTTGCGAAGCAGGGCCCCGAGCGCGCCGCTGTCCAACGCGCGCGTCTGGGCTGGCATGGTGGGGGATAGTAGGCTCCAGACTAGACGCGAAGAAGCGATGGAGGGGCGTGGACGGTGCGAACAGCGGCGCTGGCATGCCGCTGAGTCGGCCAGTCTGGAGTGGATGAGGCTGTCGATGAAGGCGCGAAGGATGGCACTGCGGATCAGAAGCTTGTGTTGCTCGGGCTGAGCGCACACGATCAGTTTCGCCCACGCTCAGTCGCTCAGTCGCTGCGGCTGCTGCTCCACACAAGCCAGGTTTCCGCACTGCCCACCGCCCGCCGAGCTTCTTTTTTTCGGCCTCTTTTGGCGACCAAACCGGACGCGTGCTCCGAGACGCGTAAAGTGCTCAGACCAACACTTGGGAGACCCTGCCTGCACGCGCCCAAAATCGCGGCGCAAAGAAGACAGGCGCGCTGGCTCTCCATCGTCCCTCTCTGCCGTCAGCCACCATCGCATCGGTTCGCTTCCGGCCTCTTTCGCACACACACACAATCAGTATGGAGGATCAACGCGGCACCGCAAGTCAGGAGACCATGGACAGTGAGTGGTGTCGTCGCTGGCTGAGGCTATCGCATGAAAGCTGACATGTGCGTCCTGTCGTTTGATTGATCTGCTCGTTGCATCGCAGTCTTGCATGATCTCTCACAGCTGCTCAACACGGGGCTCTCCCGCGAACAACTTCGAGCTTGCACAGAGCTTATAGAAAGCGGCGTGAATGCTGAAGCCGTTGCTGTAAGTTGTCGTCTTGAAATGAGCGACAGCGAGGAAAAGAGAAGTCTAACCTGCCAATCTGCCATTACCGTTCATGACTTGATTGATCTCACAACTCACGACGCATCGGTCGTTCTTGACCTGCGCTCGATGTTCGCAACAAAGGCCATTGTCGAGAGCCTTCGCAAGGAAGCCGCAAAGCGTTAGCCAACTACATTCTACAAACCGCCAAAACAAGCGCTCGCGCATCAAGATTCAACAACGGCAGCAGCAACAGGCAGCGCACGCGCCCGACCTCCCCGATGCTGCGCGATTTTCCCCTCCAAGCAGAGGAAGCAGCGTCTGATTCGCACGACACAGCCACCCGCGGTCGCCCGACCATCGTCGCCCGGCTCGGACCCGATGCAAGACTCTGAGTTCAGCTAGCGAGATGCTGTGACGCGAGGTCAACGTCAGTCTTGGACAAAGAGATCCAATGCCAGTCGCTCTCCAAGGAGTGACGGCCGAGGTACAGCGTCGCCAAATGAACCAAATGGAACGACGGCTGGTTTCACATCGTCTCGCACTCTAACAGGATGGATTTTAAAATAGACTGCACCGCTATTCTGGCTCGGAGGTGTGCGCCGAACGGCGAGGGCCAAGGCGAGGGTTGACAGGGGCGAAGGGTGACGCTGGCTTTGGCCTTGGCTAAGCTCGGCGTGAAGACGAAAGAGACGGGCCTGCCTTGAGCGCGGCAAAGGCTGGGCTGCGCTGGGCGGGGCGGCTGGCAGCCAGGCTGTGCGGTTTGATGCCCCTGAGTCGGCTCGGACCGCGTGGAAGTTGAACGGCTGCCTGCTGCCGGCCCAAAACACGCTCTCCCTCGTCGCCTCTCCAATTTTGGAAAGCAAGAAAAACATCGGCGCTTCAGGGTCACGCACGCTGCAGCGAGTCGTTGCGAGAAAAAGGCGTGGAGGATCTGCAGGATGTGGAGGCCAACAGGGGTGCAGCACTTCAAAAGATGCAACAAGCGAGGCTGTCAACCCGCTCGAGCAGGCGAAACCAACAACACGGCCATTTTAGGCAGGTTGGCAGCGCGAGTGGTGCAGCTGGCTGCAGGAAACACAGGGGTCGAGGGCCTCGTGCTCATTCTTGGCTTTGCCATGCCCTCGCCGCCCTTGCCAAGATCGACCGAGCTTTGGCTAGCGCACTTTGCGCCGCCCATTCAGGCTTGTCATTCTTCATCGGTGCAGCAGCAGATCTGCAAAGAAGCGCCGCCGCCCGAGTAGTATTGCAGATGAAGCTCGAAAAGTCCGTGGATCGCCAAGGCCGCTTTGACACGCAGGCGCCCACTCATCCCGCTCGTGTCATATTTGCGTGGGATTGGATGCGGAGGATGGGGAGCGCAGAGCGTCGCCCTCTCCGGATCCTGTTGGCACTGCGTGAGATTGTTGGGAAGTGACGAGTCGGCTGGATGACGGCTTCCTGCACCGCTTGAGTGGCAGTCAAGAGCGGCAAAGCGATGCAAGTCATTCGCTCCGACGCCAGCATGAGACGCGGCAGCTTTTGCAGCTGAACCCTTTTCGGCTCCTCCGCAACCTTGCCCTTCCACCTTGTCACCTTCCCATCACAGGCGTCGACATACCTTGCATCACCCCTTCATCCGCTCACCTTCGACTCTCGGCCTCTCACGCCCGACCCACAACTTGCTCCTTCTACGTCTGTCTTTTGAGCTGCACGTCCTCTTCCGCTTTCCAAGATCGAGCCAGCACCAAAGGACACCAAAACTGTACCAACCCTCCCGGCTCACCCTTGCCAACAAGGCTCATTACACACGGCTACCCCGAGGCTCCACGACACCATGCAGCAACGGCAGTAAAGCATCCGGAGTGATTGTATCCGACGGCCTCTCCACAAGCCTTCGCTTGCTCGTTGAACTTGCATTTCGACCGTCACCATGCAGTACTACGCTGACCATGGTGCCCAAGGGGCCCGCAGCTCATACCCGTCCTACCCGCCCGTCTCAGCCTCGTCACCTCATTATCCACATCAACAGCACCACAACAACGCGCGACGCTACAGCGGTGAAAGTAGCAGACCACCATCACAGGCTGGCAGCTCCAGACCACCCTATGGCCAGCCACCACGCAGTCCTCTCGCCTCTCTCCCCGCACATGGACGCGACGAATCCGACGAGTACGAAGAGCGCGATCTGGGCGAAATCGCAGCCGCCAACCAAGCTGCCCAGGAGCAACGTTGGGGGCCCCACGCAGCCCTCTCCGAAGCACCCGGTCGCTTCGACGCCTATCACGATCCGCGCCATGACGACTTTCATGCTCCCATGCCCACCATGCCCGTTTACGAGTCCGCCCACTACGACGGTGGCTTCTACATGGAGCCACCCGGGCTGTACGAACCCGCCCCACAATATCGTCCTGCACCCAGCCTCGGCTCGCCCTCCATAGCCTCGAGCCACACCCTCGGCGGCCGATCTCGCCAGAGCCTGCCGGTCTATGCCTCTCCACTCATGGCCCCGTCCGCCTCATCTCCAGCGTCCGAGCCACCCAACATGTTTAACGTCACCGCCGCACACCACACGCCCGGCGGCCGTCCACGTCCCTTCGATGACCCACGCGCTCAGTCTGGCGCCCGCGTTGGCGATCCTTTGCCCGGCTTTCCAAACTGGTCGCACACCTGGTATGGCGGTCATCTCTCCGCCGACGGGCATGCCTACACCATGGTGCCCCCTGGCTCGGGCCAGAGCGGCTGGGAGAGCGAGACGATCAGCCACCACCGTCCCGGCTATCCAGGACCTCCGGGCGCCTACGGTCCGTACCCGTATGGACGTACAGCAACGCACGATCAAGTCAAGGAGGAACGCATTCGCATGCTCGAGAAGGAGTTCGGACCTAAAGTGAAACACAAGGGCAAGGGCAAAGGTGCCGATGACGATGACGACGACAAAGACGACGACGACGACGAATCCGAGGTGGTCCCAATCGGTGGCGTCAATGCCAAAGGCCGACTGGTGCTGCCACGACGCAAGACACGCATCACCACACGCGTGCTGCAATGCCTCGTCTCTCTAGTTGCAGCCGGGTGCGGCATTGGCGGCTTTCTGGCGATCCATCCACAGGAAAAAGCACCGCCATCAGGAACCATGCCTTCGTTCGTCCTCTACGGCGTCTCGGCCTTGTCGACCATCATCTGCCTCTACCTCTTCACCATCAAGCCCTGCCGCTCCGGTCGTGATGCTGGTGGTGCTCCCATGGGCGGCGGCGGAGCGGGCAACGGCATGGTGATACCGATCATGGCGGGAGGCGCGGGCGGCAAGCCTGGAAAAGGCGGCATGTTTGGCAAGAAGGGCAAGAGTGCCATGCAGCAGGGCACCACCGTGAACCTGATTGTCGACCCAAGCCTCTTGGGGCAGCGTGCCGACGAGAGCGACTCGGAGACCGACGAGGACGAGACGCTGCCGGGCGAGGAGCGCCGCCGCAAGAAGCGGCGTGCCAAGAAGCGGCAGAAGCTCGGCATGCTGGGCAACATGAAGCTGCAGGCGAGATGGCGCGTGGCGCGCACAAGTCTCAAGTGGGACTGTGCGTGGGATGTGGTGATGTGCCTGCTGTGGGGTGCGGCGGCCGTCATGGCGCTCGGCGTGGGTAAAAAGTGCCCCTCCGGAACGGCCGAGGGTTGGTGCACGCTGTACAACAGCGCCATCGCGTGCGCCATCGTCGCGGCACTTGTCGGTCTGGTCGCCATCTACTGCGACATCGTCGGCCTGCGCGCATCTCGTGCCCCGCCCAAGGCACGGGTCTAGCCCTGCCTCCGCCGTCCAATCTACACCAAGCACTCACGATCAGCACTCACAACCCGGTTTGACGAGCATATGCATACTTTCATGATACCACCCTGTGCATGTCAAGGCATTCTAGAACAATTTGATTCTCATTCGTATGCTGCTGTTTTTGTGGCTGTGCGAGGGGATCAGACGTTGCCAAGACCTGTTCCGCCTGCGGCGAGTTGGTCGATTGCGACTTCGTGGTCGAGGCCCATGCTGGCAAAAAAGTTTCGGAGTCCTGCGGGGTCTGCGCCTCCGAGGTCGAGGGTGCTTTTGCTCGCATCAGTCTGTGCTTCGATTCCGGTTCCGTGCTGGACCAGGTGCGAGTAGGATGCCAGGAGGGCCTTTGCGGCGGGGAAGATGCCGGCGCATGGAAAGATGGCGATTTTAAATCCGATGAGCTTGACGTGCTCAACTGTCCATAGGGGAGATTTACCGCCCGTGACGCAGTTGGCCATCAGAGGCCAGCCGGGGAGTTTGCGAATAGCTGTGGAGGCCTGTAAGCTGGAATTCATGCCTTCGAGGAAACCGATATCGGCCCCAGCATCTCGGGCGAGGGAGAGACGATCCATTGCCTCGTCAAAGCCTTCGACAGCTAGAGCGTCCGTACGAGCGATGATGAGGATGCGGTCTTCGGGAACGCAGGGCAGCGAGTCTCGTGCGTGTACGGCCGCTCGGATACGAGAGATGAAGTCTTGGCGCGAGACGATCTGCTTGGAATCGAGATGGCCGCACCGTTTCGACTGCACCTGATCCTCGATGTGCAGAGCGGCGATACCCGCTCGATGGTACTCTTGCACCGTGCGAGCCTGCCAAGACCACAAGACCGATCGCGCGTCAGTATCTCCGCTACTTTTATAGACCAGAATGCTCGTGAGGGAGGGTGAAACTTACGACTTGCGGTGCGCCACCGAAGCCGGTATCTGCATCGGCGATCACGGGCGTCGTCATGGTCGGATCCGCCATGATCGACACGCCTGCTGCACCGACCATGTCCGACATTCCGAGAAATCCCAAGTCAGCACGCGCCAGTCGCGATGCCGAGGTGCCCGCTCCAGTCTGGTACAGCGCATGATGGCCCGCTGCCAGCGCCATGCGTGCGCTGATGCCGTCGAAAACGCCAGGCGCAACCACGATGTCTTCGTCGCGCATCAGCTGGCGCAACCTCGCTGCAGGAGTTCGAGCTTGTCGAGCAGTGTCTTCCGTCATTTCTGGGCGTTGACTTGATCGTGTACGACGGTGAGGTGGTGGTCGACAAGAAGATGCATGTAGGAAGCTCTCGGTAGAACTGGTTGGAAGCGGCAATACTTTTCGGGTATTTGAACCTCCACTCCGGCCAGATGGCCGAAAAGCACCGACAAATTCAGGCAAAAGCGTCAAAAAAAATACAGGCCCAAGAAATCGAGCTCAAAATGGAGAGTCAAGAGCGATCGGGAGATAAGCGTGTCTTCCAGGGTCCACACGAAGCCCAGCCTGGACGAGGCTACACTTGAGCTGATCCGAGCGTCGCGAGTGCTCCCATGCTTCCCATATCCCAGTCACTCGGCGGATCGCGGCAGAAGCGCCAAGTTCGACCTCGACGATGCTTCCGATGGGGCGCATGACGTCCGGATCCATGGCAGGGTCCTCCCTCGGCGCCTCGGATCCTCGGGGATCTCTGACCGAGGAGAGCGACTTTGAGACGTATCTGCTTCTGCTCCTGTCGGACTCGAACCTGCCTACGGGCGGCTTCGTCGCATCGTCGGGCCTCGAATCGTTTCACGCACACGGACTGCTTCATACGATCGCAAAGCCTCCGACGCATTCGCACGACACGGCTGGCGTGTCGTCTTCGTCGGCGACAGCCAAGCGCATGGCGCCGTCGCAGGCCGAACTGTCTTCGGCCACACTCTCGTTTGCACGCTCGACGCTGCACTCGTACTCGCGCTCGAGCTTTTCCTTCCTCGCGCGCGTGCATGCGTGCGTTGCAGGATACCTCGACAGCGCCGTCCAGGCCCAACTTTCCCAAAACATCGCCGGCGCACAAGGCAGTGCGATAGAGGGCGAGGCACGTACAGCTCTGCAGGCGTGCCTGGACGACGTATCGCGGCTCGACAACTCATACCACTCGCTGCTACTCAATCACGTTGCCAGAAGAGCCTCCAAGGCGCAGGGGATCGCGCTTCTTACGCTGTACGCAAAAGCGTTTGCCAAGCCGATCGATCTTGAGCGCCAGCCGTTTGACGGATCGCGCATCGGCCAACGCCACGCCGCACCACCCCAAGCATCCGATCCACACGCGAGCACTCAGCGCGCGGAGGAGAGACGCATCGAGCTGGCGGCGCAGCTGGTAGACCGGCTCAAGATGGACGTGCGGCGGTCGAGCGCGCAGGCTCCCGGTTCGGCGCAGCTGGGGCCGCAGGGCCACCTTCCGATCTGCTGGGGCGTGTTTGCGGCCTGTCTGGGCATCTCGCTGCGCAAGAGCGTGTATCTGCATCTCTTCCTGCAAGCGCGCGCGCTCTTCTCGAGCTCCATCAGGCTCAACACGCTCGGACCGTACCTGGCGCACCAGATCATGCGCTTCCACATGCGCACCGTCGTCAACGACATCATCCAGGAGATGGACGACGCAGGCTGTATGGTCATCGACCCCCATCCAACGTCAAGCCAGACGCTGCAGCCACTACCCGCGAGAGAGGTGGAGACAGGTGCGTATACGATCGAAGACGAACCGCCTCCGCCTCCGCAAGTTCTGCGTCCGCGCACAGGCAAGCCGTTCCGTAATACGGGCAGCATGGCTTCCCCCGCGGCGGGAGCGGCACCAGCCAAAACAGGCACACTGCGCGTCGGCAAAGGCGTGCTCATCGCCGTCGACGATGACGATCCACACCAGGGCTGGGCTTGGGATTGGCCCGAAGACCAGGATCCCTCCAGCTCAGCGCATGACCCAGAGCACGGATTCTGGACCACACCTTCCGCCCCAGCAACCACTTTCCCGCTCGGCGAAATCATCCAGGCGCGCCACGATCAACTGCATTCGCGCCTGTTCAACAGCTAAGCTCCCCCACCACACGCACACACAGCAGTGACAAAAGAGGTCATCATCATGCGAATCCATTGCTACATACAATTCCAGTCCAAGTATGGACAAAATGAGAGAGAGAGGAGCATTCTACAACCGTACGTTACGGCGCGAATCGGAGGTGTTCCGGGTTGGACTCGCTACAAAGTCTAGTTTCGGATGTTGGGACCGATCTCAAACAGGCCGAGGTTGAGGCCGCTGGGGCCGCCGGTGACCGAGTACCAAACCTTCTGGTAGGCGCGGAGGAAGAGGCTCTTGGGTGGTGCCTGAGTGCCGGGCACGTGGATGCGCGGCGAGTTCTTGATGGCGTTATGCAGGTCGTTTGCCTTGCCCTCCAAGTTGAGTCCCAGTCCCGACACTTGGTCGCGAACCTCGTCCGGCTGGGGCAGGATGCTCTCGTTGCTGAGGAACCTTCGCAGCGGGCCGGTGGCTGTGAGGAATCCGGACGAGGTGTGGCGCGCCTGCTCGTCTGTGATGGGCGAGAACTTGGAGTGAACGAGGTACTCCCACAGCATCGTCGCGACAAACAGGTAGATGGATGCGCGAAGGGCGACCTCGATGCGGTGCTGCGAGCTTTCCTCGCTGTCCGTCGCCGTCTTTTCGATGCGTCGTCCCTTGATCGCCTTGCCCGATGCGCTGTATCGCACGATGGACAGCGCAATCGCCGAGCCGAACGACACGCCCTGCAGAAGCGCAATCGCAAAGGTCAATCCGCGCTCAAACTCGGGCGTCCAGTATCCCGAGCGGTGCGTCACCACATAGATGCCGTAGATCGGAAGCAGCACGTGCGGAACGAGCAGTCCCGACCCGAGTCCACCCGTCCTGATCGTGTTGTAGATGGCAGAGCCCAGACGGAACGGAGCGTGACGTTCAGTGCCTGGTTCAGGATGAAGACGGAATTTGCCCGACATGACGGATGTGCGTTGTTTGACTCGAGGCGCGTTCTTGTGGGGGCAACGTGCGGATGCTGCCGTGGAATCCAGTGCCTTGGGAAGTGTAGGAGAGTCGGATCGGAAAGTGGCTGGTGTGGCCGGGATGAAGGAGCGGGATGGATGAAGGAGCGGGATGGATGAAGGTGGATGAGAAGGATGGTGGGCGTGCCTGGCGCTGTTTCATCCGTCCTTGCTGAGGAGGGCAGCAGCCGGGCGAGCGAGGCTAGCTAGCCCAACGTGGGGCCCAGGAAGAGCGGACTGGACGACCGAGGCTGGCAGTCGGAAGGCTCGAGCAAGAGGCGTGGTTCGGCTAGAGGCAATGATGATGCACCTTTCACCCGCAATCCTCCACTTTGGGCCGCGTCTCACGTTCATCTCATGGCCACAAGCTCCGCTTTTGCAAACGCCTGGCGGTTGGGGGAATTTTTAGGCTCTTGACACGGCTCAGATGCCCGAGCCTTTTGCGCCTCCGCTCTGCAAATCGACGTACGAGCCTTGGATCTCCGCCCGACAGCCGTTCCCCCGCACCTGCACGCCTTGGTCGCACAAACCTTTGACCTTGCCTCCTGTCCTTCTGAAAGAGCCACTCTAACGCTACAAGAGTGCTGCTAGCAATCGGCGGAGTGTAGTGTGGTGCACTGCTCGCTGCTTGCGTCTATCAGGCTGGGGTTGCAATGCAAACCAATGCTTGGTACGGAACATTGAGTCGTGGGTCAGCCGCACTCCGAAAAAGCAGCGAAATGTTAGACTGTCATTGCCGGTGGTAAAGCTCGGTCTAACATATCGGGAATCGGGGTGTAAGAAAGTCGATCGACGAAGGGACGGCCGGGGTCGGTCGGTCGGTCCGACAATTGGGCGGGGGCCGAACGAGGCTGGCCGCGGCAGTGTAGCCGAGCGGTGTGGCTTGCAGCGGGAGCGGTGGTTGTTCGGCAGGCCCAACGCAGCGAGGCTTCCGAACCTCCGCAGAGCCGCTGGAGCAAGAACTTGTGTGCGCCGTCGATATTGCAAGCGCTCCAATGGGGTTGCGGCGTGGCGCATCCGATCGGCATGTGTTGCGAACACCTGGGTGTTGTAGACACTAGTCAGGCCAAATATAGATGGTGGGCAGCATGGTGGCGTTTGCCGTCGCCGCGGGGAATGAGACGGTCGATGCAGTCATGCACATGCGACGCGCCTGGTGGAAGCATGCTGCCATCGTGTGATGGGCGCCAGTGTCAAGCCACACCATCCCGTCGGCGGTGGAACAAGCTGGCTCGACTGCAAGAGGCGCTACTGTAGCTGCCGACACACGCTCTCGCACCGGCGCAAAGCGGGGCAGCTCACACAGTGCATTAGCGCCGAAAGGACTGCGTTGCGGGGAATACTGAACGTCCAAGTCAGCCGCCATGGCATCGATCTTCCGACGGTGTTGTTAAGCTTATGATGCTGCAAAGGCGGGTTCGGGACGACGGCGCTCGGAAGGTCTGGCAGCCAAAGCCACGGCGTGATGGAGGGAGGGGCACCGGAAGACAGGGTCGTCGGCTCCACATTTTGCGTCGTCGTCGTCGGCAGCCGCAACGCGCCTAGGCGGGCTGCAGGGTCGGCTGTGCGGCAGCGAGGGCCTTGCAAGCGATGCGGCGCTACGGTCAACTGTGCGGACTGGGTGTGGTGATGGGAGCGGGCCGAGCTAAATTTGGCTCGACGCTCACACGGCCGCTCCAGGCTCAGACGGCGGGAGCATGGCAGCCATCGGTGGTGTGCTGCACGGAGTCGTCGAGACGCATGCGAGCATCAGCAAGTCCCAAGCCCAGTTGTTTGCGCCTGATCAGCTGCTCCTTCAACACGGTCCGATATACGGTACAGCTGTACAGCACATCGGACAGTGTGCGACAGGCGGTTTCGGAGCTTGACGGATCGACCGACGCGCAGCCGACGCGTAACATTCGTTACGGCTAGACCGCACCATGGCGCTCTTCTGCTGCACTGCTGGCGCGCGCGCCTATCCGAATTTCGGACGTGCAGCGCCAGGCTGAGACATGGCTGAGACGCAGCCGCTGCACGTTGCTCAAAAATTCCAGCCCGTCCTGAGCCGCACACACTGCTCCTCCGCCTGCCAACAGCATTTCACGCGACAATGATTTCCAGCTCAAGCTGCCCAAAGCCAACGCCAGGCCTGGCCTGTACCAACACCTTTTCTTTGTCGCCATCATGCCAGCTAGCCTCTTGATGCGTTTGGTGTCGCACTTTGCCCATGGGCGAGACAGCATCTCGAATCGTCCCGACCGTCTCGGATGGGGTTGGTGTCGCACTCAAGCTGTGCAAGTCCAAAAATACCGACGTCCGGAGACAAGGTCGGTGCCAGAGGCAGCTGCCGAGAGGGTCCGAAAAGTCGGAGCAACCGACCGGCTTTGGCTCTCGGCACTTCGGAAAAACGGCTCAATCCCGACCCGCAACTCAGCCTGCACCTGGTGGGTGTCCTTTTGCACCCACAAAGGGGCCTCTCGGGGTCCGAGTCTCTTGAAACCCTTGCGTTGTGTCTCGAGTACAGCTTGTGCTTTCTGTCCAAGACGCCTTGCGTTCGATCGATTCGAGCTGCGAATGCAACCCACGCATGCAGCCCGACGTCGCGCGTCGAACTCGCCACTCGGGAGTCTTGCATTGTGTCCACCTCCAATCTAAGCGCAAATCGGGGGCTCGAGGGGACGACGAATCAGCAGCTGCGTATGTCAAGTGTGGGCCACGAGGTCGGTGTCTGCAGGTGCATCTGCAGGTGCAAGTGCCAAGCGCGCTTGAGGTTCTCATGCAGGCAGACCTAAAACCGCTTGTCAAGCGAGCTGTAGCAGTCTCGTCTGACGGATCGTGATCTCGCTTGGCACCGCTACCAATGCGATCCTACATCAGTGCTGACCTACGACCTCCATCGAGCAGGGATATCCAGCAATCCTCGAGCTCACCAGAAACCAAAGCTGGGTGTGAATGAGATGTCCGTGATGGCCGCGACCCAAATGAGGTATCCGACGCTCTTCGCCATCCGTCCAAGGTGCAGCCGAGCCTCGTTCAAGCGAGACTGGGTTGCCGGCGCGACGATGCGACGTCTCACGAGAGTCTGAACATCATCCCCGACGCTGATGTGCGCAGATGCGAATCCAGGCGGCTGTGTTCGTCAGAGGGCCAAACGCAAGCACTAGCGTGGTCTGAAGCCAGTCTAGACCGGTAAGGCCTGCGAGCTTAGAATCAGCTCCGACGTTGCCATTGTTGGCGTCACGCTTCCAGGCTCGCTCGACAACGTGACCGATCCGAAGCCCTGCCTGCAAGGCTGAAGCGCGACAAGCGTCGCAGCCCTTGGATTTTTTTCGCTACTGATTCTTCTGTTAATTTTCTACTCCAAAACTCTCCAATCTTGGCCGCTTTTTTGCTGGACTGCGCTCTGACAAGGCGACCGGTACGTCCAAGCCTCTTGGCAGATCCGCATAGTCGGGCTGGGAATCCTCGTCGAGCTCGGTCCCGGGCATCGCAAGCTTGCCGATAGCCGGTGGGAAGATCGGGTCCCGCTCGGGATCATCTGGAGGGTCGGAGGCTGGCCTGCCATCGGCGCTGACCATGTTTGTATCGCCGCGGCGGTCGGCAGGATCGGCTCGACATATTCTTGTGGTACCGCTCTGCACTCTGCTGCAACGGCGGCATGGCGCGCGGAAGCCCGACAAAGGAAGGCATGGCCGCGGCCAACGCCGATCTGACCGCGGCCGCGAATTCATGCGCGAAATCGTCGGGCTTGCAGGGCGCGCAAAAGGAGCCCTGGGTGTGCAGGCCAGCTTCGGGCGGCGACGTGCCGCCGCGAAGATCGGTCCGGTCGAGCCGCTTGGCCGCCTTCTTCGTCTTCGCTGTCTGCTGCGGCGAGAAACACGAAGCGAGGATAGCTCGGATAGCAAAGGCGAGCCACGCTCCTCTGCCACATGTGATGTCGTGCTTTGACCGGTCGCAGCTGGCTTGGCCCCTCCTCGACCATTGTTCCGCATGCAAAAGCAGGAACGAGCGGATTCCATTTCGGCGCTGTCGGGGGATGAAGACAAAGCTTCCGGTCAGTTACCCGGGCAGGCGACAACGGTGTGCAGCCGCGCGCCGTCGAAAGGGAAAAGCGGGCTGCCGAAGAGTCGTCATGCTGCGCCTGGCGGAGTTGAAGCCGGAGCACGGAAAGAAAAGGCGCGCGCGCGGGGTTGTGGTTCGAAACGACGACGGAGGTGGAGCGAATTTGGTGTCTCAGCTGTGCGTCTCTCCCATCGCCCAGGTTTTCGACACAACCGGCGAGCGAGCGAGCGAGCTAGCCGCACGACGCGGCGCAACGGATAGCTCGCACCTCGTCAATGGCCGATCTGATCTGACTTGGACTGCCTCACGATCAGGGCCCACTTGCGACTCCGACCGCATCTCAGGCACACGACAGATACCGGGCCGTAAATTTACACTACGCCTCGAACACACGCCGGCGCCATCCATAGCCATCGCCGTTGAGCCCAATCCAGCACGGCCCAGCCAAGCCAAGATCGTCTTGGCAGACACAGATATATTAACATTAGGCTTCTGAGGGGCTTGCGGCGGCGTGACGTCGAAGGCGGCCAAGCAATGGCAGCGTTTCGGCGGCTCGAGACCGTGTTTCGACCATTTTGAGCATCCATGCACGAAGCATCGATGCCAGGCGGAGTAATGCAGAAGCCAGCCAGCCAGTCCAGCTAGCCAGCCAGCCAAGGCAACTCTATTGGGATGTATGCGAGTCTCGAGCTGTCTTGGCTCACGCGATCGGGTGTGCGGTAGCGCCACAGCACCGCTTTTTTCCAGTTGGTCGCGGCTGTCGCCATCATCCGCAGAGACAGATCCGCACGTCGTTGACGGCCTCGTTTAGTCGACGCCGAAACGAGCTGGCCGGGCGAGCGGCGCCGCAATCCCAGCAACGCAGAGGCCTCTTTCGGAGAGTAAGGTGAGCCCAGCTACGATCAGAGCTGGCGGGGCTTCGGGGAGCGCAAGCCACAAAGCTGCGGCGTCAAAAACAGGCTCCGAAAAACAGGCCCTGAGCGAGGGGAGCGGGCCTGACATTCTCAAGCCCGACTCTCATCGAGCCTCGGACGGACTCAAAATTGCCGTTCCGACACGGCCCCTCCTGTACGCCAGCAGGCGTTTGCTCCTCGACTGGCGCGCACTGCCGCCATCCCAATGCATCGAGTCAGCTACCCGTCCGAGCCATGTCGCAGTGTCGCAGTTTGGTTCCCCGTTTCGAGATGAAATGAAGGGCGTCTTCCATATGAAATGGCACGCGCGCGTGACGATCAGGAGGGCTCGAACACAGGCCGCATCGAGACCCGTCGCAAGAGGCAGGGAAGGGCAGCCAAGACCATCCGCCCAGCTATGCCGATCTGCCGAAGCATGATTCTCCTGTCAGCCTGAACAAGGCTTGCCTCGCTATTTAGGGCAGCCTCAGACGATGGCGGCGGCAGCGGATAAGCACCCGCTCAGGCGACGCCGCTGGGTGTCTTTAGTAAATTTAGAGAGACATCGACTGAAAAAAAAGAAGGAAAAAAGAAAAAGAGCGCACAGGACCCTTACAGCAGCAGGGAGCTCCTGCGGCAAGCCTGGGTGACGCTCCGGTACGTCTTCGTGGTGACGCGCCTCCGACGCATGAATGGTCACCGGTGCACGCTTCTTAGCATTTCTGGACCCGAGCCTGGGTCCCCCCAACTGAGACCATGGGCGGCCCCCCGCCCGCCCTCGCTCGGAGGAGGGGCTCGATCCACGCCTTTTTTACATACTTTTGGCGTAGCGGTACCGGCGTGGCTGTGGTGGTTCGTTTCAGGCCGAGCGACCGACCGAGCGACCGACCGGCCGTACCTCTGCGCTCCCACCTCGACCGCCCTCGCAGCGGCAAGGCATGACTGACGCCTCGTGCGTTGCCTCTTTTGGCCCGCCTCGTCTCTTGTGCCCCCCTTTGTCCGCTCCTGCGCTGCTCGTTGCCTAGGATACTGGCGTTCGCTCTACACGCTCGCTCGTTCGCTCGCTCGCTCCCGGTCTCGGAGCTTGAGCTGCTTCGCTGCTCGTCGCTCGCTGCCTCTCTACGTGGTGGCGATGATGCTGATGATGCTGGTGGTGGTGGTCGAGTTGAGTGTCTCTGACCCTGCAGCTCATCTGCAGCTGCATGTGTGAGCCAGCCGGACGATCCAGAATTGGTGCTCACCCTGCGTCCGCACCGCTCATGCGCAGCGCCAACACACTGCTCCCGCACATCGCCCCTGTCAATTTGCTCCGTCACCATCGTTTGGAAGCTGTCTCGCTTTGCCGGCTGCGTGTGCGCTCACGTCGTGCGATGCCTCCCGACATTGAATACGCTTCATCGCTGCTGCCTTGCCCCCGGCTTTTTTCTTGAGCACTGCTCTCCGCCCGAGCGCTTCGCCAGGAGTTTCGTCAGACTATGTCGAAGAGAGCCCCAAGCGCAAGCCAATGTCGAGACGGTGGGCTCATTGCGCTGGCTACACATGTTTCAGAATGGCCTGCCTTGGCCGTGGCCCGTGAGGAACCCGGCTTGGCCTTCCAATTTTTGCGCCCGCCTTGCCTTGGCCCCCCTGCCTCGTGCATCGGTGCGCCTGTCCGACGCTGGATACTTCATAAGGCGTCCAGCTTGGCCCGCCTAGGCCGCCATCGCTCCTACTCACCCTCCCTCCCAACAATAGCGACACAAAGCATCACCCAACGCCCTGTTCGCGCACCCGCCCCTCCTTGTCGACCACTGTCAGCAACAGCGACAGCACCAGCATCCGCCATTGTCCACTGGCCGCGCTCCCTGCGTTTTCTGCGACACACTATTGATCGACCGAGTCGCCCTGCCCTTGCCTCACACTAGCTCTGCCTCGTGTGGCCCCTGAACCGTTCTTTGCGCTACATACCGGCCAGCCTCGAGCACCCGTCTGCTCTGCATATCAAAGGCAACCCCCCCTTCGACCTCTTCCGTCCCTTCCTTCCCCACCTACACCATCTCCGTACCCACCCTGTCCCAGAACCTCTTCGTCCCCGCCTCTGCGCTCTCATATCTGCTCCGTTTCACCGCTACCGCTCGACCTGAACAGTTATCGCACTTGGAACTCGGCGAGCGCGTTGGGCACAGCCTAGCTCCTTTGTAGTCTGCGACGTCTCCAGCCAGCGATTTCGGAGTCCGCCGCTCATCTCGACCACGGTGAAAGGCGCGGAAAGCAGAACTCATCTAGCTCGCTGTATTCCACCCAACCGATTTTGTGGGTCTTGCCGCGAAACCAGCCCGTGTGCCAAAGCCGAGCCAGGTCCATCGAGGCTCGGGCCCCATGTCCAATCCACCGGCGACGCCACGATCTGCATCCCAGCCGGCTGCGTCGCTGCTGCCTGATTGGCCGCAAGCGCCCTCACCAGCGTACGCGCTAGCACCTATCCGAATCTCGACTGCGCGAGCCAGCTCGGTACGATCGGCTTCATCTTCGCCAAGGTCGTTGACCCACGAGCGATCTGCGCCTTACCCTTCTTCGAGACCGGCGCGCACGGAGATGCTCGACGTGCAACATCCTCACCATCCCCAGCAAGCCGCAAGAATGCACGATTCCGAACTGTACCGCACGCGCCAGGCGCTGCAGTCGCACCTGGGAGTGCGACAGCCGTCGTCTTCGCGAAGTGCGCCTGCGCAGCAGCCGCATTCGGCCGAGTACGCGCAGTCATCGAGCACATCGTCCAACTCGCAGTCGTCGAGCAAGGAGGCGCAGCACAAGGTGTACTTGCTCAACTGCAAGCACTGCGGCAACTTCCTGAGCGACCGAGGCATGAAGGCGGTGCTGCTGCTCAAGCCCAACATCACGCTGTACAGCACCGACATTGTGCCGTCGACGTGTGGACCTTTTACTGCCGCTTCTGCGTTCCACGGCGGCGCGGATCCGAACGAGCCACCGGTGGAACGCACGTGCGACTGTCTGACGCAGAGCCTGGGCTGCTACGGCTGTGGCGCGCAGGTTGGGTACAACATCATCTCGCCGTGCACGCGTTGCACGAGCAGTGTGATGAAGCACTCGAGGAGCTCCAACGGCCACCGCACGGTTCTGCACTGTTCCGAGATTGCGGTGCGAGAGCGTCGCTACATTCCTGGCGAGCCTGGAGTGCGCGCCCAGCCTCCTCGCGTCATGCAGGCCGTCGCCACACACAGCCCGATGCAGATGTACGCCGAGAGCAGGTTCGATGCAGCGGCGGCGGATCTGTTCCGCCACAGCAATGCTTCGCGCCGCGACGTGCACCGCATGAACGTCCCCTCGTTTGACGACGACGATCTCGAGGCTGAAAAGGCCGAAGCCAACGCGGCTCTCGCCCACCAGCAGTACTACCAGCAGCGCGACTACCGTCAGGCTGGCCACCACGGCCGTGCACACCAGCCTCCTGGCTATGCCGGCAGCCAGCGATCCTCGGCAGCTTCCGGCTCGGGGCGTGTGCTGCGACGCGGAGACACGCTTTTCTGGAGCGATTTGGTGGCAGGCGGCGAGCGTGCCCAGCCATTCGACCCTGACCCGATCCTCGAAAGGCCAACAGTGGGCAGGTGATGCCCCCCCCCCCCCCCCCCCC
>AWNI01000022.1:1150748-1178620 GCA_000517465.1 Moesziomyces aphidis | reverse complement strand
CCCCCCCCCTTTCCCTGACTTCGCATGCTCATTGTCAGCCGCGATGCATTCTGCCTTGCAGCTTCTTTTCCCTCCCTTGTCTTGTCTTCTCTCGACTGCATATTGCACATGCCCTCCGTCTCCTTCTGTCCAGCAAACCCTTGTACTCGGTCCCTATAATCCTCCCTTCTGTGTTCAACTTGCTCATCATCCTGTCGCCTTATCATACTAGCATTGCTTCGTTAATCTACTCTTATCCCAATTTCGAGGCTGATAGCTGCAGGCGTGTGTGGATCCATCTTGGCATCGCTTCGTTCATCTATCTTCTGATCCCACTGTGGCGGTTGATAACGTGTGGTATCGTAGCTGAAAGCATGTGGCTCGATGCTGGCACTGGCAGTTGGATCTGGCGCTATAGACGGGATTGGCGGTCCAGGCCGACTATCGGACGAGCATTGCTTCGATTCTGTCTTCTTTTCCCAGCTTGGCGTCTGCCATCTCCGAGCGTGCGGCTCGACCTTTGCTGCTATCATATGTACAGCTGCAATCGAGAAGGCATTGGCGGACAAGGTTGAGCTGTGCCTGAGCTGCTTTGTGAAATGAAGGTGCTGGGCGGGCGGGTGACGGATTGGCGGCTGTTGCAGCGAGGACCCTGCATCGACGTGCATCGGCGCTTCACTGCAGAGGATCCGTCTGATCCAGGGCAAGGCGGCCCGGCGCCCAATTTCCAAAATCCGATCTGTTGCGGCGGACTGAGCTGTTGAGCTGCGACTCGCTCTCACGCGTCCGCGTCCGCACCCGCGTCTCGCCTGGCCCAGTTTCAAGACTCGGCCGCTTTCGGTGGAGGCGAGGTCCAAGCCCAAGCCCAACACTTGTGTCCCTCTCCAGGCAGGCAGAGGTGGGCGAGTATATGCAGTCGATTGAATGCGCCGTCACCTCTTTATCATCCACACGCCCACCATCATCCACATCCACATCCACACTGTCACCGTCCTTTTTGCACTCGGACGGCATCGACAGTGTTGGACACCATGCAGAGCCACATCTACGAACTCGGTCTGCTCGGCGGCCGATGCTCCGACATCCGCATCAGAGCATTCGGTCGCCTCTATCACCTCCATCGACTCGTCCTCATCCAGTCCGGCTTCTTTCGCGCCATGCTGTGCGGAGGATATGCAGAGGATCTCGCTGCCGCTTCCGTCGCCGCTTCACTCAGCCGGAGGAACAGCCAGCACGGTCCACAGCCGCCATCCTCGTCGTCGCTCCACAGGGATCCCGACAGCGACGTCGTCGAGCTCCATTTCGACGACCCCAACATAAGCAGGGCCGCTTTCGAGTACTGCGTCGCGCGTCTCTACGGCGATGGTCCCAAACTGGTGCTCCCCTTTTGGGCAACGCCGTCCTCCGACCATCCCTTCTCACCAGCGCTCACCATGCGTCTCTCCAACTGCTCCGACCTGCAGCTCCCCAACCTCGTCATCGACAGACACTCCCATCCAGCCACGCCTCGCTTCCTGCTCTCCCTCCTCGCAACCTCGATCTATCTCAATATCCCAAGCGTGACCTCGCAGGCGCTTACCCTCGTCCTGTGCTCAGTGACGCCCTTCACCATTATACACTACCTCCGCTTCGCCATCGGCCGCGGCATCGAAGGCACCGACCTCCACCGCTCCGCTTCCGACGTCATGCTTCACGATCTCGACGAGTGGGACTGGGAGCTCGAAGGCCCCGCTCGCACCCTCGACGAGCTCGCCCGATTCGATCCTTCCTTCAGCTCTTCTTCCCGACACCCGCGCACATCCGGCGTCCACGAACGTGCCAATAGCGTCTCCGACGACTTGGCCGCCGACCTCGACCGGCGAATGCACGTCTCCCCTCAGTCGCCCTCTTCCAAACACGCTTCCACGCCTCCCCACGCCAACGCGCCTGGTCAGCACGATCGCCGAGCATCCCAGCCGGTGCACGGTCTCAGCCCTCCACCGCCGCCTTCAGGCCGCGAACACAAGAGCAAAGGAAAGAAGACGCCCGGCTTCCGCGATTGCGAGTCCTCACCTCCGCAACGCGCCCCAGGCGGTCTGCTCCCCGAGTTCAACTACGGCATCACCGCCGACAAGATCGGCGAGGCCTGCGTCTGCTGGTTTGCTCGCTGGGGGTACGACATCTTTGAGCTCGAGTGCTCCATGGAGCGCGAGCGCGTCGTCGAGATCGAGACGTGGATCCGCATGTGTCGTGAGGACCGCGATCTTGCCCGACTCACTCTGCTGCGCGACCGGCTGCACACCGGCGATGTCGACCTGCTCCACACTTCCATGCTGGCCCGCGGCCGCATGCCTGATCCGGACGAGCGTCTGCCATCTCCAAGGCTGCGCGTGTGGTCCTATCCGTCCATGCCCAGCTCCTGGGTCCGCGCCATGATCTCGTCCGACGGCTTCTTTGTGCCGTCCGAGCTGCACAGGTACGAATTCGCAAAGAAGGTAGTCGAGTTCCGCCGCAAGCAAAAGGCGCTCATCAACGTCCTCGACCGTCTCATCGAGGACTGGCTGCGCCAAGACCAGCACTTGACCGCCCCAGCCGACAATGAGACGCCTGACTCGAGCAAAAAGATGGGAGGAGCCCCGAAAGCTTCGTCCTCCAACGCGTCCTCCTCGGATGCAGGCGATGGATTCGGCTTCAAGGCCTTCCGGAGGGCCCCTTCGATCGGAGCAGACGACGAGCAGGAAGAGGCCAGTACGCCGCTGCAAGAAGCGTGGGATGACGGCGTCGAGTCCACCACCTTCTCCGCATCCCTGGACGACGACGAGGCCGAGTACGAAGAGCTCTTCTCCACGGGAATCTACTACTCGCACATGCCGTTCCAGGCACTCAACAAGATCAGCGCCGACATCTCGCCCACCACCGGCCGCCCATACACTCCGCTCAACGTGCTCCAAGCTGCTCTGTGGGTGAGCAACGAGCTGCGAACCCAGGTTCTCAACAGCGCACCCGCAGGTGGCAAGAACACTGCGGCCTCGAACCAGGAAGTCGAGCCAGGCAACGAAGCAGGCGCGGATTCGGGGCCCGTAGACGAAGAGGCCGAAGATTGGGACCATCTGAACGCGCTCGGCGTGTCCAGCTCCATTCACCAATTCAGAGACGCCTTCCAGTCGACGATCCAATCCACCGGCTCGCAGCACCGCTTTTCGCGCAGTCGCTCGGGCACTCCCATGAACCTGTCCATCAATCCCGACGGCTCTCTGCACTCCGGCTCGTCTGCTGCGCTTGGCGGGCTGGGCTCCAGCCCTCTGATGTCTGGCATTCTCGGCGGCGGCACGGCGGGCCTGCTCAACAAGCGATTCTACCTCGTGCCGTCGGACGACACCGTGCGCTTCGGCGACAGTCTGGCGTCAGTGATCGGCGTGACGACGGGTGGATCTGCGAACTCGACCAAGGCGCGCGACTCGGATGACGAACGCAAGGGCAAGAGCCATGCCTTTGAGAGCGATCCGAATGGGCCTTCGGGCACGGCGGCGATGCAGATCCCTCATACGCTGCCCATCCCGGGCGTGATGCACCAGGATATCAACAACACTTTGCACCAACGCCGCCATCGCTCGCACTACTATGGCATCGCCAACGACGTTGCCACGGGCCGCGAGCTCGGCGAATATGCCTATCGCCACCTGCCGGCGGTGCCAGACTCGTCGTCGCGCGCCGCCTCGCGCCACGTCGACGAGCGCGACGCTTTCGATTCGGCCGGCGGCGAGTTCAGCTCGCACCTGCACGATCCGAACCAAGACGCCGAAGGAGCGGATGCCGACTCGCACGGCTCGGCCGACGTGTCGCCGCAGCGGTGGAGCGGATACGAGCCGATGCGCGTCGGCGTCGAGTTCTTTGGCATTGACAAGCTGCAGGAGAAGCAGCGGCTGTACTCGCCCACGTTTTTCTATGCGGGCAGCGTGTGGAATCTGTACATCCAGGTGGTCAAGAAGGCCAAGGGCATCCAGCTGGGCATCTATCTGCACCGCCAGAGCTTGACGGAGCAGTTGCCGCCGCCGTCGGCGCCCACGCCCGAGGAAGGAGAAACGACGCCCGGACTGGCGACGGAGACAGCGTGGCCTGGTGCGCCGGGAGGCGCTCGATCGACGCAGCGTGGCGAGCCGCACGGAACGCCGTCCAGAGAACAGGGAGCGGCGCCGGGTCAACGGTCGGTGCATCAGTCGACGAGGGGCTCGGTGTTTGGGGTGGCGTTCGGCGACGAAAGTCTGGTTGGCGAGGGGGGCAGCAGCTTCGTCGACACCAGCCTCACATCGCCCATTCGGGTGGGTGGCACTGGTTATGCAGCCGGCGCGGGCAGCACGCTCACGCTGCCGAGCGGAAGGACGCTGACTCGGCTGGGAGGCAACAGTGCCGGCTCTCCGATGCGCAACAGCCTGCTCGATCCATTTGCCAGTGCCGAGGCCGAAGGCTCGAGGTTGTCGACCGAGGGCGGCTCGCTAGCTTCGCTGTCTTCGCTGGGTGAGTTTGGCGCGAGCCTCACGCGCGATACTACTGCTGCCGGTGCTGGTTCATCGCCGGCTGGAGGTGCGGGCGGGGATGAATCGCGTTCGCGCCACTCGACTGGAACGCAAGCGGGCGGTGGTGCAGCGCGTCCGCCCATCGTTGAGCTATACGCTGGTGGGCCATCGGTCTACCAAACCTGTCCGCTGCCGCCGGTTCCCTATCGCGACCCGCGAATCGAGCTGCGCGCGTACTTCAGCATCCACTGTCCAAGCCCCCTCGGCACAGCCCTGACCAAGTTCAGCAGCGGCCCGGACAGGTTCACCGTGTCCCAGTCGTGGGGCTGGAAATCTAGCTCGCTGCTCGGAACCGTGCATTTGGAGAATGGCGATCTCGCCTCGGGGCGTCCCGGGCTGTCGTACAGGTTCCGCTGCGTATGCTCCATCGGGCTCATCTAGAGCACCCAAACGCCACGCCACGCCACAAGGTGCGCGATTTTCTGGCACATCGGAAAGACGCTAGGCGGTGACAGACGAGCCTGTTGGTCAAGCTCTTGTCTGGACCGGAGCTCACACAGAGCTTCGGTGTGAGACTTGTCGGGAATGGTCAAAGAAGCTTTCAACCTTTGTGGCAGCGAGGCCGTGGATTGGTAGACACTTGAATTGCGAAAGCGAAAGAACCGAGACCTGGGAAAGCTGACAATAAAGATGTGGATTCGAGGAAGATGGAAGTTTTACACGTCAAAGATGTTGGGCAGTTGGGCGTCTTTCCAGGCGCCGCTCTTGCGGGTCTTGAAGTAGTCGGCGCCGTCTTGGCCGCCGTAGAGCCAGTCGCCGTCGTGCTTGTGGAACCACTTGGGGGTGTGACTGTTTCCGTCGGCCTCGATCTTCTTCCTCCTGGCGCGCTGGGCCTCTTCGAGTTTGTGTTTGAGCTGTTCGGCCTGGTCCACGTCGCCCTCTTCGAATGCGCGCTGGTCGGGACGCAGACGCGAGTCGGTCGGCGGCACAAGGTCCTTGCAGTCGTCACTGAGCTCGTTGAGCGACATGGCAAAGTAGGTGAAGCCATAGTAGTCTTCTGCGTAGGGCGGCATTTCGGCCGCCTCCCACAGCACCTGGTAGTTGTCCTTGTCCTTCTGACGCGCCAGGTTTTCGGACCATTTGCCCTTGAGCCCCGTAACGTGCGAGTCGTTGGCATCGTACACCTTGCCCTCTACGCCGTTGCGGCTGCCTGCTCCACCCCACATGGTGCCCTCCTTGAACTCCATCACGGCACGCTGACCCGTGGTCTCGTTGGTGACGGTAAGCTCGCCGACGTGCTCGAGATACTTGTTGCCCGCAAGCAGGTTGCGCATGAACGAGCTCGGCTTGGAAATGCTAAACACATCGCCATCGCCAAACTCGAGGCGGATGGAGCCCTCGGGGATGAGCTCGAGCGACTTGCCCCAGAACTTGTTCTTGACCGCACTCCAGCCCTGCGCCTTCCAGCCCTTGCCCTCGGCGTAGAAGGCGACGATGGGCGGCTGATGCACCACCTTCTCGGCCAAGAAGCGCAGATGCTTGTCGTCGCGCACACACTCAAACGTCTCGCCCAGCAGCGGGTTGAACGGCNCCTTCTCGGCCAAGAAGCGCAGATGCTTGTCGTCGCGCACACACTCAAACGTCTCGCCCAGCAGCGGGTTGAACGGCTTGCGGCTCGCGCGCAGCTTGGTGCTGGCATAGCCCGACACGGCAAACGCGCTCACGAGGCACATGCGCTCCTGCCAGTCGTCGCTCTTGCCCGCGCGCTCCAGCAGGTCGGCCGCATACTCGTACTCCTCCGCCGCCGCCTGCAGCAGCGAGAGCGGACAGTTGAACGAGACGGGGAAGCTGATCGTCGACAGATCCTTGCCGACGTTCTTCTTGAGCATGCTGAACAGCGACACCTCGTCGCCCGACACCTTGGCCGGCAGCTTCTTGCGGTACTGTACCACCGCCTTGCCGCCGCCGCCGCCGCCGCCGCTCTGGCTGTCGCCGTCCGAGACGGTGCGCGTGTCGTCGGTGTCGGGCTGCGAGTCGTCGGCCTCGCTGTCGGTGCCGTCGGCCTCGCTGCTCTCGGAGCGCGAGAGGTTGGTGTCGTCGTCGGCCTTGGTGTCGTCGTCCATGAAGAGCTCCTCTCCGTGGCTGTCGGCGTCGTAGAAGATGGCCGAGTCGGTGCCGGTGGTGGCGAGCGAGGAGATGGACATGCGGCTGCTGCGACTGCGGCCCTGGCCCACGCCGCCGCCGAGGCTCGACATGGAGCGCATGGTGCCTCCGTTGGGGTCGACGCGCGGGATGTTGGACTCGATCGCGGCGCGCAGCTGGTCGAACTCGGCGACGAGCTGCTCGGCGGTCACGTGGAAGGCGGCGAGGTCGTCGGTGTTGTCGGACTTGGCGCCGAGCGCGCCCATGATGGCGTCGGTGGTGGTGCGGGAGGAGGCCTTGTTCTTGAGTGCGCCCGAGCGGCTCTCGAGGTCCTTGACGAGCGCCGAGGTCTGGTCGAGGTGGGTGAATACGTGGGAGAGGTCGACGGGCTGGAGGTCGTTGCCGTTGGAGACGTAGAGACGCTGGAGGCTGCCCGAGGGGCGCTCGGGGATGAAGGAGCGGAGGTGGGTGCGCCAGGCTTCAAAGTCCTGGGGCGAGAGCGCCTTGAGGTGGAAGACGCTGGAGCCCGAGTCGACGTGGATGGTGCCGTGACGCTTGGAGCTGGTGACGGAGGCGTGGGGGATCTCGATGGCGTCGCGCGTGGGCTTGTCCGGGCTGATGGAGTAGGTGAGGATGCCCTCGTTGGTGAGCACGAGGAAGCGCTTGGCATAGCCCTGCATCTTCTTGCGCTTCTTCTTGAGGATCCATCCGGAGTGCACCACGTCCAGCTCGTCGATCTTGCGGTTGTCGACGGGGAAGCCGCGCTGCGGGCGCGACGACTTGCGGTCGCTGTTGCCGCCCATGATGGTGAATGCTGGAGGCCAGCTAGATCCTTGTACAGAGGTGGGTGGGTTCTACAAGTGTCTTTGGACACTGGACAGCGTTGGACTCGCACGCAGCCTCGACAAGTACGGTGGAGACGGAGCAGATGTTCGAAGGCGGGAAGAAGGAGGTGTGGGTGGGTGTTCGAGAGCGGAAGCGGAATGAAGGGGAAGGTGCAAGTGAAATTTGGGAGAGCCAGGGAGGATGAGGTGGAGCACAGGCCGGGCAGCAGAGGCGCCTCCAAGTGCAGCGAGACAGGAGGCGAGCGAGCGAGCGAGCGAGGTCGAAAGATCACGGGAAATGCAGCTCGTGCATACAGTCGAGGGCCGTCCCATTTCACGCTATAAAATCATCGGCCGCCGCTGCCTCTGCGGCTCCACGCTGCGACGGACAAGAAGTGGGGAAATGCGAAATTTGGCCTCGCTCAGCAGGGGTGGAGGATCTGCAGAAGCGGAGGCCTTGCCTTGCCTTCCGCGGCTCCTAGACACTGGTTGGCATGGCATGCCTTTGCCATCAGCAGCCGACTTGATCAGAGCACAAGACAATGGGCAACACTTCTCGCACGCTGACGTTGACCAGGCACGCAGCAACCCAAAAATTCCCCGCACCGGACCCATCCTCATCCTCGCCTCTCCGCACCATTGCGGATTCCGATGTGGGGAGAATGGCTCACTCGCTTGCATGTAGCGTGTTCCTGACGTCAACGCAGGTCGCTTGGACAGCCGCCATGACCATCTCGACGCCATCCGAGCTTGGGCGCGATGTCATGGCCGCGTCGAGCCAGATGCGTGGGTCGCTCTTCGTATTGCGCTCGGGCCGTGCATCAAACTGAACCTACTCGGCGCCTCCACAATCGACTCTGCTTTCCACCGCGGCCCAGAGTTCTCGGCGGCTTTTTCGTTGAAAAAAGAGGTTGAGCCCCAGCGCGCCGTTTCCTTTCACGAGCCTACGCCTGCTGCTGGCTCTGCCTCTACAGTACGCGACTCATGTTGAGCTGTGGCTGGGCGCGTGGGCGGTAACTTGGTGCAGCGGCGCCCAGCGGTTCCCGTCAGCCGCTCCCCCCCCGCCATCCGTATGCCGCAGCCGAGATACAATGCTCACCCTCGTGACGGCCCGCCAACACTTCGTACCAGTCGGAATCGTGAGTCTTATTGATCTGCTGTCGTTCACCATCGGAGAGTGTCTACGCCCAGATGGGCTGGCACGCTCCAGCGCATCTCATCCTCGTTTTCGCCGCCCGAGTCTGGCGCGCTAATGGCTGCGTGTCGGATGGCGAGCACAAACACATCTTGGCGCTCGCAGTCTTGGGCGTCTGACTTGAGCCCTCGTACACGGTAGCTGCTCGTCATGGCCGCCAGCTGGTCGGTGTCGACGGGCAGCACGTGGTCCGGCGGTGTCTCCCACGCTGCTTCCCCATGCACCTGGCCGAGACTCTTGATCCACTCGGCCGTCGAGGCGAGGCTCACCTGAACATGCCAACCCTGCTGCTGGTCGCCCTCGCCCTCGCCCGTGGCGTGCATCTGCTCGAGTACGCCGCGGCACTTTGCGGCGAGCGTGGCGAGACACAGGAGCGAGCCGGCTGCATAGTCGAGTGCCTGTACTGGCAGCGCTTTTGGCTCCACCTCGTGCTTGCCGGTATGCTCGCAGTAGCTGCGGCCTTCGAGATGGTTCATGCCGCACGCGGTCTGAGTGAGCGAGTCGTAGGCACGCGTGGCGGCCCATGGCCCCGTGAAGCCGAACGCGCACAGCTCGGCGTACACCACCCCCGGCCGCAGCGCCTGCACCTCCTTGGGGCCCAGTCCGCGTTCCACCAGCCCTCCTGGCCGATACGCCTGCGAAACGACATCGGCACCTTCGACGAGCCGTCGCATCGTGCGCGGCAGCTTTTCTCCGCGTCCCAGGTGGACAAAGGCAGTGCGCTTGCCGCGCGCCGTGTCGAGCTCGCGCAAAGGCAGGTTGGGCAGTGCGGCGCTCGAGATCAGCAGCACCTCGGCGCCATGTGCAGCGAGCGTGCGCGTGGAGACGGGTCCGGCGATCACACGAGACATGTCGATCACCCTCAGTCGCTCCGTCGCAGTATGTGCTCGCGGCGTATGGCTAGTAGAGGCGGTGAGGCGCGACATGCGAAATGGCGATCCGCCATTCTCGCCGATCCACCCTCGTACCGCTTCTCCCATGGGAGACTGCTCCCACTCGGACAGTGTGCGGTAGGCGGTGACGCAGAGCCCGCGTTCGTGAGCACGGCGCTCAAACTCGAATGCATCCCAACCATCGAGCTGCTCCTGCAGATGTGAGCGGTGGAACTGCGCAAACACCTCGTGGATGTCCGGGTCCGTCCAGTGCTTGCTGTCGGGAACAAGACCTAGTAGCTGTAGGATGCCGAGCTTGTGGTGTGGAAAGTTGGTGTGGATGCGCACGACTCCTGGTACCTCCCTCGCCTCGGCTGGCCGGGTTCGGTAGAGACCAGCGAGGCTGTCCCAATCCGCAACAGCGTGCGCATCGATCCCCAACACCTGCTTCGCTTCGTCACTATCGCTTGCGATCGAACCACGAAGCATCTCCCCTACACCAACACCTGTTGCACCTTTGTCGAGGTAGATTCGAGTCCATCCTTTCCACTCGGCCACTGCGTGTCGTGCGTCCACCGAAACAGGTCCCAGCACCACATCCTTCTCCTCCACCCCGAGCTTGGTTCGAGCCTCGAGTAGCCTCTTGTAATACTGTGCTGCAAGCGCAATCGTGGCTGTACATGCTTGAGCTACGGCGGTGATTTGAAACGACGACCGCACGGCCTGACCATGAACGCCCGGATCGTGAACGAGCTCGAGCCCTCCCTGGCGGATCGTCTTCTCCAACACCAGTGTAGGCAGCCCAGCGTGCTCCCACAGCTGCCGAACCAGCCTAAGCGACGACACTGCGCCAGCCCCAGACATTCTCGAAATGGTGGTGCGCAGTCAGCACGCAAGCTCCACATCTCGACAGCTCTCTTGGCTTGCAACACCACCCGCCGGTCCACCCCCCGTCCAGCCCCGCGAAATTCACCGCAAATTCACCCGACTCCAGCGCGACAAGCTCCGACATAGCCAATGCAGATAGAATTGTGAAGGGGCGCTAAGGACACTACAATACAGCGAGGAGCAGATATGCGAGCGAAAAAGACTGACAGAGCTAGCAGAAACGAAACGCAACAGAGCCGAGCCGAGTCATGCTGGGAGAAGGGACTACAAAGAGGGGCGCGGGATCAGGCGCGCGTGCGCGATCGGGTTCGCGAGGCAACTGCATCCACCGACACGGCTGCATCGACTCCATGTGTGCTCGAGGCCTTGCGGCTACCGGCCGAAGCTTTGCGCTGGTGCGCCGAGGCCTTGCGAGTGCCTGACGCCGGTGTGCCAGCAGCGGAACCATGATGAACTCTGGATTTGGGCTTCTTGCCCCATCCGGACAGTGCCGAGTTGTCGCCGTCCTCGCCATCCTGCTGCAGCGCTTCTTTGGCCGCATCACCATCCTCGGCGTCGGCCAGCAGACTCAAACGGCCGCCCGTGCCCCGCTTCCTCGACGCAGCGCCCGTCTTGGCCGGCAGGATATCCACACTGTACGCGCGGTCCGGCAGCGCCATGGGCACCACCATGGACGCCAGCAGGCTCGCATCCGGCCGCCGATTCTCCTTGTTCGGCGTGGATGGCGCGTTGCGAGCCGGGCTCGACATCGGGCTCGACGCAGCGCTCAAGGCGTCCGATTCGCTCGCAGCATGGTCCTGAGACGGCGCCGTGTCTTGGCTCGCCAGCGCGTCCGGGCTCGCGTCTTCGTACACCGTCCACCCTGGCAGCGGACGTGCGACGAGGCCGAGGAAAAGGCCCGACTGCGCCAGAGCCAACCCATTGGCGGACGTCTTGGTGCCTAGTCCAGCCAGGCTCGGCAGCGATGCGACGGCCGCCGCGTCGAGCGTGATCGAGTCGGCCCGACGACGGCTGAGGGCGAGCCCCGATACGGAAGCGCCCGGCTCGTCTTGCGACGGCGAAAAGTAGTCGGTCATCTTGCGCGGGCTGGGGCTCGCCATGGGGCCCGCACCCGCCTCTTCGTGTGCGATGGCGACCTCGGTGCGCGAAACGCGGTGCTTCTTCTTGGGCAAGCTCTGCAGAACCGCGCTCGAAGCTGCTTGAATCGGGTCTTCGACAGGAGTCGTGGCACCTGCCGCGGCCATCTCCGTCTGTGTCTCGGCCGCGGCGCTCAATTGACGGATGCGCGTGCGGGAAGGCGTGGAGGTGGCAGCCGCCGCGTCCTGGTCGCGTCGACGAGTGGCAGGCAGCCTGGGCTCGGACACGCGCTGCGTCGTGGGGCTTGGCTCAACAAACTTGTCCGGCTTCGGACCCGAGGTGTGAGGAGGACGATGGTGCCTCGTGTTGAGCGGTGTTGTTGAGGCGCCCTTTGGAGTGGATGGGCGGCCGGGAGAGTGGTGCACCAGATTCCCGACGTTGCGAGGCGAAAACCGCGATCCTGCCGAGGTGGCCGCCGCTAAGACCGGGCTGGCCTCGAGGTCGAGACCGGCCTGCCCGGAAGACTCGAAAAGACGGCGAGGGCGAAGTGACACGTCTGTGTCCGCCATCGGTTCGGATGGACTGGACGAGCTCGATGGTGACGCAACTGAGCCTTCGCGAACGAGCCGATGGTTCTGCAGCACGGCTTGCTTGTGCGGTGAGACGGAAAGCGAGCCTCTGCGGCTGCGCGACAGAGACGGCGAGCGAGACCGCGAACGCGAGGGTGTCTTGAGGAGCTTCTCGGAGTTGGATGTTGGCGAAGCAGCAAGAGACTGCGATACGAATTGGTGGAGCGGGAGTTCGGCCAACGGAGCCCTGGCCGTATTTGTATGCGGGACAGGCGAGGCCATGGTAGTAGTGGATGTGCGATGGACGATCGTGCGGAGGGACTGAGAAAGGGCGAGGCGGATCAGGCCGATATCAAGAGGCTCGAGAGCAGCAAGATGTGTGGCTGGAGGACGCAGAGAGACGCGTCGCAACGAGGACGATAAGGTGTTGTTGTGCGGCTTCCGTCGGCGCGTGGGATTGGTGCGGATGCGATGCTGCAGCGGATGAATTGTCAGAAGGAGGAGATAAGGTGGCTTGGGAAAGGCGAAGGAACAGAGGCAAGCTGAGGTGGATGGGTGTGGTCAAAGGCGGGAGGAGGAGGATTGGAGGGGTGCGGAAAAGAGGATGCGAGCTGTGCAGCACGCGCGGACTCCTCCACAAAAGCCAAACGCGTCTCTGAAATCTTTCGACGGCGCCCGTTGTTTCTCCCGTCAGCGCGCGCAACCCTCTGCATTTCCGCCGGGCGCAGCTGCAGCTGAGCAAGCGACAAAGCTTTGGCCGCTCCCCGTCAGCTTTGGGCCTGCGAAAAGCACGCTCAAGCCGCTCGGGAAAGCCGGTCAGGCAGGGGAGAATAACAGCAACCGGCTCGTCAAAATAAGCTCGGATCGCCATTTTGCCTCCAACGAGATGCATGCAGAGCCCCCGACTCGGCGTGCCTGTCGTCGCAGCTGCACCGGCACATTCCCACGATCCGTGATAAGGGTGAGATCGCGCACTCGTCCGCAAGGCTTTGTGGCTGGCGGGGCTCGATCTGGGCGTCGCGAACGGGCGGCGTTTCCTCGCAGGCGCCCAACAACGTCCAGCCAATCTCTACACCATTCGCCTCCATGACAGAAACGTCAAGACACGTGACATCATGCTGCAGAGTGAGCAGAGGGAGCGAGAGGCGGTGCAGAGTAGAGCGAGCTGCAACGGTCTGTGCGGGACCGACGTGACGAGTGACGTCGATGGCCATCATGATCAGAATGCAGCATGGTCCCAACCTTGCGCCCATGGCGATGGAGGTCTCGGCCAGCCGTGTGCGCTGCCAGGACCAACATTCGAGTGCAAGCAGTGTACGAGATGTTGCGATGGCAAAAAATAGGTCAAATTCGAGAGACAGTGAAGATGCACCTGCAAGGATGGCCGAAACAGCATGCTCAGAGAACACCTGTGCGAGACAAACACAAAAGTCAAGGCGAAAGGCAAGAAGACAAAGGTCAGTCTTTGCGTTTCAATTCCCGGAAGTCTGATTAGCGAGCTGGCAATGTACGTACCCTTGGTGCTGGGAACATCGTCGGTGCCTGTCCTGGAGATGGCCTCCTTGATGGCGAGCGCAAGAGCCTTGAATGCCGATTCGGAGCGGTGGTGGTCGTTGTCGCCGCGCAGGCAGTCGACGTGCAGCGTGACGCCCGCCTCCATGGCGAAGCTGTGGAAGACGTGCGGGATCATCTCGCAGCTCAGGTCGCCGATCTTTTCGCGCTTCAGCCCGAGCTCGGCGACGCAGTAGGGGCGCGAGCTGATGTCGATCACCGCACGGCTCAGCGCCTCGTCCAGCGGCGCATGCCCCGTGCCGTAGCGCTTGATGCCCTTGACGGGTCCAAGCGCCTTCTTGAACGCAGCACCCAGTGCAAGTGCACAGTCCTCCGCAGTGTGGTGGTCGTCGATCCAAAGATCGCCCTCACACGCCAGCGTCAATGACATGCCTCCGTGCTTGGCCAGCGCATGCAGCATCTATGTCCGCCCCAACAGGCACGCAAACAACCATCCAGATCAGCGTCGGCAGCAAAACAAAGCTCGCTCAGAGCCAGATCAACGCGACTTACGTGGTCGAGAAAGCCGATGCCCGTCTTGACGTTGATCGTCTGCGGCGCAAACGTCGGGTGCGTATCAAGCGAGAGCGAAACCTCGATCTTGGTCTCGTTGGTCACGCGCGACACGGTCGCGCTTCGCGCTTGAAACGATCCTGCCTGGCTTGCCGACGCCATGTTGCTCTTTCGGTTCGATGGGTGGGTCGATTTGGTGGTGCACTGCAAAGATGCGAATCTGTCTCAGCGTTATCGTGACTCGCCAATGCTCGCCACTTCAGTTCTTCCACCAACTTTCCGGCTCAAAATCCGAGATCCGAATTTTTTCATCGCTCCGGCTCGGACCACACCTTGCTCAAAGTGTAGCATTGCAGGCGGCTGTTGGCTGTGGAATCGATGGGTATCATGAGCATTGCACGCTGAGTCTACGTTACACACATGCTTCTCATCTAGGGCGAAAGCGGCTGAGCATCAGAGCATACGTCGCAGGATCCACGCAGCCACGCGTACGCGCCAGCGCACTTTTCGATCGGGTCGTTGGAACAGCTCGGCGTTCACGACGTCGTTGGCGTCGCGCCTCAGCGTCTCAAACTCGTCCTTGAAGCGCAGCGACAGATCCCTGGAGCTGGTCGAGATCATGAATGTGCACTCCAGATCCAGATCCGCCGAGCGAGATCCGTAGTTGCTCGATCCCACATGCACCAGCGTCGGTGCAGCCACATCAGCCGTGGCTGATGACGCTGGCTTGGCGAGATCCGTCTCGAAGGTGGCATCGGACGGCGTAAGCCATATGCCTTTGGCGTGGTAGGTCCATCCCTCCTTCTTCCACTCCAGAATCTCTACGCCGCCCTGATCGTGTGGCCTATTGTTTTGCCCCAGCAGCCGCTTGGCGCGCTTGAGCGCTGTCCAGAATTGGTACTCGTACCAAGTGTATCCATCGGGAATCCAGCCCGACACGCCCTTGGATTGAAAGAAGCCGTTCGCCTCCGGAGAGGCGCAGATGATCTTGACGATGGCAGTCCCCGCCGCTTGCGTTCGCAGCAGCAGCTTGCGGTACGGCTTGTAGAGCGAAAAGTATCCAGAGGTAAGCGCCAGCGTAGCTGGTTGCTTCTCTGGATCGGACGCCTGCAATCCGACCTCCAGCAGCCGCGGAATGGCCTGGGTTTCTTGCCTGATCTGCAGCGGTCCCATCTGGAGCAGCGGCAAAAGCAAGGTGTCGGCTGCGTCGCTATCTCCACCGATCGTGTTCGCCGTGCGATGCTGCCATCTACGGGTGAATGTCTCGAGCGACTTGGACGCTTCTCCACTCCAGCCATTCTCTGCATACGATGCTGGCACTCCCTGACCTTCCGGGTTGAGACAGTCCCGTCCTCCATCCCAGACGAGCTTCCAATCTGGCTGCGCAGCCTCAGCGCTCGAGCCCGCCTCCTGAGGACTTGACTCGAGCTTGAAGCTGAACTGACCCACAACGCGTACGAGCGAATCCAGATAGTCTGCCACGTCCTTGTGATCCTCGACGAGAAGATACCTGTCGCGGCGGTTGGTAAAGTAGTCTCGACTGAGATTTGCGCCGCTGAGCACGACATCGTCGTCGAAGCCGTAGATCTTCATGTGTTGCAGACCCCAGCCCTCGTTGAAACGCTTGCCCACGATCCTCTTCAGGAGTCCTTTGAGATTCGGCGTGTGATACAGGCGGATGTTGACGCGGTCTGGGAACTGGGCATGCAGCTTCGATACGAGGCTGGCACATGACGGTGTTGGTGCTGCCTCCCGCGTCCCACGGAGCGCATCGACGAGAATCGTGAGTTGTAGTGATGGATTCCGTCGCAATGCCTGTTCAAGCGCCTGGACCAGCTCGACCTCTTCTTTGCCGATATAGAGCGAGGCGAGGAAGATTCGGCTGCGAGCTTGCCCGATCTTGCGTTTGAGTGTCTCGTAGAAGTGCGACGGATCTTGCAAGAGATGGAGCTGCTTACCTGACGCCGGGAAGAGGGGAAGACTGAGCTCTTGGGCCAGCTGTCTGGTGAGTGCATGCGGACCCTGGGAGCACTCCTGCGATGCCGAGGCGAGAGAACACGACCGCCTATTCGCGCGAAAGCTTCTTGCGTGGCACAAGAAACTTGCGGTACATGCGCTGCCCTGTACGGCGTTGAGACAGCTCGCCGACAAACGCGGTGAGCATGCGGCCGGAGCAGACCACAAGAGCGACATTGGCTAATCAACTTGTAATGCGACGGTCGTTGCTGCTGCTGTTGGAGGTCAAGAGAGACTCTCGCCGCCGTTCCTAGCCAGTACGTGAGGTCGAAGGTGGAAGATTGACTCTCCGGGCGCTGAAAAGTGGAGGAAGACTGGGAATTAACACTATTCCGAGACCCGAAAAACATCACACTTTCAGGCTCGGATTTCGGTCGCTCCTCTGCGCGTGTGATCGGGCAATGCGCGTCGCCTTGGAAGTGGAGTGTCAGCGCCTCGAGAGGCGGCCAAGAGGACTCCAACACCAAACCAACTCCACTTGGCACCTCCAACCTCATCCACCTCTGCCACCTTTGCACCCCGCATTCAAATTCTAGAACAAAGGCGCTTACAAGACCAGCACACGCATCGGCAGGACGCACCGAGCCATTCCAAGGGACACAGATACGGACAGGGTTTGAACAGCAGCTGCCGCGATGCCTGCCACAACACAAGAGGTAAGTATGGCCAAAGGCGCATCGGCGTCTCGATGTGGATGCCACGATCTCGCTTGCTGACACTTGGCCTGCTCCACTCCTCGTAAACTCGCATGGACTCGCAGACCATCGGCCTCTCGAACACAAATGTCATCGTCCACCCGCTCGTGCTGCTTTCAGTGACGGATCATGCATCGCGATCGGCATCCGGATCGCGCAAGCGCGTCGTCGGCATCCTGCTCGGCCAGGACAACGGCAAGACGATCAATGTGGCCAACTCGTTCGCTGTTCCATTTGAGGAGGACGAGCGCGACGCAAAGACATGGTTCCTCGACCACGACTACATCACGGGCATGATGGAGATGTTCAAGAAGGTCAACGCGCGCGAGAAGATGGTGGGATGGTACCACACGGGCCCGCGCCTGCGCTCGTCGGACCTCGAGATCAACGAGTTGATGAAGCGCTTCATCCCGCGGCCCGTCATGGTGATCGTCAACCCAAGGCAGCGCGACGTGGGCATCCCCACCGACGCATATTTCGCCGTCGAGGAGATCAAGGACGACGGCACCGCGACGCAGAAGACGTTCATGCACGTGCCCAGCACCATCGAGGCCGAGGAGGCCGAGGAGATCGGCGTCGAGCACCTCTTGCGCGACATCCGCGACACAACAGCCGTCGGCACGCTCTCGACGCGCGTCTCGAGCCAGCTGTCCAGTCTGCGTGGGTTGCAATCCAGGCTGCTCGAGATCCGCGACTATCTCCAGGCAGTGGTCGAGGGCAAGCTGCCCGTCAACCACCAGATCATCTACGACCTCCAGGACATCTTTAACCTGCTGCCGGACCTCGACAAGAACAGCGAGGCCGCCAAGTCGTTTGCCGTGGACAACAACGACCGTCTGCTCGTCGTGTACCTCTCCAGTCTCATCCGTGCCGTGATCGCGCTACACGGCCTCATCAACAACCGACGCGAGAACGAAAAGGGCGAGGAAGAGGCCTCGAATACAATGGCCAACGGCACCGCCGCTGCGAGCAAGGACGGCGCGGACGACGCCAAGAAGGACGAATCCAAGGACGAAAAGAAGAAGGACTAGCCGTGGCATCGACGCTTTCACCTTGAAGACGCCTCGCAATTTAGAACTCGCTCGCAAAACGTCGCTTTGCAACTGTCTGGGTGGGGCATCGACCTCATTCTCTCGAGGCAAGCCCGGCTTCATAAGTGTGCAGATACCATGGGTTCTTTGAGATCGCACACGGCGCAGTCGTTCAATGGGTGCTCGTTGAGGTGACAAGAGGATGCAGGACTTCTATCCGCGCACGTGCCGCAAGATGGCGGTCGCGTGAGGCTTTCACCTCCACTTTCTGCCGAAATTTGAGAAGGTTCTCGTTTGTGCCCCCACGTCTTGTCGCTTTACGACCACAACGCTCGGTGCAGGCACCGACGACCACCTCACCATGAGCTCGATGCTGCGCAAGCCGGAGCCACCGAGTCAGGAACTTCTGCTGCGGTGGTTCCAGACACAGGCGCGGCTGCTCGCCGACGAGCGGCGTGAAGAACAAGCGCAGTCCAAGCTGCTGCTCTCCAAGACCGCACCCAAGATCCTCGAAAAGCACGGCCTTGCGCTGCTCTCGCTCGGCGTGGCGTCGATCCGCATCGGCGTCGGCGCCAAACTGCTCGTCGAGCTCGAGCGACCGTCGGCGTACCATTCGTCGCCGAACTTTCCACCACACTCTTTCCGATCCGGCGATCTGGCTGCCGTGCTCGAGAACAGCGCCGAGCCTCAGGCTACCACCGACAGCGGCGTGGTTGAGGGGGTGGTCTATCGTGTCACCGAGACGCGCATCACTCTGGCGGTGAGCGAACGACAGCGAACGCCCAAGCCAAAGCCAGAGCCGGAAGGCGGTCAGAATAAGCGAGATGCCCGGACGGGCGACAAGAACAAGGTGTCTGGCAGCGAACTCGATCTGCCGGAACGCATCCGCCTCGTCAAGGTCGCCAATGAGACCACGTTCGATCGCATGGAAGTGACGCTCGACAAGCTCGCCAGGGCTTTAGGAGTGTCTCTTGGCCCAGCCTCGTCGGGCGCCGATGGTGACTCCTCTACCGATGAGGCGGATACCGTAGAGGCCGGACCTTCGAGCAATGCCACCACATTGCAACGCGCCTTGTTTGGGCTCTCTCCGCCTACGTGGCACCAGCAGGATGTTCCGCTGCCACCATTCAACGCGAGTCTGAACGAGACGCAGCTTGCTGCCATCCGACACGCGCTCTCCTCGGACCACGTTTCGCTCATTCACGGCCCGCCAGGCACTGGCAAGACGACGGCGATCGTCGAGCTGATCATGCAGATCGTTGCATCGAACCTTGGTGCGTCGGAAGATGCCGGGCGCGTGCGCGTCCTCGTCTGCGGCGCGTCGAACCTGGCGGTGGACAACATCCTGGAGCGGCTTGTGGCGTCTGCGGCGCACCGCGAGGTGTTCAAGAAGAAGGGTGTGGGCGTCACGCGGCTGGGCCACCCTGCGCGTGTCGTGGCGAGCCTGCAGGGCGCGACGCTGGATGCACAGTGTACGCAGTCGGCCGAAGCGCAGCTGGTCAAGGACATCAGCAAGGAGATCGAGACGATCATGGCCGAGCTCAAGCCCACGGCCGCTGCGGCGGGCAACAAGTCGGCCAAGGCCAAGCCAAAGCTGCGTGGAAGCGACCGCCGCAAGCGCTGGGAGGAGGTGCGCGAGCTCAGGAAGGAGTACAGACGCAGGGACCGCCAGGTGACGAGCAGCGTGTTGGACCGCGCGCAGATCGTGCTTGCCACATGCCACGGGGCGGGAGGCAGGCAGCTGGCCAACAGGCAGTTCGACTGGGTCATCATCGACGAGGCATGCCAGGCGCTCGAGATGGCATGCTGGATCCCCATCCTCAAGGCGAGGGAAGGCGCCAGACTCGTTCTGGCGGGTGACCATCTGCAGCTGCCACCGACGGTCAAGTCGAGTGTCAAGCCACACCGGCCCAAGGGCAAGCCTGCAAGGAAGAAGAACGCCGGTGGATCTGCGTCGAATACATCAGAGAAAGAGGACCGCTCGAAAGAAGATGCAACGACGAACCCCGCGGTTGAGGAGGCAAAGCAAGACGGCGACGATGATGGCGATGACGACGTCGAGCTCGCGCAGAAGCTCGCTGCAGCCTCGATGGACGATGTCCGGCCAACGCGGCTGCGGCCAGCGCGGTCGTTGGAGACGACGCTCTTTTCGCGGCTGCTGGGGCTGTACGGCAGCGGGCTCAAGTCGCTGCTGTCGATCCAGTACCGCATGAATACGGCCATCATGTCGTTCCCCAACGCCGAGCTGTACGAGGGCAAGCTATCCGCGCACGACTCGTGCGCATCCATCACGCTCTCTGACCTTTCCAACGTCCAAACGGATACCGGACCTGATGACGATGATCTGTTGGCGCCGGTGGTGCTATACGACACGTCTGGGTGCGAGCTGTACGAGTCGTCCCCCACCGCGGACGAGGGGGTGCTGCTAGCCGACTCCAAGTCGAACGTGCACGAGGCGGAGCTGGTAGTGCGACATTTGGAGGAGCTGTTTGCGCGCGGGGTGGGTGCGGGGCAGGTGACCGTGCTCACTCCCTACGCGGCACAGGTGGCTTTGCTGCATGCGCGCATTCGCAGCCACAGCTTCATCGGCATCAATGCGGACGAGATCGAACTCGGCACCATCGACTCCATGCAGGGGCGCGAGAAGGACGTGGTGGTAGTCAGCCTGGTGCGTAGCAATACCGATCGCCAGGTGGGATTCTTGGCGCAAAAGAAACGCCTCAACGTCGCCATCACGCGCGCCAAACGTCAGCTCGTCCTCATCGCCGACGCAGAGTGCATCGCCGAAGCCACTGATCTGCCCGACGAGTTCCTGCCCCACTACATGGCCTGGTTGGACGAACATGCCGTCGTCCACCCCGTCGCCGCCACAATGTGATCCTCGCATGGCAATCACACCATCACAGCAAAGATGTTCTTTCAGCATGCATTGAAGAGTGCAGAGTGAGAGCTAGGGCTGGGAGGAATCCAGCAGCGAGGGGCGCCACTTTGTATCTGCGACGTCGAGCTTTGGTCTGGGGATGCGACGGTTGGCGATGGAGCGGAATGCGACGGCTGCCATGGTGGGGTTGGCTGCCACCTGGCCGCCGAGCAGCTCCTGTTCGAAGCGGACGAGCTGGTCGAAGCGTTCGTCGTCATCCTGCTGGCTGTAGCCCCAAAGCGTTTCGACCGCCTTGTGGGCGTTTTGCTCCAACGCATCCAGCGCCTGAACGACCTCGCCTGCTCTAGCCCGAACCTGACCCGACGCCGCACACACGAGATGCGGAAGCAGCTTGGCCGCTTCGGCCTGCACGCCGCCGAGACGCTCCTTGATGAGCTTCTGGACCGAGGTGTAGAGGTAGTCCTCCTCGAACACGGTGCCCTTTTTGCCGCCGGCCTTTTGGCGTTCGGCCTTCTTGCGCAGCTTGGCCTCCTTCTTGCGGCTGCCGGACTTGGTGCTGAACGTGGCCATGGACGACTGCGACACGATCGAGGCCGCGCGCGTGTAGCGCGTGAATTGCGTCATCTGCGTAGAGGTATCGGACATGATGTCGAGATTGTCGAGCGCCGGGTCGTTGTCGCCGTCGTACAGCGCGCCGTCCGGGTGGGCGGAGCGTTTGTCGCGCAGATCGCGGATGCGGTCCAGCTGCTTGGACAGCTGCGACTCCATGTCCTGCACGTCGTCCACCAGCGTCGTCGCCGCCTCGAGCAGGCCCGGGTGTAGCGTAACTTCGACGAGGTCGAGTCGCGAATAGGTGGTGAGGATGCGGTGTGCTTCCGAGAACTCGCCGGCGCGGCATAGCAGAGCCACGCCCTGCTCGACATCGCGCACATAGTCGAGGCACACGCGCGCCGCCTCGGTGAAGCGACGCAGCGTCTCGAGCTCGCTCACGAACCCCTTGGCCATTGCGACGATCTCGGACGCAGGCAGCTTCTCGACAAACGCCAGCCGCATGGCCTCTTGCCAATTCGCACACTCGCGGTAGGCATCGAGCGCCTTGCCTCCGCGCCCGGCGAGCTGGAACGCTGCACCGGCATCGTCGAGCTTGCGGCGCGTGAGCAGGTACTCTCCGAAGCGGTCGTACACGTCGCGCAGCCTGGCGCCTTGGCCCGCAAGCAGCGCAATCGCCTCGTGGTACAGCTTGTGCTTGTCGATGTATTCGAGTGCCTGCTGGTGGTGCTGGGGACCGGCGCGCACAAGCCAGCCCAACGCCTTGGTGTGGCGCGCGAGGTGGTCGTCAATGCGGAACCGCTGGAACTCTTGCGGCTCGAGCGCACGCAGCTCGCGCAAGAACGGCAGGAACTCGCGCGGATCCTTGCGCTTGGCATGCTGCGCCACCATGAGCGTGAGCGTAAAGTCGTACATGCCGAGCGCCACGTCGAACAGCTTGTCCGCATCTGCGAGGAAGATGATGTACTTGACCGCCTCCTCGGCCGTCTCTGCATCCTCGTCCTTGAGCCGCAGCAGCAGCGCAAGCCCCGCCTCGTAGTCCGCGGGCACCTTGCGCACGTGCGTGGTGAGGATCGACTGCACATACTTGCGTGCATCCAGCCGCTCGAGCTCGGCACGGATCGCATCGCAGATCCGATTCACCTTGCCTGCAACGTCGGCCGCGCCCGTCGAGGCTGCCAGCGGCTTGTAGAGCGTCTTGGTGACGTCTTGGTCGCGCAGGCCCGAGAGGAAGAGGTTGAGGTGGTCTACGTCGGCAACCTGCTGCACAAACGTCGCCACGTTGGCCATGAAACCCGCCGGGTTGTGGTCGTAGAGGATGTTGACGTCGAGACGGTGGGTGCGGCAGATGCGGAAGGCGGCGCCGTAGCGATGCGCGTCAATGCTGCGGCGCACCACCTCGAGCACGAGCGGGCGCGGATAGATCGTCTCGAGATTGCCGCGTGGCATCTGCAGCACGAGCGACATGGCCGACGCCACCGCCGTGACGATCCGACTGCCGCGCTCCACACGTCGACCCAGATCGACGGCCTCGGACGCCGCAGCCTGCACTTCGTTGGCGCTGCTCCAGCGCAGAGAGCTGAGCGGCAGAAAGCGAGCTTCGTGCGCCGTGTTGGTCCACACGAGGAAGCTGCCGACGAGCGTGAAAGAGGTGGCGTCCCTGGCCACCACCTGGCTCTCGGCCAGCAGGCGTCCATCGCTCGCCAGACCAATCACCTTGCACTTGCCGTCAGCCGCAACCAACACACGCACGTCCGCACAGAAGCGCTCGAGCTTGGTCACGCGCTCGAGCGCCGAGCCGCGCACGCGCTGCACGGTGCCATCGCTCTCTTGGACGTAAAAGCTCGGCGGCACTGCCGATGTCGGCACGAAGGGGTCGGCGACCAGGCGTCTCTTTCCGTGGCCCCGTAGAGGAACCCCCGCATGGACGGTGGCCTCGAATGTTGCAGCCTCTTTGGCTTGCGCAAGATCAATGCATTCTGCGACAGCGCCTTGATGATGTGAGCTGAGCACCGCCACCGAGATCTTGCATTGGTGCGTCGCATCCAGCACAGTCGGTGCCCATCCGGCTACAGCGATCTGGTGTGCATCCGAAGCCGCCACCTGCGCCGTAGCCACGAGCTTGGGCTCGGCCACGGGCTTACCGCCGACCTGGACCGTACCGCCAAGCAGGCCCCAGTCGAAGCGCCAGACCTGCACCCACCCGTTTTGGAAGAGCAGAGCCATGACTCCGACGGCGTGTTGCGGCGACGAGCCTGGGAGCTGGGACCAGGCGACGTGCGTAGGCACTGCGAGCGCCGAAGCCGCGCTTGGCTTGACCTCCGTGCCGGCAGGAGGCACGCACAGGCTCAGCGACGCCATGGGCGGTGGGACGTTCTGCATCCTAAACGGCGTGAGCAGCGTAGTGGAGCCATCGGCCACGGCGACGCACGCCGCATCCACTGGCGGCCTCCCGGGCGACACGGCCGTCTCGTGTGCAAAGACGCGGTGCGCGACGCTGCCGGCGTGGGCGACGAGCAGCTGCAGCGGGTCCTCGGGGTGCCACTTGACGTGCTCGACGCGCGTGGTGGCGACGAACTCTTGCTTGAGGTACCAGTGGTAGTTGCCCGTGGTGTAGACCTGCACCACATCGCGCGCCTCGTCGCCCTCGCCGGCTCGGGAGAGCCAGACGGCGAGTGCGGATCCGTCGGCGTTCCATGCGAGCTCGCGCACCGCATGTGTGCGTGTCCAGGCGCTGAGCTTCTGCGCCTCGTTCCATGCGAGCTGCACGCCGTCGGGCTGCGAGGCGGCTTCTTCGCGCAGGCTGAACTCGCCGTGACGCAGACCGTTGCGCTCGAAAAAGACGACGTCGTGACGACCCTTTCGCCCCTGCGCCCACATGTGGCCGTCGAGGTCGGATGCGCCGAAGCGCTGCGTGCTGGCGATGAGGTTGCCGATGGGTCGGAACGCCAGTGCCTGCGAGATGCCGCGCACGCCCGCGTCCGAAGTAGCCGACAGGGCGGCCGTGCGCGAGTAGATGCGAATCACCCGATGCCAGCTTGTCGGTGCGTCTGGGCTGTAGAAGGGCTCCAGCGAGCTGATTGCGAAGAAGGCGCCGTCGCCTCGCCAGCTGATGCGGGGCGCGCCGTCGTCGTCCGGCGTCCTTGGGCCGCGCGTGTCGGTGTTGCTCGCCTTGGCCGCTGCTGCCGCCTGCGCTGCTGCGGCCGCAGCCGCTTTGCCCTCGGACCCGTGGAACTGCGTCGCCTTGCTGCCCCAGCCGACATCCACCGCCTCGTCCTCGCCAAACTCGTCGGTGCGCAGACGCACTTCGGAGAGCACCTCGAAGTCGCGCGTCATCAAGAGCACCTTCTCCACCTCGCGTGCGCCCGACGTCGAGGCGGTCTCGGATGTCTCGCACGTGACGATGACGAGCAGCTCGTCGTCGGGACTCCAGGCCGCTGCTGCAATGCCCTGCTCGATCGTCCCCACCACGACGGGCTCTGCTGGCGGTACGTCATCCGCCGCCTCGCTTGCATCCGGGATAGGGAGGAGGAGCAGATCGCCTCCTGCAGCGATGGTGCATAGCGCAGGACGATGGCTCGCCTCTGCTCCGCCATCGGACAGATAGTGCAGGTTGATGACGTCCCTCTTGCTGCGTCCACTCGTCGATGCAATGCCAACAGCCGAGTCGGGTAAATCCGCCAGACGACCCGGCACGAGCAGCGAGCTGAACCGTTCCAGACCCTGCCCGTCCACTGCGGTGCGCAGGAAAGAAAGCGTGACGTCCGGTGCACCCGGCGCTGTGCGTGATGTAGCAACGGCGTATATCGAGCCGTCGTCGAGATCGCTGGCGGTAGCCTCGATTCGCAGCGCCGGCTGTGATGCTTGCGAAAGCGCAATGGTGCGATGCGAAAGCACGCACAGATTGCGCATCTTGACACTCGATCCCGCCCGACAACCAAAGGTGCGTCGAGAATGCGTTGAGATCGTACGCTGATTCGCCGTGTGTGGTGGCAAGGGTGCAAGTGGCAGCAGCTGCCGTGAACTTTTTTCTGTCCTCGCCCGTGGAGGTGCATCTTTCTTCTCGGCTTTGCTCCACAAAGATGAAAATCGTTTCGAACTTAACACGCCGCATGGGAACAGGCTCTCGTGTGTGCCTGTCGACCAAAGGTCACAGAGAGGTTCTGCATCAAGGAACTCATGCTGTAGACATGGTACAGAGGCTCTCACCATGTTCCCGTGTGGATGCAAACGTGGTCGCAGTTTCTGCACAGAACCTCGATCAGCTTCGGGTCAAAATCTGGACGAGAAACTCGCGACACGTTGGCAATTCGACATACAGGAGTGGATAAGATAGATTAAAGGTAGCGCATAGAAGGTATGAGGGCGTGCGAGGCCAGCCTGCTCTTGGCTAGGGCTGGCTCTCAGGTGCCCGATAGAATGGAAAGAAAAAGTACAGTAAATGCGAGATGCGATAGAGAGAGAGAGAGAGAGAGAGAGAGAGAGAGAGAGAGAGAGAGGCATGAGGAGAACAGAAGGAAAAGTGGGACCATATGCATAGCGTACGGCGATGTCAAAAGTCCGGAAAGAGTGCGCCATGCGGATCTGGATAGACGCGGTCGGATGCATAGAGACCGGGCATGGCACTGGGCCTGGCTGGTTCGTACTTGCTAAAGTTGGACGTGTCGCCCGGCTCTCCCAGATAGGGGACGATGGGAGGAGGGATCCTGCGCTCCTCGAGCGCCTGCCAGTCCACGCCGTAGAACCAAGGGTGCTTCTTCACATCGTCTGCTCCACCGCGCAGATTGCCCAGACGTCGGCTGCGGTCGGCGGTCAAGAGGCTCGTGATGAGATCGCGCGAGACCGCGTCGAGGTGATCGGGGAAGACCAACTTGCCAGCAAGGATCTTTTCGTAGATCAGGATCGGGTTGGGGTCGTAGAAGGGCGGATAGCCGGCGAGCATCTCGAAGAGCAGCACGCCGAGCGACCACCAGTCGACGGCAGTGCCGTGGCCGCTGCACTGGATGATCTCGGGCGCCAGATACTCGGGCGTGCCACACAGCGTCCAGGTGCGGTCTTCGAGCTCCTTGGCAAAGCCAAAGTCGGTGATCTTGGTGTAGCCGTTGGTGTCGATGAGCAGATTCTCGGGCTTGAGATCGCGATACACCACACGGTGCTTGTGCAGGTACTCGATGGCGAGCACGATCGTCGACACGTAGAAGCGTGCCACGTCGGCGGAGAACTGTCGGGCGCGTCGGAGGTACGAAAAGATCTCGCCACCGACGACGTACTCCATGAGCATGTAGCAGTTCTTGCTGTCTTGGAACGAGGCGACCATGTTGACGAGGAAGGGGTGCTCCACCTTGGTGAGGATGCTGCGCTCGCTGTTGATGTGCGAGACCTGCTTGAGCCTCACCACATCCGCCTTGGCCAGCACCTTGAGTGCAAAGTAGGCGCTTCGGTCCGCTACATCCCGATGCTTGAGCCGCACCAGCAGTACGCGCCCAAACGTGCCGGTGCCGAGCGTCTCGATGACGTGAAAGTCGGACAGGGCATATTCGCGACCTGGTGCGGGCTGCGTTGCTTTGACACTAGCTTGTGGGTGTGGCGAGGGAGCACTCGAAACGGTCGCGGGTGACGAGGTGTTTGAGGCGCTGGGGTCTGCTGGTGGAGACTGTGAAGTGATGCTCGATGTTGAGGATGACGCCGACGCCGCGTCCGATGCGGGACGAAGCTGGGCCTCGGTCATGCGGACATCCTCCAAGCGCGCGGTGACAGCGGGCATGCTCTCGGAAGGTGCGCGCTCGACGGCGATGGTGGGGATGGGCTGCTGTGACGGCGTCGAGAGGGCCGCGCTGAGGGATGGCTGCGCCGGCGAACTTTGGCAGTGTTTGGACTGCCTCTGCTGGCGTTGACGCAGCTTGAAACGCCGCACGGCGAGCTTGCCCTGGCGTGTGGCGGCGGGGAAGGCATCGAGTGGGGTCCAGCCAGCTTCGTCTTGGAAGCGAACGCCGTCTTGGAGCTCCATGGCTTGACGACCATGAGCTTCGACATGCCAACCGGGCGAAACGCCGGGCACCAACTGCGCCTCGTCTTGGATGGACCGAGAGGGGCGTCCAAGTGTCTCTTCGAGCGCTTCTTGAGAGCGGCGACGCAATGCGCCTTGGCTGCTTCTGCGTTCTGAATCACGGTTGCGGCTCATCATGAGCGGCTGCATGGCGTCGGGCGCGTCGAGAGAGCGTCGGGTGGTGGGAGGCAAGGGCGGAGACGGTGTAGACGAAGAGGATGCGGCCAAGCCTTGCGACATCTGCAGACCACCGACAAATGTCTGCAGACCGGGCACGAAGCGGGCTCTCGAGGTGCTCGGGAGCGCCTTTGGACGCGCGGATGTGGATGCGGTGGCGCAGTCTGCATCGGCGTCGACGGTGCTGAGGCGGCGCTGCTTGCCGTTGGAGGTGCCCTGCGAGTGATCATCGTGGCAGGCGTCGGCCGTGCCGCCATTGGTTGTCGGGAGGCCGTCTTGGACAGCGTTCTCGTACGACCTTTTCAACGCCATGATGGATGTGTCGGGCGATGATGGGGAAGAGTGTGGTGGTGGTGGTGGTGGTGGTGGTGGTG
>AWNI01000022.1:1121709-1149010 GCA_000517465.1 Moesziomyces aphidis | reverse complement strand
AAAAAAAAAATTGGGCGCAACGACGACGTCAGAGCGCTGCACCGCCCGAAACCACTTTTCGCAAAATTGGCTGTCTGCTGTCTCACCCGAGGGCGCGCGCCCGTCACGACTGGGCCAAAAAAAGGAATTCCACGCTTTGGAGAAAGACCCACCAAGCCACACGCAGTCGCGACCCTCTCGACCCCGACTGTTCCCTCGTCTTCACAAAGCGCTGTCATAGGCTCGACTTTGGCGTGGGTTTGCCTTCATGTGTGTTTCGCAACAATCAAAGGCTGTGTGTGTAATTCAAAAATGGTGGCTGGGGGCGTTCGGCATGAAGACGACCAACGATCGAGTGCAGTACGCGCTGTAGTGATCCGCTCTTGTTTCGCCTTACGTCCGCAGCTGATGAATTGGCTTGCGATCGACCCTTTTTGAAAGCAGCGCGACGCCTCTGACCATCGCATGGAAGGCTGAGCGCCATTGTCGTGACCGCTGGCATCACCGAGGCCGTGCATTAGCCGCTCATCCGCATGGCCCCAACGACATGCCATCGGTGCGGTCGGAGCCGAAACCTCCGCTCGTGCTTCATCCACGGGGCGCGCCAGGCGTGACATCGGAGTTGGATCGGCGTGGGGCTAAACGCGCTAGTCCACTCCGCTCATCACACTCGCCTCACTCTGTCCATCCGATCCCAGCTGCATCCTTCTCTAGCCGAGCTCGCCTCGACATGGGAGAATCCAGTTTTTCCGCCCAAAGATGCTTCGATGGACGTGAGTGGCGCTCACTTTCGGCACCGAACCCGTCCGTACCGGCATCGGCAACTGCGCCCCTTTAGCCTACCTCGTACTTACCCGAGCCCCCAACAACATGGTGCTGCCTCTCCGTCGGAGCTGAGAACCCAGCCAATCGTGCATGTAGCCGTTGAGAACGATCCAGTGGAACCTCGAACAGAGGGACGCAAAGCTCATCGGCGGCTTTTGACAAAGATCGGATCGGCGATTTTTTGAAGGGTTAAAAAAGACCATCATCGGGCATCTGTATCGCCGATCCTGAGGACAGGACCGGCTCCGAAATGCACTCGATTCCACCCGCGTCCATTTTGACTTTTTTGCCCTTCTTCCTACGCACCCCGAAGTTCCGATAGCAACGTCATCTGCAACAGCGACGACCGACCATTGACAGCCACACCTTGCATCACTCACTGCCGACTCGACACGGAAGCTAGCACGCAGCTGCGCGTATCATTCGAAGTAGCCCTGTGGCGGAAGCAGTCTCTCGATCCATTACCTCGATCCCGCGCTCTTGGCACGCACGCACATCATGTTGGGCCTCAAAGCACGCATGGCGATCATCGACAACTCGGGCGGTCTGATCGCCGAATGTGTCAACGTGCTGCGAAACAAGACCACCCAAGGTCTTGGTCGTGTCGGTAAGTCTCTCCCTCCTCTCAGGCCTGGTGTAGCTCTGGCGTGTTGAGCTTTCGACTGACATCTTTTTGGGTCTCTCGTGGGTTGCATTGCAGGCGACGAGATTGTAGTGGTGGTACAGAAAGCACGACCGATCTCCAACACTCCGGGTCAGGCTACGACGCAAAAGGTGCGCAGGGGCGATGTGCGACACGCGGTGATCGTGCGTACCAAGAAGGAGATGACTCGCCCGGACGGACGCGTGATCCGCTTCGACGACAACGCATGCGTCCTCCTCAACAACAAGAAGGAGCCGCTGGGAACAAGAGTCAACGGCGTCGTTGCCAACGAGCTGCGTGCCGCCGGTTGGGGCAAAATCGCAAGTCTCGCACCCAAGGTCATCTGAACTCGGCCCGTTCCCCATGGCAGCCTGCAAAAGCAAGCACCAAGAAACGACCACATCCCCCGCAAGCAGCGGCTGAGGTCGCCCCGTAACAATATACACTGTACTTTTAGCATCTCGCAGCATTCCCAGCTCTTCATCCGATTCACTCGTGCTCGTGCGACACGGCAGACCCGGCTCGGATCGCACTTTTTTCGATGGCCCGATGAAGTTGGGCACGGAACGGAGCGGATGCAGCGGAAGGGCGCATAGATCGGCTCGCAAGCTATTCATCTGAGCTAAACATAGCTACGTACGACTCTTTGAGGCCGGCGGACCACGCTGCCCACATGTGTCACCGAACTCTTATGAGAAGGCGGAGCGGTCCTAGCCGACACTTTAGACACCCGCTTCCGTCTCGACGCGCGTGTCCTGCGGTACTGCCAAAGGCGGCGAAGGTTGCGCACAAATGGCATTTCGGCATCCTATCCGGACTGCGCAGACATCATCTTCTCACCCACCTTTGCTGCCAGGCTGGTGGGCTCGAGGGCGCAGGAAATCCCCCCCTCACGAGACGCGCGCGCCGTACGAGCATGCACAAGCGATCCCGTGTCGGAGTATTTTGGTGGAATGCACCTAGAAGCGAGGACCCTTGTCCTTTGTCTCTGGCGCGCCTTGTGCCCCTTGTAGGCACATGTTCATCGTGGCCGGTGGTGCTTTGCTTCGCGGATGCTCTGTGAATGCTGACAAAGGGTGGTCTGGCGACGCTTGCATCCTTGCAGGCGGTCCTTCCCGTGAGCGAGACCGGCAGACGACTTGAGCCACTACATCCGATCCGGTGCCAAGCTTTAAGAAGAGCTTGATCCAACAAGGTCTTGAGTGGGACCCCCTCGAACTCCTCACATCTACCCGTGTCGGCCTCGGACTGGCATCGACTGGCGATCGATGCAGAAGCTGGCCATGCAGCCGTTGGAGGCGAGTTGGACGCCCAACTTTCGTCCGGCGCTTCCCATCACCTCCATCTGTCTAGCATGGCTCTTCCTGCTGTGTCTCACGCTACCCGCCCGCGGAGGTGCATGGCGCATGGTTCGACTCGCCTCTTTCCCGGCTATCGTGCTGCTGTCGCTGCAGCTGGTGCTGGACCGACGCATGACACTCGGCAATCCACTGCGCGATCTCGCGCTGCCCATCCTAGCATGGACGATCATCTGCAAAGCCGCCGAGATCTGCATCGTGTTTGCCGCCGGTGGACCACGACCCATTCGACCGTTCCACAAGGGCAAGCTGGTAACCTGCATGGGTGAAGACTATGCGGGGTACGAATGGAAGATCGTCGATGCGCCCAAAATGGCCTCGTGGGCTCGCGTCGTGTATGCCCTGGATGTGTTTCTGCTGCGTCGGGTGGGGACGAGTGCCATCCGCCCGCGCGAGGGCCGAGCGCTCGAGTGGTCGCTGCGCGGTCTGAACGACTGGGCCCGCTTCCTGCGACAGAACCGCTGCAGCCCCGCGCAGATTCCTGCCCACTCGACCGTGCGTCGCTTCGGCCAGCCTGAAATGGCCTCGTACGCTGCCGTGCTGCAGATGCTCTTTGCCGTCGTCTCGCTGCGCTGGATCCACGCACTCTCCACCCCCTGCCAAGTGCTGGATGTCTACGGGTTCTGGATTCCCAGCTCACCCGCATCGCGCAGCTGGATCTCGCTCCTCCCAGCTACCGCCGTCAAGCAGGTTCGAATCAGCGGCATCCCGGCGTCTGCATGGAAGCTACCGCTACCCACATTGCTATCCGTGGTGGTGACGGTGGGAGGCGCTATTTGCCTGCTGCCTTCGGCGGCGGAAGGGCTTTTGCTGTTGGTGTGGAAGCCACGGCCGGCCACATCCTTTCTCGCCTCGTTCGAACGACCGCTGACGTCGCCAGGACTCGCACGGCTGTGGGCACGCAGCTGGCACGCTACGTCGCAGCGAGACTATCTCGCCATGGCATCTCTGCTCCCCGGATCGCGCCAACGCACCCTCCAGCTGCTCTATGTCTTCTTCTGGTCCGGTGTCCAACAGTGAGTCCTCCACCCCCTTCTTCCCATCTTGATCCCACAGCCTTGAATACTGACGCCTTTGTGTATTGCAGTTCAATGATGTTTGCTCGACTGCGGATACCTTCTGGCACGCCGCTGACAGCACGTGCGGTGCTGGCAGGCATGGTGGACCCGGGCATGGTCGGCTTCTTCCTGTGCCAGGCCGTGGGGATTTTGATCGAGACGGCGGCGCTGGAGGCTCTGCCCGCCACGTGGCGCAAACAGCGCCTGCTCGTCTCGCTCGCCCGCCGCGCATGGATGTACGCCGTGCTGCTCTTGCCCGGCTGCATGTTCGTCCACAGCATCCTCCAGCACCGCCTCATCACTTGCGCCGTCCTCGAAGGCTTCTCGCCACGCGCACTCGCACTCATGCTCCAGGGCAAGGCATATTAAGGACCTTTTTTAATAGATTCGCATCGCCGTGTACATCACTGAGGGGCGGGAGTGTGTGTGTTGAATGCATAGCACAGGTGTGCCCGTCTGCAAGGACGAAGTACGAGCCGTCCGGGGGGGCTTCGGGAGGAAGGGGTGGTCACCACGTGGAAGTGAGGAGGAGGAGGAGGCAAGTGAGGAGGCGGAGCCGAGAGGTGTCGGGGAGTGCAGCCGAGTCGCGTGGGTCCCGCCGAGGCGCCAAACCGAAAATCGCGCCTGGCCTCCCTCCGCCTCGGAGATGGGCAGCTACGAGTCGGTGCTTGGCGCTATGTGCTGGCGGCGCCTACGCCTCGGAGGGGCGCCAACGCTGGGCGTGAATGGGTGAAACCGCTTCGGACCCTGTGGTATCATCCTCGGCGCTGCCTTAGGCCGGTTTGACAAACAGTATACAAAGAAGCCATCTTGTTTCGTCTTGCTTCTTCCCCCCCTCAACCTCTCCAAGATCCACCGCCATGTTGCCGTCCTTGCTGGCAGGCGTGCGCATGCTGGCGTCTACAATGCTGTGGAACGGCGACCTGCCACCTGCTCCGCCCATGTCCGGTGCTCTCGTGTCGGGCTGCACCTTCTCCGTCGGTCCACCGGGCCCACCGTCGCCTGCACTGTGCCCGGCCTTCACCGCCCACTGCACGCGCTTTCGAGACGACCTGCGCTCGCAACACGTCCACGCACTCAAAACATCCACCCCCCTGCAACCAAAGCACGACGAGGACAGAGATAACCCACTCCGCCACGTCGCATTTCGAACAGCATGCACGGGTGGATGGACAACCGCCTCCGACGCAACCTACCTCTCGGCATACACCGCCACATGCATCGTCGATGGCACCGACTGGATCCCCTTTGTCTTTGACGACTTCCTCCAGTCCCAATTCGGCAAGCCGGACGGCAGTCGTGCCATCCACTCGGACTTCATCGGATGCCAAGTCCCCGCCCACGCCTAAACTCGCCACTCTGCATCGCGTCTCGCTAATGTTGTGTAATGTCATTGTATCATTTTGCATTCCTTGTGCTTTCCGCCTCCAAGTCCATCTGCTAAGAGCGCCTTACGATCGGCCGTCGATGAGATCGCGCGCACTGCGCACCGCTTCCTCCCGCTGCCGCTCGCGCATGATCTCCACCTTGCGCTCGTGCCGGTCGATCAGGCTCGCCGCCGTGGGGAAGCGGTCGAGCAGCGCAACCACACTGCTCGCCTCGCCCGTCTCGGCGAGTCCGCGACTGATGGCCTCCATGGTGTCAAAGTGCGCATACCACGGCGACAGCCGCTCCATGTCGCTGCCCACCAGCTCGCGCACATCCGGCAGCCCGCTATTCGCGTCCAGATAGAACGCGCTCGGCTCGGCATAGTCTTCTCCCGCCTCGGACGACCCGCCGATCTCGGAGACTACATCGTCATCGACCGTGCCTCGGCGAACCAGCGGAAGCTCCGTGTAGGGATCGTCGTCCGAACGCGATTCGTAGCGTCGGTTCGGTGGGCGCGACGGCACGCTCGCCGCATCCGACCGATGCTTGGATGCAGGATCCAGCTCGTCCTCCGCCACCTGCGGGTCAAACTCGTCGCCATCGTCGGCCGCCGACTTGTGTCCGTCATTCGCTTCATCCTCGTCGCTCTTCCAGTCTTTGCTCGACTCGGCCTCGGCGGCCACCTTGGCATTGCGCGCCTTGAGATCCGCCGCCGCGCGCTCGTGCATCCACGACCGCGGCGGCTCGTGGTACAGCACGCGCTCCACTACCGACAGCGCCTCCTCGAGCTGGCCCGCGCGCGCCATCGACGCAGCCAGGTGGTTCCAGTTGCTCGCGTCGAATCCAAAGCCATCCTGCTTGGCGCGCGTCCAGATCCGAGCGATCTCTTCGTGCCGACCGGCCGTCGAGAGCACGTCGATCATGAGCGAGATCGGCATGCACAGCAGCGCGCGGCTGTTGGCATCCAGCCGACGGATCGTAACGCCTTCAGCCTCGCCTTCCCCTCCACTGCCCGGCGCCGACGGCTGCGAGCCAGGTGGGCTGTGCGCATACACGCGGTCGCGGCCGATGCTCGCCGTCTCGAGCGCCACCTTGTAGATCTGCTCGAACAGCAGCAGAGCCGATTCGACGTCATCCACGCGGCGATAGGCGTCCAGCAGCGGCGTCATCTGGAGCACCGTCAGGCCCGTCGTGCTGCTCGCCAGCCGCTCCATGGTCCTCTCCACCATCTCTGGCTCTCCGCGCCGTGCCTGCGCCGCCATGAGCACCGTATGCAGAACGGCAAACGACGGCCCCTTGCGGGCGAGTGGCGCATCCACATCGCCGGCCTTGTACGAGTCGTCCACACCCACTTGCGTCTGCAGCTCGGCCATCGACGACGGCTTGAACGCCTTGCTGTCCTCGTTCGAAACGAGCTGCGAGACGAGCGTGCTGGCGAGGTTGTAGTTGACGTCGTTGTCGCTGCGCGCATAGCTGTGCACCATCACACTCCACGTGATCGCGCTCGGTCGAAGCTTGCGACGCTGCATCTCGTCAAAGTACTCCTTGGCCTCCGTCTGGTCGCCGAGCCGCAGGTAGCCGTGGATCATGATGGTGAAGTGGAACAGGTTGGCGCCCTGGCCCACTCCGCCTTCGCGCGGGTTCGGCAGCACGTTTTCGGCTTCCGAGAAGACGTCCTCGGCAATGTGCATCAGACCGGCATCGCAGGCGCTCTGCAGCATCAGCGCGTACGTTTGCGCGTTGGGTTGCAGTCCGGCGCGGCGCACGCTGCTGACGAACCGCATCACCTTCTGCACCGGCAGCGCACTCAGCACGTACGCCTTGAGGATCATGTTGCACACCTCGATCGACGGACGGATGCGAGCGTCGCGCCGTCGCTGCATCCAGCCAAACAGCCGGATCGCCGCACCGTACACGCCCGACTCGACGTAGCAGTTGAGAAGCGCCGCGTAGGTGATGCGGTCGGGCGTGTGTCCCGCCGCCACCATGGCCCGCAGCGTGTGTGCAGCCGCATCCGGGTCGCGACGCAGCGCGAAGCCCTGGATGAGGATAGTGTAGGTGTACTTGTCGGGCTGGATGCCGACATCTCGCATCTGCTCAAAGATGGACAGCGCCGTGTCGATGTCGGCCCTGCGAGCGTAGGTGTCGATGAGACTGTTGTAGTCGCTGGCTCGCAGCTTGATACCTCGGTCGACGGCCTCGGAGAGGAAGTGCTCAGCGGATTCGGCGTCGTTGTTGCGGTTGCACGCCTTGAGCAGCAGTCCAAACTCCTTGGCACCGAGCGGTTTCTTGCCCGCCTGGCAATCTCGCGTCTCGAGAGCTTGAAAGTCGTGCAATATGGCCAACCTTGCGACGAGGCCCTTGATGTCACCGCGTGCAGCAAAGAGCTGCATGTAGAGCCGGTGCTCGAAGGCCTCGTGCTTCTTGCTTTTGCCCCGACGCAGCTTGGCCAAGATGGGCGCTACACGGTCCATGCGATTGCGCAACGCCCAGCCCTCGGCAACGGTTCGCAACAGTCTAGCTGGGACCTTTTGGCCATTTGCGGTAGAGCGATTGAGGAGCGCTTCGAGACGCGCGGACGGATCCTGACCGTGAGCCTCGCGGATGATGCGCGAGAGCAGCGTGGGATGCAAGGGCACACCCATGGACCACAGCTCGTCGTAGAGCTCGAGCGCGGCGGTGGAGCCTTTGTAGATGAGGGCGGCACGAAGCACGATTTCGCAGGTGGACGCGAATGCTGGATCCGAGGCGTCGAACTCGTCGCCGAGGCGTTCGATCAATCCCGCAGCGTCTCGGTGGTGGGAGAGACAGAAGAGCAGCGAGCTCCTTGCGTGCCTGAAGGCTGGATGGGAGAAGAGAAAGGCGTGCGGAGAGGTGGCGTACCACTTGAGGGCGTCTTCGATGGGCTGCTGCGACTCGGTCGCGTCGATCTGGCCGTCGAGGACGTCTTGGAGCATGGTGGTGTCGTCAAAGAAGCTGGCTTGCGACCTGATGCGCGCGGCAATCTGGGCAGCGTCCGACGGACATCGCACCTCGAAGACAAGCGAGTCGAGTATGGCGATGAGCGCACGATCGACGGTCGAGAGGTGAACGTGCTTCTTGCGGAGGTCTTTCATCTGGTAGATGTCGGGCCTGCATTCACGCAGAACCGTGTCCATGGCCTTGAGGGCGGCCAAGGGTTTTGCGTCGAGAGCTAAGTAGGTGGGTTCGAGCATGCGGATCGAGAAGCGCAATTGGCTCTTGCGGGGGCTGGAGAGGGGTGGATTTCCAGTCCTTTCGAGGAAAACTTGGCAGTCTTTGTAGATGGCGCGGATGCGGCGGCTGAAGAGATAGCGAAACGCCTTTTTGAAGAGGGTGACGTGGTTGGTGGTGACGAGATGTACGGCCCTGGCCAAGGACTTTGCCACTCCGATACGCACGTGCAGAGGTAGCGCTTGCTTGTGCGCGTGATTCTGATAGACCTGCCAGAGGCGGTGGCCAAGGATTCGGCGAGCTTCGAAGCCGTTGAGATTCTCTTGCTCCTGCAACTCTGCGAATCGCTTGGGTTCGTCCTTCAAGATCTGCTCGAATCGCCGGTTGAGATCGACAAGCCCGACGATGGCCTCGTCCGGTTCAGAACTGTGCTTCGGCAGCCAATCAGCTTGCCAGTGAGCTGGACGAGAGCCGTGTGAAGATGCAGGCGAGTCGGTGTGGGCGTCGGCCGTAGACGCTGGCAACAGACCTTGTGGAGAGGTCGATCCTGATGGAGGCTCTGGCGGCGATGGATCGATGGGGTCACGGTGAGGAGGGGCGGCGGATGACGGTCGGTTCTCGTCCGAGAGTACCGTTTCCGCGGGGTTGTCTTGTGACTGTGAGGGAGCCCAGGTGGAGCGAGACCGAAGTGAGGGGGCTTTGGCTGTGGCGAGCTGGAGATGCGACGCTGCTCTGCGCGGACGCACAGTTGCGACACCAGGTCGGCTCGATCGGAGCGTGACCGCAGACTCTACACCAGAGACTGGGATTCTGCTCCGATGCGATCTGCCCGCGGGGCCGACGAGGCGACGCAGTGGGAGCGCGCGAGGCGTATTGGCGCTGTCGGGTGGAGGCTGCGCATCGATGCTCTGGATGCGTGCGGCGAGGCGACAGATGGTGGAGGCAAGCGCGAGCAGACTGAGTAGGCTGTCGCTGTGCGAGGCCACCGGCCGAATGGGACTCGGTATTGGTGGCGGCCGCATCGCGCTTGGCTAGTTGCGCGGAAAGCCACGCGGCTCCTCTAGCACTGGCCGCCTTGGTGCACAGCGCAGATACACCGGGAAGCGCCCTGTGTTATCGCCATGCGAGGCAGCAGCAGAAGATCACTGCAAGTCGATCCGAGGCGGGCAAGACGGTGTGCTTGTTGGCACCGAGGTCCGAGTGAGATCCGTCGAGGCTATGTGGACATGGGGAGGAAGCAGATGTGGACTCGCTTCGAGGCTGGTGCGAGTGTCTGAGCGGCGGCTGCGGGTTTCGTTCGATGTTGCCGCCTTGCGATGGTCAGCAAGCGTGGTGGTGAATGGGATGGTTGGAGGTGAAGGAGGTGGCTCGACGAGGTCCGTGGCTGCTTGCGGCTCAGGGTCGCGGAAGAACCGAAAATAACGTCAGCCACGCCTGCAAAGAAAAGTAGCCGCAACCTGAAATGATGAACACTTCTTCCAACCAAATGACGCCGTCTGCTGCCGCAAAAAGCTGCGCTTTTTTTGTCGATCCCGCCCAGCTCGGAAGACCTCGCTCGACAGGCGTCCACTTCCAATTTTCTCCACTTGGAGCAATGCGTCGTGGGATTTCTCGTCCGAAAAAGAAAGAGAGATGCAGAATACGGATGTCGGAAGTGGACGAAAGAGACCCTGGTGGGCTGCCTCGGACCAGACCATCATGGGCTGGAAGCGCTGCATCTTGACTCGCCACTCTCATCTTCCGAGCAGTCGTCACCATGTCGAACAAGCGCGTCCGGGGTCTCGCCATCCATCGCCCCATCCTGTACGGCTCCACCTCGACGCCTCTCACACCCGCAGAGAAGCTCGCCGCGCCGCCCGACCACACCCACAAGTGGACCGTCGCCGTTCGAAGCGCCGCCTCCCACCCGCTGCCCTCGCTCTCGACCATCTCGGGTCTCGCCGCCAACAATGCCAACGTCGACCCGGGCTCCGAGCTCGCTGCTGCCAGCGCCGCCAACGCTGCTGCCGGTACGCCCAGCACCGCCGCACCCGCTGCTTCGACCTCGACAGCAGCCGGTGCGTCTGCGACCATCTCGACGCGCGGTCGCGATGTGGAGCACGACTACCACAAGATGGTCGGCGGCAAGGACGATCTGTCGCACTTCATCAAGCGCGTCCAGTTCAAGCTCCACGACACGTATGCGCAGCCGACGCGCAACATCGACAAGCCGCCGTACTCCGTGACCGAAACGGGATGGGGCGAATTCGAGATCCAGATCAAGATCTTCTTTGTGCCCGAAGCCAACGAGAAGCCCATCACGCTGTTTCACCATCTCAAGCTGCATCCCTGGCTGGCGTCAGTCGCAGCAGTACAGTCCGAACAGCCACCAGCACCTTCGATCCCTGCGCCGCTTCCGCCGGCAGACACCTCGGCACCGACCACAGCCACAGACGCTGCGGAAGCGACCCCGACAGTAACCACAGAGACGTCCGCAGAATCCACCAAAGAGCAGCCCGAGACGACAGAGATGGATGTGGATCCGGTCAGCAGTTCCAACGGCACCGAGACGGGCATGCAGTCCGAGGCGGCGGGTGGATCTGGCACTGCGATCACGGCGCCTGCAGTGCCCAAACCGGCGCTTCCGCCCGTGGTGCATTCGTGGCAGTACGACGAGATCGTGTTCCCGGAGCCGATGGAGGCGTTCTATGACATTCTGTCCACGCATCCGCCCACGCAGCTCGCGGTGACCTCGGCGCTGGCGTTTGTGGACCCGGCCGCCTACCGCTCGTACCAGTATGCGCTGAGCGAGGCGGACAAGGGTGCGAGCAGCGGGCCGGCGCCGATCCCGCCGCATCCGCTGCACACGCCCACAGGTTATCTGTTTGATGCGCTCTCGCTCGAGGCACAGCAGGCCGAGGGCGATCGCTTGGACATGGCAAGGGTCGCGGCGATTCGCGACCTCGAGTCGGGGAGAGAGCAGCTGATTCGCGCAGAAAAGGCGCTCAAGGACGCACGGAATCGCATCACGACGCTCAACAATGCGCTCATCGCCTCCGCCACCGCTTCCAACACTGCACCGGGAGTACCGGCGAATGGTGCAGCGCAGCAGGCCAAGTAGCGCGCAAAGGGATGGAAAGAAATGTGTATTTGTACCGCCGCCAAGCTTGTCGACTGTGATCAACTACTGGACCTGAGCAGAAAGTGCGGGGTGAGGAGCTACAAGTGCAATCGGTCAGAGCAGGAAAAGAAGGGAGCACTGAGGAGCGAGGACTCAACGACCGGTGTCGAGCTGGTTGTTGTAGAGGTGTTCGTAGCGGAAGCACATGATGCCGCGTCTGGGATGCATGACGTCTCGTACAGTCACCTTTTCAAAGAGCCCGTAAAAGTCGATGGGATCATCCAAGCTTGCGACCTTGATCTCGGTGGATCCGTCCTTGTGTCTGATGCGCCTATGTCCCGCGTACTGGAAGTACGTCCCATGGAGGTGTTGCCAACTTCTCCAGATGCGGTCGATCTCCATATGCAGCAGCCAGAAGGCCGGCTCGCACGTAGCGCTAAACAGCCACATTTCGCCTCCGATGGCTTGATGCAACCAGGCATGGATGTTGTCCTCCAGACTTCGACGCAGGGTGGCATAATCGGGCGCAGAGAGGAAGGTGTTGATGATGGTTCGATTGAAGTGGGCCGTGTACATGTCGCCCCGCGTGAGCGGTTTGGCTATCCAATCGCCGTTAAAGTGCCTCGTGACCGGATGGGGCTTGTACACCGAGTATCCCGGCTTCTTGGTGTTGGGCAACAAGCCACAATGCGATCCCACAAACGGACCGCTGGGGATCGGTCCGCCTTTACCATCATCGCCGCCGAGGGATGTCCACAGCGCGGCGTTCTGGATGCCGTGCGTCCAGTCGTGTTCGATGTCCCAGTATGCCTCGCGGCCCTGGTAGCCCGACACACGCATGAGGCTGTAAAACGCGCGCAGGAACGCAGAGTGGCACGGCAGGAAGCACGAGTTGTAGTGCAGTTCCTCCTGCAACCCAATGTGCACGAGCGTGAGATCGTCCATAAAGCTACCGCCTTTGATAAAGATCGACTTGCCCGGCTCGCTAAGCTGTCTGAAGCTTGAGGTCCACGATGCACGCTCGGCGTCCGTGAGCGTGTACCACGAGACGCGCTGCATGGGATGCGTACATCTCACCGACGAATGGCCGTTGGCCAGCGGCGGATTGCGCGGCTCGAGATCGCGCACCGTGGTTGCGACGGATCGTGCCTCAATCGCTTGGATGTGTGGCCAGAAGGACGTCGTCTTGGCTGCACATTGCGCGCTCAGTAGCACCGCTGCCAGCACCACGAGCAAGTGCGGACCCACCATGATCAGGAGAAAAGAGCGAGTTCCAGACTGACTCGATGGGGTTGGGGATCCTCGAGACAGAACGAAGTGTCAAGATGCGAGCACGGCTTTATAAGGGGACTGTGAGCAGATTTGCGGCGGGACGAGGTGGGAGGAAGCGCAAAAGTTCATCTTCGCCAATCGATCGTCGCGCAGTCTGCGCGGCCGTGCACGCCTGCGCCCCGCCCACCACCCGCGCCTTCATATCGCATCCATGCCCAGCTTGAACCCCTGTCCTTGCACTAGCTCGTCTCAAGCATGCCGTGATATCGCCGCTGCCGGTACGCCACCGACACCATGTCGCTCGTTCTGCCGTCGGAAAGCGCATCCAAGACGCCGCATGGTGCCGGCGTCTTTTGGTCGCGAGTGTCACTGCTTCATATGAGGCGACTTTGTGGCTGCAGCCACCATGTTCTCGTGGATGGTGCGTTGCGCGTGCACAATGAGCGGCCTGTTTGGGCGTCGATCGTTCATCTGCAAAAGTACGTGCAGGTCGGCACGCAAATGTCATCGTGTGCGTCGTTGCGCTAGAACATCTCTGCATGCACTCGATCAAGTACGTCGTTTCGCCAGACGTCAAGACGTCGATTCTCCGCCTCGCTTACTTTTCACTATGCCTTGTTGCACATCGCACGACACGGCTGTGGACGACTCGCGCATGAGGCGAGACGTCTTGACTACGATTGCAATCCCAGCCGCGTCAAAAGAGAAGCTGTCTATTCCAACTAGACGGCCTTGTCCTGGCTTTGTCATAGCGAGCTGAGCAGCTGATCAAGAACAGTCTTGATGCCTGCATGGACGAAGGTGAACGTAGCGACGATGTTGATGCTGTGCACGCAGGGCCTCACACCGAGCAACAAGGTCGAGTGCAACGACGCATGGCTATGTCGACACCGCCACACCCACGATCACCCTCGGGCGGGACTGCGGGGAAGCGGCCGAGACGCATCACGCAGGCCTCGCGGGCGCAACTTGGAGGCGTCTGACGAATCGCAGTGCGGCGCTGACCAAGCAGCGTTGGGACGCACAACGCAGCAGTAAAGACAGGAGAGGCGGGAAGGAGTCGGAGGCTCAGTTAGACGTGCGTTGACGCCGAGCACTGCATCGTGCCGGCGTCAAGCCGATGATACCGGCCTGAATCCTTTGTGCCACCCCCAAGCCATGGGGAAGAAGCGTAGAGATATCCCGAGGCAGCCTTGAACCAGCTATCCGGCACATCCATGTGCCAACTCGTACCCGCGCCCGTCAACGATGCACACACAGCACGACACCTCACTGAAGCCCGTGCCCCAGCCTTGCTGCACCACACCTCACTCTGGACATCTTATCCATGACCTATTGGGCATTAAACGGTGCACTACACTACTTGGATCCGCGTCGCCAGCTCGTTTCCAAATCGGCCTTGGAGAGCTGTGTGCCAGCTACGCCGTTGGGCGCTGTCGGCGCACCGACACCCACGCCGTTGACCGACCCGTTCCCATACGCCCCCGCGGCCCCACCATTGCCACCGCTACCGGACGTTGGATCCGCGTATCCGTTCAACGCATGCTCGCCGTTGCCGCCATTTCCACCTCGGCGCAGACGCCCGTTCGGATTCTCCACCGACGCCGCACTCCCCGTCCTGCCCGGGCCAAAGTCAAACGCGGTGCCGGGTGCACGGCCGACCGGAGCGGGCAGGTTGGTCGACGCAGCTGGTGAGGCGCGCGTGAACTTGCCCATGCTGCCGGTGTGCGTTGCGGGCGAGGTGCCAAACGGCGACCCGCTGCGCTCGGATCCAGCGCCAATGCTAAGCGCCCCGACGTTGGGGAAACCCTGGCTCTGGCGCGCGATGTACGAGGGACCAATCGAGCCCGAAGCGCCGCGCAGGGGTGGAATCACATTGCGCGACGCACTGCCGTCAAAGTGCCCACTCAGCGTGCCTGCCGATGCCGACAGCTGGTCAAATTGCCCGCCATCCGACAGCGCACCATAAGTCGCAGCCTGTACGCGATAGCTGGGCCGATGACGACGCGGCACCTTGCCGTCCTTGACCTTCTCCTGCGGGTTGCCGTGCATCTTGGACCCGACGCCCTGCTTGCGCTCGTAGTGGCGCTGCCAGCCCTCGTGCTCAAACAGCGGCTGCGCGGGGTAGCCGTCGATGGTGACGTCCATCTTGGTCGTCTTGAGGCCGTACCGCCTTCGCTCCTCGGAGGTGAGCAGCCAGGGCGTGTGGACGTAGTCGGCATGCAGATTGCGCAGCGCGGGGATCCACATCTTGACATAGTCGCCGTGCGAGTCGTAGTCCTTGGCCTGCTTGATGGTGTTGAACTGGCGCGAGGCGCGCGGGTCGTTGCCGACGCCGGCGACGTACTGCCAGTTGCCGTAGTTGGAGGTGGGGTCGTAGTCGATGAGGTGCGACTGGAAGAACTCGGCGCCGATGCGCCAGTCGTAGCCGAGATCCTTGGAGAGGAAGCTGGCGACGTTCTGACGGCCGCGGTTGGACATGAAGCCCGACTCGCGCAGCTCGAGGATGTTGGCGTCGATAAAGGGAATGCCGGTGCGGCCCTCGAGCAGACGCGTCATCTGGTGCTCGGCGCCGTCCTTGAGCGGATCCCACTTGTTCCACCAGCCCTCCTCCATCTTCTTGGCCGCCTGGCGTGGATCGGTGGCGCGCTCAAAGCCGCCGAGGTCGTACAGAAGGTCGCCAAACTTTTCGGCCACAAAGAAAAAGTAGTCGCGCCAGAGCAGCTCGAAGCGCACCCAGTACGTATTCTGGTCCTCGCCAAACTTCTTCTCGTGGTCGTCGAGCGCCTCCCAGATCTGGCGCGGCGAGATGCTTCCGTAGGCGAGGAAGGGCGACATCTTGGTGCTGTAGGCGTGGCCGATGAGGTTGTTGCGCGTCTGCTTGTAGCGGGCGACGGGCGGAGGGTCGGCCTTGCCCCAGCGCGTCGAGTCGGCCGACTTGCCCCTGACAAAGTACCAGTCGAGGCGGTCGAGCGCGGACGACTCGCCGCCACGCAGAGGAAAGGCGGAGGCGGGGTGGCGTTGTTGGAGCAATGCGCTCGCCTCGAGGGTGGGCGGGAGCTGCGAGTCGTTGAGCGGGGTGAGGAGGAAGCGGAGGATGTCGTGGAAGGAGACCTGGCCTTCCTGCTTGTCCTTGGGCTCGAGCGCGCGAGGGGCGAGGCCGTCGACGTCGACTTCGTACGAGACGTCGAGCGCATAGTCGGTGGTGCGGGGCACGCGAGGAGGGAAGGACTTGAACTTGGCTGGCGACGGCTTGACGGGGCGGACCATGTTGGGACCGAGCGCCTCTACCTTTTTGCGGAAAGGGGTGAAGACGTCGGGGGTCTCGCTGCTCTCGAAGGGAAGGTCGGCCGGATGGATGAGGGTCTTGCCGTTGACGAACTGGACGGGAACGCCGGTGCCCTGGAGCTTCTCTACGATGGCGTTTTCGACGTCGATCTCGGGGTAGGTCATCTCCTTCTGGAGCCACACTCCCTCTACGTGGGTGCCGTCGGCCTGGAAGGCGCTGACGAGGTTGGCGACGACGTCCTCGGGGATGCCAAAGCGGATGAGGAGGTCAGAGCCTGCGGCGCGGAGGCGAGAACGGACGTCGTAGACGGACTCGGAGATGAATCGGGTGCGGAAGCCGCCGGTCTTCCAGAAGCCGTACTCCTTTGTACGCGCCTCGGGACCCTTGCGGTTGTAGCCGGGCAGACCGCTGAGCTCCATCTCTCGCTCGTCAAAGACAAAGACGGGGAGGAGGTAGTCTGCGGTGGAGCCGAGAAGCGCCTCATCTTCGAGCTTGCTGAGGTCTACGGTCTTTTCTGCGGTGGAGACGATGGGTTTGGGGGTCTGGTGGGCATAGTAGAAGAGGGGATTGTCGTTGATGCGGAGGTCGAGGCGGAGGAGGCAGATGAGGACGCTTTTGGCCGAGTCGGAGCCGGGCGAGGTGGCGGTGCCGCGATGGGAGCCGCTGTGCGACGAGGAGCTGGCGGCAGCCTCCATGAAGGGCAGACGGTGGCCAAGAAGCCAGAGCGAGACGGCGGCGGAATCAGAGGTGGCGAAGATGCGAGGGGACGGCGGTTGTGAAGCCGATGAAGCGGATATTGCGGAGCAGAATCCAAGGCGAAGCGACGCAGGACGCAAGGGATGCAAACGATGGGTATGAAGAGGATCCAAGCAATGGCGACGAGACGAGGCAAGGCAGTTGGGAGCCGTTTATTTTGATGGTGAGTTGAGCCTTTTTGTTGGGATTGCTAGAGTGCGAGACGGAGGCACGAGCGCAGGTGGTGGTGAAGAGTGCAAGGGAGCGTTCAAGTGGCGATGCGAGGATGTCCGGGCGTGCAAAGGCAGTCGAATCGAGCGAGACGGCCGAATGGCAGGATGCGAGTGCGGGCGGTGGGTGGATGAATGGCAATGGGCGTGCATTTCCACAAGCAAGTGGCAGAGAATGCCCTGCGGAAGAGTGCAGAAAAGGCTGCGTGCCGCGTGTGAAGGGGGGGAGGGGGATGAATGCGGTGGGAGAGATGATGGCGGCAGTTGGATGGTGAAGACGCGGCACAATAGGATGCTCGGAGCCCGAAACGGCGAGCTTTGCTCGAGGCAGAGCCAAGCCAGGGCCGCGCCCAGCCATGAGTGAGCAGAGTGAGCAGGAGCGGCTGCAGTGCTGCCTTCTCCTTTTTTTTCGGGCTGGATTTTCTCAGCTGAGATGGTCGCGGCTCGAAGGGGCAGCAGCGCAGTTGAGCTGCGTCGATCGAGCATGTATAATAATAATTGCGATTTTAATCCGAGCAAACAGAAGAAAAAAGAAATCATTTCTTTCGAGGTCCCAGCCGGCGCCCGTCCGCTGCCCACACCAATGCAGGGCTGCTGCTCGCTGGAGGGTCATTGCTGTGAAAGGGCGGAAGCAGCCGTCGGTCGGCTTGGCTGCATTGCAGCTTCCGGTAGCGCATCGTCGCCGCCAAGCGTCGTTTCTGTGGTACACGGCTCAAGCCATTCGACGAGCTGGCAAGCGAGTGCGCACGGGGCGGGTGCTGTTGAGCGCAGCTGGGCATGACGGGGCATTGCAGCGCCGTATTGGGCTTGGTCACCGTCTTGACGGCCGGAATCTTGCTTTTTGCTGGATCCAAGCACAGCTCTAATTTCGATGAGGCGAGGCGAGGCGAGGCGAGGCGCGGGCGTTGCGACCCCATTACACAACGCCTATGCGATGCCCTCTTTTTGGCCCCTCCCGCAATCCTATTGGCCCTGCACCAATCGGCCGCACCAGAGTCTTGTCGAGCCTCGCTTGGCGGCTTCGCTTGGGCTTCAAAACGCTGGTACTGCTTCTTTTTTCCCAGTCGATGCACAGTCACTCCATCGCCGGGCTAACGTACGAGCTTTTTTGATTTCAAGGGAAGGGGGGAAGACCTACTGCGGGTGCAAAGCGACGTAGATCCGACGCAGTGTTGCGAGTACGACGACATGTCGGATCAAGTTCCAGCTGACCACACTGAGCAAAGCAGAGAGACGACAGAGGTGCACCGCCAACTTGGGTCGCCTCGGGCGAGCAAGGCCCACACGCCACACCACCAACACCGGCTGCCCGCACCGATGGCGGCGGCCGATCGAGACAGCTGCAGCGCGCATCGACGTGCATGAAGAGTGAGCTTTATTTTTTTCGCTGCTGCAGCCCGCTCTACGCTGCCACTTTGACCGGCAATCTAACACAATGATTCGGCCACAACAAATCCCTAGGATCCTCCTCCCTCACACGCACGCACCCCAGACCTCGACTCGAAGAAAGCCTGTCACTGTGAATTACTACTGAACTGCTACAAAGGAGATTGCCAACTAGGGCGACAGGGCAAAGCTCATCTTGATGCCCATGGCGGCGAGTTCGGCGACAAGGTACTTGAGCACGTACGGCACCGCCACCACGTCGAGGTCGCCGCCGGTAACGTTGTTGATGACGTTGTGTGCGGGGATGCCGATGGTGGCCTCGGCGCCACCGATGGGCTGACGCTTGCCACGCAGCGGTTCCAGACCCTGCTGGCGACGCACCTCGTCCTCCGCACGGCAGACGCGGCAGAACTCGCCGTTGGGACCGAGCACGGGCGTGGTGCCCTGCGTAGTCACGTCGATCGTCGACATGGCCCCGCCGGCACCCGAGTGCGAGTGGTCAAAGCCGACCGAGAGCAGCGAACCACACGTGCGGCAGACGTACGAGGTCGAGTAGTCCGAACAGTTCATCAGTCGGTCCTGCAGCATGTACGACGTGCCGTGCGCCAGCAGCGCATCGCGCTCCATCTCGCCGAATCGAATACCGCCCGCGCGCTTTCGGCCCTTGATCGGCTGTCGCGTCAGCGCGTGCACCGGACCCGTGGTGCGCACCTGGAACTTGTCGTTCACCATGTGCCTCAGACGCTGGTAGTACACCACGCCCAGGTAGATGTCCGCACGCAACTCCTGCCCCGTGATGCCCGAGTACATCGGCTCGTTGCCCACGTGGTTGTACCCCGCCGCCTTGAGCTGCTCGCCAAAGAAATGCGTCGGCGTAAAGTCCTCGCTGAACGTGAAGGGCGTCGAGTCCTGCGCCAGACCGTGCATCGCTCCGGCCTTGCCTGCGATGCTCTCGATCAGCATGCCGATCGTCATGCGCGACGGGAACGCGTGCGGATTGATGATCACATCCGGCTGCATCCCGCTCTCGCTAAACGGCATGTCCACCGCCGGCCACTTTTGCGAGCAGACACCCTTCTGGCCGTGGCGCGAGGAGAACTTGTCGCCGATCACCGGCGAGCGCGTGATGCGCAGCATGATCTGCACCTTTTGGCACTCGCTGTCGCCACCCCCGGAGCCGCCGTCGGCGCCCAGCAGACGCACCGTATCCACGTACGCGTACTCGTCGCCCTTGAACTTTTTGAACGACGTCTTGCCGCTCACCTCGTCCCAGTAAGCGCAGATCGGCTCGCCCGCCATCACCTTCTGTCCGATGTACGGTAGCCCGTCCTGGTCCAGAATGGCACGCTGCGCCTCCGACGCCCGGTAGTTTGGCGCGAATCCAAAGTGCAGCGTCGGCACACTCGCACTCGCCGCCTTGCCCCGCAGATCCCGCAGATCCACCGTCTCGCTCTTGTACACGGTTCCATACCCGAATCCGCGCTCGTGCGCCGACTTGTTCAGGATCATGGCATCCTCCATGTCGTAGCCCGTATACGAAATCACCGCCACAATCGCATTCGTCCCGTTCGGATAGTCGTCGAATCCGTACTTGTTGTACAGCTCCGGTCGCACCACCGGCGTCTGCGGGCTCTGGATCCGGTACAGCTTGTTGTCCGTCCTCCGCGAAATCGCCGTCGACGCCGTTCCCATCGTCTGCTTCATCATCTGCGTCTGGTACACATTTCTCGGGCTCTGGTTGTAATCCGAGAAGGGCGTCAGGTTGGCGAGCACCGAGAGGATCGAGGTCGGGGCGAGCTCGACGTGCGACGAGACGCCCTGGATGATTTCCGACGGGTCGCAGGCGATGTCGAGGTAGACCTGTTCGTAGGGGCCGACGAGGTCGATCTTGTTGTTGTGGAGCAGGCGGACGGGACGGATCATGCGTGACCGGTTGGAGAAGAGGTAGAGGCCGGGATACTGTCCTGACTTGGAGGTGGGGACGAATCCGATTTCGAGGTCGAGCGGGACGTTGTGGAGGCCCTCGGTCTTCCAGATGCGGAGTGCGGTGGCGATGTGCTTGGCGAGCGCCGGGGTGGTGTATCCGAGGATGGCGCCGTCGAGCTGGACGACGATGTTGTTCTTGTTGGCGCCGTGGGCGCTGCCGCCGCCGACGCTGAAGGCGGCCTCGGTCATGCCGAGGCTGGTGAGGAGCGCATGGAGGTGCGAGACGTCCGGCTGGCGGGTGGTCATGCGGCAGGTGTGGGAAAAGTGGTTGAGCAAGCCGCACGGCGAGCCGTCGGGCGTGTGGACGGGGCAGAGGAAGCCCCACGCCTCGGGCAGCAGCTTTCGCACCGAGGTGGTCTTGAGCTCGGCGAAGAAGGCGCCGCGATGCACCGAGCGGAAGTGGGCGAGGTAGCGCGCAAAGTTGAGCTTCTCGGCCATGATGGTGAAGCCGGACGTCTGCTGGAGGTCGAGACCTGACGGCGACGACAGGTTGCCGGTGGCGAGGAACGAGGCGATCTTGACGCCAATGTCGATGTTGACCTTGGCGACGCTCTTCTTGATGTAGCGCGCGTCGTAAAAGTCGACGCCCTTGAGCTTCATGCGCACGTCGCGCGCGATCTGGGCGCGGATGTTGCCGACAGCCTCGTCGATGCGCTCCTTGACGATCTGGCCCACGAGGAAGCCGGGCATGAGGATCTCGTGGTGCTGCGGCGAGTCGGCGTTGTCGGCGCACGACTCGCCGGCGACGAGCGAGTAGAGCTTCTGGATCATAAAGATGAGCATCTTGTACTTTTCGCGCGGACTGTCCAGGTGCACGAGGAAGATGCGGTGGATGAGCTCCGAGCCCACCTGGGCGTCGGTCCAGTCCTCTGGGCAGCCAAGCACCACGCGGAACTTGGAGCCGAGGTACTCGAGGCACTGGTGGCCCGACCACAGCGTGTACTGCTTGAAGTTGCGCAGCAGCAGCTCGACGCGGTCGGTCAGGAAGGTATTGTCAAAGTCGCCCTGGACGATCGACGCAAAGATCTCTTTGTCCGTGGCGTCGACGAGCGCCTTGAGCACCATCACCACCGGCACCATGTACTCTTGCTTGCGCCAGCTGAATCGCAGCGTGAGGCCGCCGTTGTGCAGGTAGTGCACGGCGTTGGTGACGCTGATCAGGTCGTCGCGGTGGAGGCAGCGGATGACGATCGCCTTGTTCGAGTAGCTCGGACCGCGCTTCTCAAACGACGGACGCTCGATCGCCTGCGGGCTGTTGGCCTTGGCGACGATGAGGTAGCGGATCAGACGCTCGTTTCCGTTGACGAGGTAGTAGCCGCCAAACTCGTTGGCCTCCTCGTGGTGGGCGACGAGTTCGCGCGACGACATGCCACGCAGGTTGCAGCGGTTGGAGCGCACCAGCACGGGGCAGTTGCCCAGCGCCACGATCTCGCTCTGCTCCGGATCGCCGTTGACGCTCCAGCAGAGGCGCGCGGTGAGCTTGCCCGTGTAGGTGAAGAGACGCTCGCGCGCCTCGGAGGGGAATACCCTGCGCTCGCGCACGCCCTTGGCGCGGTCGTTGACGAGCGGCTTGGACAGGTTGACGCTGTCCATGCGCAACGTGATGCGGTTGCCGAGGCCGCCATTGGCGTCGCCCTGGCCGTCGAAGACAATGCGCGGCGCCAGACGACGCAAACTCTTTTCGAGAAGGCCGACGCCCTCGTTGTAGAAGCCACCTACGGCGGACGCTGGCGGATCCAGCGAGGGGTCCTCTGCCCACAACGCGTTGAACGACTCGATGTTGGGTGCGATGAGCTCGGTGAGCTCGGGCGCCACAAAGCCCTTGTCGGTGGGAGCCGAGTAGCGCTCTTGACGCTCGAGCGGGAAGAAGGTGTGCCTCTTCTTCCACAGCGGCAGTTCGGCGTCGATGCCGCCCTCCTGTCGTGCCGCCTTGATCGAGTTGGGCAGCGAGCGCACGGCGTCGGGCGGTGTGGAGGGCCCGTCGAAGGACGAGCGCGAGCTCGAAGAGCTTGCCGAAGACATGGACTCCGACATGGTTGAATAGGACGCCCACTCCGCTTTCGGACTTGTTGAGGTCGCGATGCGAAGACTGGTGCGATCGATGGTAGGGTTGAGGTAGAGGAGGAGGTGGGACGTGAACGAACACAAGTGACCGGCCGAGTGCGCTGCGCCGCGCCGTCTGAGCACCCAAAAAATTTGAGAATTTTTCGCACCCTTCAGCCGCCGCACGGATGAATCCCGCAACCCGGCCCAAGCAGCATTTCTTTCTTCTCCCCGCTCTTCTTTTTTTTTTTAACCATCACGTGCCCTCCACTAGTGACACTCTAACATTTGAACTTTGTTTGATGATTGGCAGCAGCGACTGGACGTTCCAATCCCTCACTCGTTCAAGACATACACATGGCCGAAGAAAGTTCGAATGGTGATGGTGGTATTGATGCAAGGCGGCAGGAATCATACAGACTTATACCTCCCACGCCTTGGGCTGGCCGTCGTCGCGCGGTACGAATCGGCGATCTACCTCGAGTGGATCGCACTGCGCGTCGGGCAAGTCGCTACCGCTGTGCTGGCTTCTGAACTTTTCGAGCTCGGCAGACAGACTGATCTCTGCCTGTCCGCGCATCCATCCGTCCCTGGACTTCTTGAGTGCTTGCAAGTCGCCCTGTTCCGCCACCGAGGCCACGCCGTTGCTGACGGCGATCGCATTGGTTTCGCCACCGGACAGGCCGAGCGCCTTGCGCTTGCGCGCCTCTTCGCGTCGACGCTTGTCGGCGAGCTCGGCCATCTTGCGGTGTCTCTCGACCTCCTCCAAGATCGCCCTTGCGCCGCGCTTGTGCGCCAGCTCGGTGGCAACATGCACACCGAGCTCGCGAGCATCCTCGAGCGTCTTGCAGTGCTTGGACGCCGAGTAGCGCGACTCTTGGCTGCCGTCGAGCGAGACTACGATGGCATCCAGATGCAGCGTGCGACCTTCGGCAGCGGGCGTGGATCGATCCACGATACTGTACGACGTCGAGACGATCTTGTCCGCGATCGTCGTGGCGGAGGTCGAAGCGTCTGCGGTCTTGGACTGTGTCTTGGCGGCTTGGATCTGCTCCATCCCCGTAGCGAGCGACTCGAGCGGGGGCCGCGTGGGAGGCGAGGATGCGAGGATGCGGCTGTCTGCGCTGGCATCGGCGAGTTGGCTTGCGGGGATGGTGTGGCCATCGCGAACAAGGGGCACTCCACCGTTGGGCAGCTCCGCCTTGGCATCTGCGTCTCCCGCGGTGATAAAGTCGTCGACCAAGGCGATCGCCTCGCTGCGCTGACCCTCGACGTGGTCGTGATCGTCGAAGCGCGTCTCGACACCGACGGGAATGGAGCAGCCGCCCTCGAGCTCCCTGAGCAGCGCGCGCTCCGCCTCGGCACGGAAGGTGGCGCGCCAGTCGCCGATGCTGTGGATGAGCTGGCGGATGCGTGCGTCGCGGTTGGTGGTGGGATCGGCGCCCGCGGGCGGCGAGCGCACCTCGATGGCCAAGGAGCCCTGACCGACCGAGTGGAGCAGCACGGGCGAGCTGAGGAAGGCGGTGACGCGCGAGTGCATGTTGAGGCGCACCAGACCGGCGGCAGCGAGGATGAGCGCGGTGTAGGGACCGTTGGGCGCGTCAAGCTTGGCGAGGCGAGTGTTGATGTTGCCGCGAACGTCGCTGAAGACCAGGTGCGGGTATCTCCTTCGCAGCTGGGCTACGCGGCGGACGGAGGAGGTGCCGATGACCGAGCCGACGGGCAGCTCGTCGAGCACCTTGTACGGAAGGCCGGCCTTGACCACGAGAGCGTCGCGCGGGTCCTCGCGCTCGAGCACGGCGGCGAGTTCAAGACCCTTTGGCAGGGCGGTGGGGACGTCCTTGAGGCAGTGTACGATGGCGTCGACGGCGCCCTGCTCGAGAGCGACCTCGAGCTCCTTGGTCCAGATGGCCTTGCCTTCGCCGCCGATGACATACAAAGGCGAGCGCAGGTTCTGGTCGCCGGCGGTCGACATGGAGGTGATGGGGAAGGCGTGTGGGCGCAATGGAGCGTCGGCTGCGGGCTGGAAGGAGTGGAGGAGGTTGCGGAGAAAGTCGACGTCGTGGTCGGCGTGGTCGCTGTCGACCTTTTGGAGGCGCGTGGCGGAGGGCGACGATGATTCTGCCGGACTGCTACCAGGCGAGTCGACCGAGAGCGCCGCGGCGGCCTGGTCGAGCTGAGTGCGGAAGAGGGGTGAGGATTTGCCGTAGCGTGCTTCGAGCATGGCACTGACGTGGGAGCTTTGAACCAGGGCGAGCTGGCTGTTGCGGCTGGCGAGGACGAGGGTGCAGCTGGGATCAACACCAAGCTGGCCTTCGAGCGGCAGCGGATTGATGTTGGCCTCCTTGCGCTGTTGGTCGAGCTTCTGTGCGCGGTCGAACTCGTAGGCAGAGGCGCCGTGTGTGACGGCGAGCTCGTGCAGCGAGGGCAGCGTGGTGGTGGACGAGAGCATGGAGGACGATGCGGAGCGCGAGAGCGGCGGTGTCTGAGCGAGATCATCGGGAGAGCGGTAGAAGATGCAGCGCGAGTCGGTGGGTGGGTATAAGGTGGACGCTGGAGCGTCAGGGACGGGAGGGTGTCCGGGGGGCAATGGCTGCGACTTGGCGTGAGGCACAGGACATGAGGAGCCGTCGCTCCATGATGGTGCCCGGTGCTGCCGCGCCTGTGCTTGCAGCTGTTGCTGCTGTTGTGGCTGCTGCTCTGTTGCGTGGGTCGAGGTGTTTGGGCCGACACTCGAAGCGGTGCCGTCCGCCTCGGTGCGATCCGGGCGCTGCTGGGCGAGCGACATTGTATGAACGCGGGTCGGGGATGCTTGCTGGCCTGCTCGCTTTGAACAAGGCTGGAAGAGTTGGTGGCGCAAAGATACGAACGAGTGTGGGGAAAGTGCAAAGTCGCAAGTCCCAAGTCCGACCGACGACGGCTGTTTGCAAGATCGCTTAGCCGGCATGGCGAGCGAGGCTGCTCACGAGACGACATCCGCAGGGTCTCGTGCCGATGCCACTCCACTCTTTCTTTCAGCCAACAGCCAACAGCCGCGGTCGGAGCGCTGATTTGCCACGGCCCAGTCGAGAGGAAAAAATTGGTCCCGCAGCTGGCAGCAGCCGAAAAGCGCCGGTTGGTGCTTCGACGCGCCGATTTCTAATCAAGCTGGGCCGTCCAAATTTCGAGCAATAGTGCTTTAGTCAGCGTCGAGTAAGCGCATTTTTTTCTCGCGAGCTGCACCCTGTTAGCTGGAAGAAAGCCAAGCTCAGACGAAAGTTTTGGCGGCGAAAAAGTGGAGCGGTTCGCTACTCTCCCTCTCTTTTGCTGGGTCTTTGTCTCTCTGCATGGCTGTTTAACATCCGACCACCGACCCCTTCTACACACAACCAACGACTCAGACTGCCTCAGATTGGATCTCTGCATCTTGGCGACTGTAAGGCCTAGTACAGTTCATTCCAGCTCGGACTCTGCGACGCGATGGCCCGCAAGAGGTCCCGAAACTCGACGGCGCCGGCGCCAACCCACGAGGAACCACAGCAGGAGCAGACCATCCTCGGCGAGGGCTCCTCTACGCTCCCCGGCAGCCGCAAGAAGCGCGCACCACCACTGCCGGCGGACAACGAGCTGGACCTGGAGAAGCTCATCTTTGGCGGCTCCTCCTCGCTGCTTTCCACGCCTGCGGTCGCATCGCGGCCCACAGGTGAAGATGCGATCCCGAACGACGACCAAGATGACGATGCTGCGTCGCAAGGCTCGCAGGACCAAGCGCTCGACGACGGCGACCTCTTCATGGTGGACACGGCTGGAGGCGATGACGACGACGACGGCCAGCTCGACGCGCGTGCCGAGGCGTCTGGCTCCGAGCGCGACAGCGACGACGACGACGACGAGATCCTCATCGACCGACCTAGCTCGAGCAGTGCAGCGGTCAAGAAGCCCAAGCGCACCAAGCGGTGTGTGTGGACTGACCCCGACGATGCGCACCTCACCATTGACCTTACACGCGGCGGCACGATGGGTGTCAACGGCTCGCGCGTCGGCAACGCGCGTCTGCGCCGTCTGCGCGACGAGGTGGGCGAGTCCAAGATCAGCGGGCTCGAGTACGAGATGCGTCTGCGCGCGCAATTCGAAAAGCTGCACCCCCGGCCTGGCTGGGCATCGTTCCGACTCGGCACGCACACGGACCCCGACGACGCCGCCGACGGCTCGGACGCGGTGGTGATCAACGAGGACGCCACGCGGGGCATCCACGACCTGCTGCGCAGCGACACGGGTCTGGTGGAGGGCTACGCCGATGCAAAATCGGTCAAGGCACGCGGCAAGTTGAAGGCGGGCGAGATCGAGCTGGACCGGCTGCGCAATGCGAACGATGCGCAGAGCGCGCATGCGGTGGTGGCCGAGGAGTCGCTACCGGCGATCGAGATGGTGCGCTTCCATCCGAGCGCGCGCGCGAGTGTGCTCATGACCGCCTCCAAGGACCGACGCGTGCGCCTCTTCCAGATCGACGGCAAGACGAATGCGCTCGTGCAGACGATCCACGTGCCGGATCTGCCCATCCAGCACGCCTCGTTCCATCCCTCGGGCGAGTCGGCGCTCATCGCAGGGTCGAGGCCGTTCCTGTATGCCTACGACCTGCAGGCGGGACGCGTGGTGCGCTCGGTGCCATGGCGCGGTGCTGGATCCATGCACGGTCAGTCGTCGGCCGAGGATGATGGGACGGAGCTCAACCTGTCCGACGCCAAGTTCCAGCCGAATACGGCCGAGGCGGGAAACCGGCTGCTGGCGATTGGTGGGCGCAGGGGGGTGGTGCATCTGCTGGACTGGGGCAGGTCTGGTGCGGCGGGGGGGACGCGCC
>AWNI01000022.1:1104707-1118072 GCA_000517465.1 Moesziomyces aphidis | reverse complement strand
GAGAGAGAGAGAGAGAGAGAGAGAGAGAAGTGGGTGGGTGTCGCGCGCGCGTAAAGTAAGGATTTAAGCGTGTTGGTCTTGCAACGCCGGCGCCCAAAATAGGGTCCAGCAAAGCACTGCACTTGAGCAGCTGCAGCTTGTATGCGCGCCGCACGAGCCCCTGAAGCTCCCTCTCGTCTGCTCACCGCCTTGCTGTACCGTCACCACCATCCCTGACGGCCTCCTGATCGCAGCCGACACCATGTCGCTCAACTAGATCTCATCGCAATAGAAGCCAGTGTGCACACCACTGCACCCTACGCACGACGAACATCTCGATCCACAGCCACCATGTCTGCCACCGCACACCCCGCTCGACCCCGGGCCACCTCGTACATCCTCGTCTCCTCCGCAAACCCGGATGAGCCACAAGACTCCAACTTTCCATCCGAAAACAATGCGCCGCCGCCTCGTCTTCGACCACGCTTCTACTTTCTCCTCCCGCTGGTTGCCGTGCTTGACATTGCGCTGGCGATTGTTCTTGGTGTGCTCGTGTTGCGCCAGGAAGCGCGTCGCCGCTCGCATCCTGACAATGCAGCACAGCTCGACGATGCCGCTTGGGAGCGCCGCAAGATCGTCGTGGCCGTGGTGGTCTTCTCGGTGGCGCGCGCTGCTGCGTACGCGATCGTGGGCATCAGCCGACGCATTCGGCAGCTCGGCGTAACCGTAGCCGCGATGAGCATCCTCAGCACGCTCTTCTACGTCTCGGTCGCCAATCTGCTCTTCCAGGCGCGCCCCAAACCCGACGTGCCCGACGCTGGCCTGCTCTCGTGGTCCGCGATGCCCATTCTCGCCCATCCGTGGCACTGGCCCGAGGCGTTCCGACACTTTGTGCCCACCATGCCCATCCTCGTGGGCTCGCAGCAGGCGTTGACGCTCTTCGAGTGGATCCTCTACATCGCCGTCGTAGGCGTCAAGGTCCCACCCGGCGGGAATCCGATCACCGCCAAGAGATGGCAACGCAACCTGGCGCAGGATCCCGACTTCCAGCGCGGCGTCGATGCACAGAGCCTGTATCACTCGGACGTCGAGGATGGCCAGCCCGAGGAGCAGGATTCAACGCCAGCAGCAGCAAGCGTGCACACGCATCAAGCAAGGGATGCCTCTGCTGCCTCCACGCACGACGACCCGGCCGATGCGAGCAGTCGGCCGCTCCTCGCCACCAGCCCCGCCCGACCTTATGGCTACGGCAGCACCGCCTCCGAGCCCAGAACGCCGCCAACAGACGCTGCGGCCCATCTGTCCCCGGCCGCGCAAACGGCGCAAGGGATGAGTCGAAGCGCGTCCAGCCGCTCCGGCATGTACTCGCGCTCCCCTGGCGCCGCCGAACTCGGCATGTCCTCGCACCGAGGCTCGGCGATGATCGGCGATGATAGCGGCGAAATCTCTGAAGACCACGACGACGACGAGCAAGGCGAGAACAGCGATCCGGACGACATTATCGACATCACGCCCAACCGTGCCGTTGCGCGCAAAGAGGCAAGGCTGCGACTCGCGCGTGCAGCGCTTCCCGAACGCAGGGCGTCCGTCGGTACGCTCTCGACGCTCAACATCTTTGGCGGCCATGCCAGCGGCGATAACAGCGGCTCGGAGGCTCAGCCACGAGGTGCAGCGCGTGCACCGGGCGTGTTAGCCGATGAGGCTGGAAGCCCGCTTGCCCGTACGGCTCAGCACGACGACGGCATGCCCGCCACGCTCATGACCGCCGCGCCATCGTCCGAGTCGAGACACGCTTCGGCATCACAGCTGCTGCCGTCGTCGAGCAGCACACGCTCCGCCTCGACACGCACGAGCTCGGCCAGCAAGGACCGCAAGTTCAAGCTGCCAAAGTGGATGAAGCCCGGTCGGAAAAAGTAGATCCCCCAGCTTTGGCAATGGCAGAGACGATCTGAGCATGAATCGGCGTGTGCACGAGCCTGATGAGTGAGCGCATCGGGCGCGCCCCAAATGTGGAGTTGCGTCGGCTCATTGTCATCAGCTCAGCCGGCAGCCAAAAAAGCCAGCCAAGAGCAGCGCTCGGTATCTCCGGCTGAGGAATTTTAAACCAATAATGGCACCATGGCTCGTGCCTCGTCTCTTTTCGCCCGCTTTGGACGCACAGATCGGCGGATCTGGATTACGGAGCGCTCTCCTGCCTTCTTCCACTTCCGATTCCACCACCACATCCACATCATCCCCCCCTTCGAACGTCGCCTGCGCCTAGCCTCGATAGCCTCGATCGCCAGTGCGCTGCCCGCTCGTGTCCGTCAAGATACCTCGTCTCGCGCTCCCACGTTTCCAGGCTCTGCCGCGTGCGCTGCCTGCCTCGCGTGCCTTCTCCACCGCCGCCCTCGCTGCTGCTGCCCCCGCACGCTCCGGCCTGCGCTCCTCCAAGCTGACTCGCACCACCGCCGCATCTCGTCTCGAGCAGACCACCACCCACCTCGCCTTCTCCACCTCCTCGTCTGCCAGCATGCCGCCTCTCGCCAAGCCCTCCACCAACCACTACGACATGGTCGTCATCGGCGGCGGCTCCGGCGCCATGGGCGTCTCGCGCCGCGCCGCTGCCTACGGCAAGAAGGTCTGCGTCATCGAAGAGGACGGCCGTCTCGGCGGCACCTGCGTCAACGTCGGCTGCGTGCCCAAGAAGCTCATGTGGCACGCCGCCGACATGGCCGAGCACCTCAGCGAGGCGCCCGAGTACGGCTTTGGCGACGTCAACAACAAGCCTGCCGTGCCCGGCTTTGCGTGGAACTACTTTGCCGAGAAGCGCGACGCGTACGTGCGCAGGCTCAACGGCATCTATGACCGCAACCTCGACAAGGACGGCGTCGAGTACCTCTCGGGCCACGGCAAGCTCACCGGCGCCAACGAGGTGGAGATCACCATGCGCGGCGAAGACGGCAAGTTCACCGCGGGCACGCACAAGGTGACGGGCGACCGCATCGTCATCGCCACGGGCGGCCGACCCATCATCCCCTCGGACGACAAGATCCCCGGCGCCTCGCTCGGTGTGGATTCGGACGGCTTTTTTGCGCTGCGCGAGCAGCCCAAGCGTGTGGTCGTTGTGGGCGCCGGCTACATTGCGGTCGAGCTTGCGGGTGTGTTCAACACGCTCGGATCGGAGACGCACCTGCTCATCCGCCACGACACGTTCCTGCGTCCGTTTGACCCGATCATCTCCGAGACGCTGCAGGACCACATGTCCAAGACCGGGCTGCGCGTGCATCAGAAGACCAACATCACGCGCGTCGAGGGCGAGCGCGGCGGTCCGCTCACCATCCACACTGACAACGGCAGCCCCATCGAGGCCGACTGTCTGCTCTGGGCCATCGGTCGACGCCCCAACACGGACAACCTCGGTCTCGAGCATGTCGGCGTCAAGCTCGACCAGGGCGGCAACATTGTGGTTGACAAGTACCAGAAGACGAACGTCGACAGCGTGTTTGCGATTGGCGATATTCAGGGCAAGGCGCTGCTGACGCCCGTGGCGATTGCTGCTGGTCGCAAGTTGAGCAACCGCCTCTACGGTCACGCATCGCTCAAGGACGACCATATGGACTACACCAACATTCCCACCGTCATCTTTTCGCACCCCACCTCCGGCACCGTCGGTCTGAGCGAGCCGGAAGCCGTCGACAAGTTCGGAAAGGACAAGGTCAAGGTGCACACGTCCAAGTTCGTCAGCATGTACTACGGCATGCTCGAACACAAGGCGCCGAGCGCGTTCAAGATGGTCGTCGGTCCAGGAGACAAGGTCGTAGGTCTGCACATTGTAGGCTTGGGCGCGGATGAGATGCTCCAGGGCTTTGCTGTCGCCGTCAAGATGGGCGCCACCGTCAAGGATTTCCAGGAAACCTGCGCCATTCACCCCACCAGCGCAGAAGAGGTCGTCACCATGGTTCCCACCACCCACAAGCCCTGAGCCCTAACCCACCTTGTAACTTGATGCAGCGAGCCAATGATCAATCCAAGCGCCCCTTGTGCGCGGTTTCACTTTCAACCATCACTCCAGCGTGTGTGTTTGTGGTTTTGGTCATCATCATCTTCTTCATCGCACGCCAACGTGAACATGGCATCCGGCCTAAAAATCGTCGCGGTTGACGGGGTCGCCGGTGATAAAGACCCTGGACAGTGGTCTGCGCGTGGGCTGTTTGAGTCGGAGCGACTTGCGTCCGCTGAGGGTGCCGTTGGGATTAGCCGACATGGTGGCGTAGATCGAGTCTCTGCCGGCACGCGATGCGACCGAGCCAAACCGCGTGCGTCCGATCGTTGCCGTATCCACCTCCTCCTCCTCCACTTCCGGGGCGGGGGAGTTTCGCACCACATTTCGGATCCTGCTCGGCGACGATCCCGCCTCATCACGGCCATGCTGTGCCGCCAGGGCGTTGGCGAGCTTACGACCAGCGGCGCCGGCACGCAGCTCTTTGATCGCTTCGTCCAGCTGCCCGCGTCCGCGATACGACCGGCGTCCGGCCTCGTACGCACCCCGCTCCGCCTTGAGCGTGGTCTTGTCGCCACCCTCGTTGGCAAGGCTGGCATCCGCAGCCATCTGCGCAGCAGCCGACGCTCCCCACGACCGGAAGCGAGATGCGGTGGGTGTCGCCTCGTTGACGGGCGACAGCTGGTCCGTCGCCTCGAGCATCTCTTCCGCACTTGTCGGCTGCGGTCCGCCCACCGCGCCTCCCACCTCCGCCTCCGCCTTGCCTGGTGCCGCACCCGCATCGCCCTTCTGCACGCCCAACGGCCCGCGCACCTCGGGTCCGAACTGTGGGATACGCATGCCATACAGACCCTTGCCGAACGCCGCCTTCTGCTTCTTCTGCTCCTCGAGCTCCGCCTTGCGATCCGCCTGCAGCGTGTCCTCCTCTGCGCGCATAAGCGCCTGCCCGAAACTGCTCACCAGCCCGAAAAAGTCCTCGGGCTTGGTCTGCGTCGGATCCTCGCCAAAGTAGCTCAGCAGCTGGCTCAGGCTCGTCTGGATCGTGCTCCCCGCAAGCTGCAGCGCCTTGATCTGCGGCACCGACTGGCGCAGGAACTCGGCGGTGACCGTGACGAATCGGTCGCTCTGCGACGAGATGCCGATCCGATCCAGCGTCGCCATCTCGTTTTGCATCGCCTCGTGGCCCGCCACCAGCGCGGCGATCGACTGCATAATCGCCTGTGTCGACAGCCTCGCTGCTGCCTCGACATGCGAGCAGTCGTCCAGGAAGCCCACCAGCGTCTTGTCCGTCTGGTTGAGCACGCGCACCAGATAGTGCAGCAGCGTCGGCGTCCCCGCTTTCGGTTGCGATGGCTTGGTATCCTTGAGCTTGAGCAGGTCGCCCAGCTGGAAGCCCGCCGCCTCGCCACGGAACGTGGCCGAATTGAGCACGTTGCCGATGGTCAGCACCGTATGCAGCACCTTCTTAAACTTGGCGCTGGTGTTCATCTCGTCCGCCGCATGCTTGAGGATTCGCAGGTCCGGCTTGAGCTCCTCGAGATCGAGCTCAAACTTGCGCATGTACACCATGCACGCCAGACGCTCCGACAGCCGCGGGATGCCCAGCATCTCCTTGAAGAACTGGTCCGCCTTGCTCAGCGCGCCCACATCGCCGTCGTAGTCGCGCACCAGCTCCAGCTCCTCCGTGGTGGGCAGACACGACTTGATGCTCTTGAGATTGTCCACGCTCAGCTTCGTCTCGTCACACTGCAGCAGCGCGATGCGCAGTTCCGGGAACGGCACCTTGATCCGCGTCAGCACGATCGACACGTTCTGCGCACGCGTCAGGTCGAGCAGCGTCGTCGGGTTCGCTTTGCGGCCCGTCTGCTTGGCGTCAGGAACCGCCGCCGCCGGCCTGCTTCCGATGGAAAACAGTTCGTCGATCCGCTCGATTTCGCGATTCACATCCACGCTTGCTTCGGGCATGTCGTTCCAAACCGTGCGCGAGAGCGAGTGGGCCGGAATCTTGTTCCAGAAGAGTGCCTTGCGCTTCTTCTTTGGGATAAGCGGCAATGCGGGCGGCTTGGGTGCTCCCAGCATTCCCGGTGGTGGCGGTGGGACGAGCCCAGCGGGAGGCGGCGGAGGAGGAGGAGGCGCACCAGCGGCGCCGCCTGGAGGAGGAGGCGGCGGCGGTGGTGGTGCTCCGCCTCCAAGCGCGCCCATGCTCGCACCGGGAGGACCAGGCGGTGGCGGAGGAGGCGGTGGTGGCGGCCCGGGCATCGAGCCTCCGAAGCTTGGGGCAGCGTGCATGCCCGGCGCAGGCGGAGCTGGAGGGGGCGGAGGAGGTGGTGGTGGTGGTGGGCTTCCCACTCCTGCCGAGAAGCTCGGAACAGCTGGCGGTGCTGGAGGAGCTGGCGGTGGTGGAGGGGGTGGCGACACATCCGCGGAGCCTGGACTTTCACCTCCATTGACGATGCTCTCGCCATTGGGTGTTGGTGCGACTGCATTGGCGGAGGACATGCCAGGCTGAGCCGGGGGAAGCGGTGCCGTACGGTGACCTGCAGCCGCGGCGGGAGGAGCTGGAGCACCAGGCGGTCTCGGCGCTTGGCGATGAACGGTGGCAGCACGGGCCAAGCCAGCTCCGGCTCCATCCGCGGCAGCCGGCTGGATCTGGAGCTGGAGCAGCAGGGCCTGCAGCTTGGCCATCTCGCTCCTGAGCTTGGTGATCTGCTTGTCCTTCTCCTCGAGCTGGGTCCGCAGAGCCTCGGTCTGGTCTTGCGAAGCGGTCGCCTCGATCGACTTGAGCGCCTTCTCCTGCAGCTTGGCGACGTCAGCTCGGAGCTCCGAGATCTCTGCGTCCTTCTTGCTCAGCGCCTCGATCGTGCGGCGTGCCATCATGTCGGCTTCCATCTCGGAGTTGGCTGCTGAAGAACCTGATTTGGACGACTCCTGCTCCTTGTCCTTGGCCTCGGCCTCTTCCTGAGCCTGCGCTAGGCCGTTCTGGAATCGACCGTACACGGCTTCGAGAGCGCGCTTCAGGTACTTGATCTCGCGCTCTTTCGCCTCGACATTCGCCTCGGCGCCGGCGAGTTGTTCCTTGTGACGAGCGATCTCGTCCATGAGGTTGGTCCACTGTCGGTTGCGCTCGAGGCGATCCTTCTTGGCCCTGTCGTCGCCATCGGAGCGATCGTTGGGACGTGCCGCAGACGAGAGCCGATCCAACTCCTCCTGCAGCTCGATCACCTGCTTCTCCTTGGCCACCAAACGCTGGATGACACCGGCAAAGTTCTCCTTGTCGCCGCGCTTGGGAAGAGTGGAGGGCGTGCCTGCGGGACCATTCTCAGTGTCGGGTGACTCCCTCCGAAGTGCAGCGGCACCCGGCAGGCTCCTCAGCGTGATGACCTCGGCGGTCTGTTCGTTGAGCTTGGTCCTCAGCTTGGCCTTGTCGTCGCTGAGTTCCTCCACCTTGGCTCGCAGACCCTCCAGCTCCTCGATGAAGCTGCTGGGCACTGTGCTGGTGTCGCTCATGCGGTTGGCCTTGATCATGGCTTGTTTGCCCACCAGGTGCTGAATGTTGGCGAGGTACGCGCGCATGAAGCTGCGCCATCCTTCATCAAAGTCGGCGACGTCCGCGGAAGACTCGACGTACTTGTCGACGACAAAGAGGAGGTCGGTCTTGAATTGATGGTCGATGTCGCGGTCGAGGATGTTGGACGTGTGGCGCAGGATCGAGATCATGATCGGATATAGGTCCTCGTGGTCGTTCTGCGACCGGCGGAGGATCTCGCCGGCTTCGCCGAGGTGCGAGATTGCTTCACGATCGCGCTCGCGCTCGCGGTCGGACAGATGCAGCGCGCGGTCGTGCAGCTCGTCTTGGTCCTCCTGCTTCTCCTCAACGTAGACCTGGATCTGTGTGGCGAGATTCTCTGGCGGATCGACGTATCGGAGGGACACGAGCACTTCATTGAGGCCGCGACGCGCGAACTCGTCACGAAGCGAGATTCTTTCTTCCAGGTCCTCGGGACTGTTGGTGATGGCATTGACGAGCACCATGGCGGCCGCCTTGTACTCCCATTCGATCGCCTCGCTCGCGTCCGAGTCGTCAAGATCTGCGCCCTCGAGTCCGTCGCTGGAAGCGTGAAGCTTGAGGTCCTCCACGAGGAAGGCAAAGCGGTATCGTTCTCCCGAGACCACTTTGAGCTCCGACAGCGCTCCACAAACCATGCGATGGCCATCTTCGAGGGAGAGGACACAGAGGGCTGCCAGCACGTCGGCGACCTGGAGACGCAGCTTGTACGATGGAGAGCGCAACGCGAATGCAATGTAGTTGACCAGATTGGGCTGCTCCAGCACCCTCTCGAATCCAAGCTCGATGTTCATGAGCGTGCGGAGGCACTTGACTGCTTCGAGGAGGATGGCGTCCGACATGTCCTTCCGCTCAGCGCTCTTGGCTCGGTTGATGTCGAGACCTTTGACGATCCCGTCGGTCTCTTGCTGCATGATGTGTTCGAGCGCACCGAGACCGTCGCAGTGCAGGAAGCTATCGATCCAGGAGAGCTTTGCGCTACTGAGCGTCACACGCAGCGAGAGCAGATGCTTGAAGAGATCCTTTCGGCTGGGCTTGCTGTCCTTGAGGCGCGTGACATGGTTCATCGCCACCTGTCGCTCATCCGATGAGCCGAGTTGGTCGTGTCCGCCCGCGGCCGAGATGGTGCTTCCGCCTCCCCACCAATTATTCCACAAGCTCGCGGTGACACCAGCGCTGCTGCCGGTGTGGTTCGCTTTGATCGTGTGCTCGCCGCCATTGAGCGCCTTGGAGTCGAGCGAACCAAGCGAGCCGGTGTCAGACAGCACCGTGGTGGGACGAGTGCTTTCGCTGCCTCGGCTGGAGGCATCGCCAGAAACGCTCGCACGCGGGCTGGACGGACCGTCAAAGTCTTTGTGCGAGCCCGAGCCTGAGCCGTGAGTGTCGCTGGTCGCCCATGTGGCGATGCTAGAAATGCTGAAGCGGTTGGACCAGCCAGCAGGGATGATCGAGTTACGACCCATGGTGTCGGTACCCAGAGTGGGGGACACTGGTTTGTCGCCCTGCTGTCCCAGAGAGGCTCGAGGTTTCGAAGGTGTCGAGGTCTTGGCAGCTTCATTCTGGCTGATCAAGAAGCGCTTGCGATCGTTTGGAAGCGCCAACATGGCGGAGCGGCTTGTCCCTTTGATGCCGAGATCCTGCATGAGCTTTTCGAATCGTTTCTCGAGCTCGTCTGGATCGTCGAGCGCGGCGTGGGCTGGCGAAAGCTGATTGAGAGATCCAAGCGAAGGTGATGGAGACACGGTGCTGGTGTCGCTCTCGAGCTCCAGAGGACCGCTGACGCTGAACGTCTTGCCGCTTCTCCCGACAGTGCCCGGTTCCCGACGCACGGGCTGGTTCGGAGGCGTCTCGGGCATGGCTGCAGCTTCATCGCCAGCCTTGGGTGATGAGGGTGAAGCGGTCTCGGCGCCGCCGCCGATCCATCCTTCGAACATGCGACTGAGTCGTGCCGTGGCGGAAGGCGGCTGGTGCCTGCGGCCCTTTGGAATATTGATGGTGGATTCGTTCTCGTCATCTTGCGGTGTGGAGTGTGCTTCTGGGCCAGGAAGTTTGGCACTTCGGTCGGCAGGAGTTGAGGGTTTGCTACCCTTGAGCGTGCCTCCCGCTGCGTCGTCATCCTCGTCGTCTTGGTCGTCTGGCAAGCGTGTTGAGGCGAGCTTTACCGAGAGAGCGTCGAGCTCTGCATCGCCAGTGGATTGGGATGCCTGCGAAGCGCTTCTGGATCGGGTGGAGAACGTGGCTGGCAGTAGCGCGGCGGTCGCCTTGCTCACACTCGCCGATCCCCACAGGCCGAGCATACCTGATTTTGCGCTGGCCTGCTTGGTTGGCGAAGTGGACAAAGCGGGCTGGCTGCGGTCAGGCGTGGGAACGGCAGCGGGTACGCCGTTAGATCCTTGGCGACGGGCATGCTTGGAAAAGCCTTGAGCGACGGTGCCGAGCTTGGAGAGCCAGCTGGCGCTGATGGTGAACATGAGCGCAGCGTCCGAGGTGCTGGATCCCGCCAGATAGTTGGGCAGGGACGTTGTATCTGGCAGAGGTGCTGGCGGCGGCATAGGAGCTGGAGCCGAGGCTGGTGTTGAAGGTAGAGGAGCCAGAGCATAGACGACGCGGGCCGACTTGCTACCCTGAAGCACGACCCTTCGGATACCGAGCTCCTCGCAGACAGCCTCGACGAGCTCTACGGCGGTGGAGCCTACGCCAGTGGCACCGGGCGAAGTTGGGTCGGCAGGCAGGAACCACGAGCGCTGATCCCAGCCGTCGTAGATCTCGGGCACATGGCCAAAGCGGAGGCGGACTCGGAGTCCTGATGCGCCACAGACCAGACGAAGGCGAGGTGTATGGAGGTGCGAGGATAGCAAGAAGTCGGAGAAAGCGGTGGGCGACGACAAGTCGGGCGGAGGAGGCTGGACATCCCTGTCTTCGGCCGGTTTTGGCGCATCGACGAGGCTGCGGAGGAATGCGAACACGCCCGTGTGTAGTGGAATGATGCCGTCGTCGATGGCTCTGAGTTCTGGCTCGCTCCACTCGTAGTTTGGCGGTGCGGCTTGTACGGCCTGGATGCCCCAGAGCTGGCCGTTATGATCGATGAGCCATTTCTCTGAGCTTTCAAAGTCGTTGGAATTGGCAGACGGCCATGGCTGGAAGTGCGAGCCAAAGGCAGCTGTGAGGGAGTGTGTGTTGGTGCGGTCGGTGAGCAGTGCAACGATGAGGTCCTGGACCGAGGTGGAGGCCGACGAGGGTATAGACGCCGAGAGGATAGCGGCGTTGCCGGGGAGCAAGACCTGGAGCAGTTCGCGGCCGGCCATGGTGGTGATGATGGTGTCTCGTGAGGGTCGTAGACGAAGCGTGTGTAATGGGATTCAGTCGAAGGCGCGATCTCGAGGGGATCAAGCAGCCATGTTTGCGTGTGGGAGCGAGACGGCGTGCCGAGGAAGGCCGAACGAGGTTGTGGGTATTTCCGGAGCTCGGTGTGTGTTGTCGCAGGTGATGGTGTCGGGCGAGACAGCTGGTGATGAAGGTGGTGATGGCGATGATCTGACGTGCAAGTAGCAGCCGCTCGAAGCATCAGGAACGCCGCGGCCATGCGGCAAGCGGTGGGCCTCGCCCTCTATTTTTCACAGCGAGACAGGGTTCGGCCAGGCTGAAACATGGATGTCGGCTGCGGCTTGCCTTGCTAACACTCGGTCCGCGAGCCTGGCCTCCTCCGATGGGCTCAGTCGCAAAAGCGACCACCCGAGTGAGTGCCCGATCTGCTTCATGCGAGACGCTCCGATGGCAGAGAGCACACCGTAGCAATGCTAGCCAACTGCAGATACAGGACGCGCCCGTTCAAGTGTTGGTCTCGCTCATGATCAGCAGCGACCCTTTTCTCATTCGCGCGACTTTGGCGAGTCAGCCCATTCGATTGGAGACGCCTCTGCCAACCGTGTATGATCCCCATATGCTGGCGCCATCCCATCGCCAAGAGGGAGATGGCGTCTCGAGGGGCTCCGTGACGAGGCGGAAGGGACCAAGACGGGCAGGTTTGATTCGGGAGGATCGAGCTCCAGCTCCAAAGGGGAAGGTCGGCGTCAACCTCCACAGCAACACTGCCAGGGTGCGCGCGTCCAGAGGGTGTTTGGCTGCGAGCCCCTGTCTCGAATCTGTCGCGCTCAACCACGCGCCCCTCCAGACGCAACCGTGCTGTTCCGCACGAGAAAGTCGAGCTCTCGGAAAATGATCACGTGAGCTCTGGCTTAGGAAGAATCCGCCCGGCCCAGCTGCATCCATCGTGCAGAGCGAGAAGACACTTTTTGCCTCTAATCTTTGGCTGACACCATCCCATCTCCACCGCCCGGTTGACCCCATCGTAAAGCGTAATCACCGGCACCATGCCTCGCCGAATCCCTTCGCAAGTGCCACAGACCGTCTCGAGGCTGCTCGAGTCCGGCTTCCTCAAGCAGCAGCCGGCCTGGTACGAGGCAGTCACCAACCACCCACCCATGACCGTACCCGCCCGTCACCCGGTCAAGCGTCCCGATGAAGACCTGCCCGCGCGCCTGCGTTCGACAGCACAGACGGGTCTCGCCAAGATCGGCTCGTCGTCCAAAGCCGCCGCACCGGCCAACGCCAAGTTCGGTCGCGACACGACCAACTCGAAGAAAAAGTCACGCACCTTGACGCCTACGCTCAAGCCCAAACCCATCACGTACGACGAGGACAAGGTGCGACAGCAGTTCTACCGCGACCATCCCTGGGAGGCGTATCGACCCAAGACGCTCGTCGAGATGAGTGCAGAGGTCGGTAGCGAATCGCGCGTCAGTGGCGATGCCAAGCGTCTGCGTTCGTACGGCCGGGATCCCAGCGTCGAGGATGTGGTGGCATGCACCATCGCCGCCCACCGCCAGGGAGGACTGTCGTTATCACAGGCATACCACAACACGCTTTCGTCCTACCACGCCCTCAAGGCCGAGCACGAACATGCTACACGCTACGCTGCGCTCGAGGCGCGATACTACGGTGCGGACCTGGGCAAGTCCGAGACGCAGCGCGGATTCGAAAAGGAGGACAAGGCGCTCGAATCGTGGGCCGCATGGGCTGCAGGAGGTGCTCAGCTCGGCGATCCTGCCACGCAAGCCACCGAGGTGCAGCAGGTCAAGGCAACCAGAGTCAAGCGCACCGACGACACCTTCACCTCGGGTCAGGCATACCTCGAGGCGGCCAAGGCTTTCAAGGAGGGCAAAGTCAGCGCAGAGCGTCTGGACAGCGGCGCCGGTGCCACGGCGCAGCAGTCATCGGCTGGCGCAGCCGCAGGTGCACCCAACAATGCTCTGCCCGGCGACTCGGCAGACGACTTCCTCGGCCTCGCCCAGTCCACCATTCGCCCAACACAAGCACCAGCGAGCGAGCAACAGCCCGCAGCCGCGCGCAGCTGAGCAAGCGTTGATTCTGTAGACTCTCGCACTTTCCCGACGTTGCTGTGAGGGTTAGAATAGCACAGCATCTGGGTACCCGCCGTGTGATTTGTGCTCTCGCATACCTGAGAATGGGCTAGTGTGATCGTGCAGGACGCTGTCGATTCTACCAAGACCGTAAAACTGCTGGTATTATGACAGTGAGTCGTTCTGCGGAACAGATGTGAATGGCTTCAGGGTTGCATGGTCACCGAAAGGCTGTCTTCTGAACACGTAGGCTCCACCATGAAAGAGACTGCCAAACCCGAGAAAAGGGGTAAAAATGAAGGCGGAAAAAATGGCCAAATAAAGACGAAAAAAAGCATGAACTGCAGCACCTAGGATTCCCGCGTGGTCCCCCACCGCAGTACTGACTAGGCGATACCTTGCTTAACTTCGCAGATCGG
>AWNI01000022.1:1073878-1104607 GCA_000517465.1 Moesziomyces aphidis | reverse complement strand
CTTTCAAGGTTCTATGGCCGCAGATGTTAATATTCCATTGACAAGCTGTTATTAGGCCGCAATCTAAGTGCCTCCAAGCAGAAGCACCTGGAGTCGCCCGACCAGCCGATGCGGGGCGAAGGCTGGATCGGTGGGTGGTGCATGCTTGGCGCACCTCATTGTTCTGTATGGTGTGATCCGATTGCGGGGCTCGGCGTCGTCGCTAACTTCCAACACGCTCAACATTGATGGCAGTGTCGCGCTACGCAATGACGTCGTGCGATCCGGCTCGATCCATTCTGGCAAGGCGAGATGCAGAGCGGAGCTGCGAGTGGGATAGCTCACATGCGTGCCAGCTGCTTTCATCACAAGGGGTCGCCGCAGCCCTGCATCAGACTTAGCCTCAAAAGGTCGCCGGCTCGCTTCAGTCTGAAAAGAAAGCGTGTTTTTGTTTTTTTTTTCTTCTTCTTGCTCGGTTGAGCGGGTCGGAGAAGAGACGCGACACAAAGGGCCCGGACGCGTGTCGACCGGAGTTCCGTTGGGCTCGGCGTCGGCGCGATCCGACCACTTCGGGCGACATAGAGAGTGTTGGATTCAACAGCTGTGTTTGCCAAGCTTTCGAATCGAACGGATCTGCGAGACCGATGGAAGACGAACAAAGAAGCGGGCTCCCCCCCTCTCGGCTCTCGGCGCTCTTCGCCAGCCTCGGGCATCCTCACCACACTCGCATTGTTCGTCTCGCATTGTTCGTCCTCGGTCATTCCGACAGTGATTCAGCATGCACCTGCATCCCGCCGTTTCGAGGCTAACTGATCGTAAGGTCGAGCGGTGAGTCGACTGATCGACTCGCAAAGACGAGATGCGAATGCGGCTGGTGCTTAAGCGAAGGAGAACCCGAGAGGTGAGGACAGCACAGCACAGCAGAGCGTCTTGTAACGAGGAGGTGCCAGCGCACAACAATAGGCTCTCCTTTGGAGCTAAGAAAAATTTCGCAACGCTGCTGTCCAGCTGTCGCGTCGCGCCAAGGCCGGACGCACGCACCTGTGCAGTGCGCATTCTGGAAAGGCTTGGCGGGTTCATGCAGCGTGCATGGCGCCCGGTCTCAAACCTCGCCTGGCGTTGCTGCCAACCGGTGTTGGGGCCGTGTAGAATCCGTGTCGATCCGCAAGCCCGCTCTCGCTTGCGTTGGATGCCTGCGGCTCTGCCACGTCGGCAGAACGCGCCGCCCCCGAAGCGTGTTCTCTGCTTGTCTCAGCTGGGCCAAGGGAGCGAAATGTAAAGATTGGATTTGGTGGGGCCGCCAGCGAGGTGGGTTCAATGCAAAGAGAAAGAGGCTGGCGGTGGGCGGTGCGTGTTGTTGCTGTCACTTGCAGCTCGCAGCTCGGCCTGCATCCGATCCAACGGGCGCGCAGCCTCTCTGCACCAGCCAAGCCCTCGAGCTTCCTTCTCTGCTCGCCCAAATGTGCAGCGCAGTGCAGCGCAGTGCAGCCCTGCGCAGCTCATCGCAGCTCCAAGCGCCCACCGCCCCCTCTCGGAACTCAGATGAAGCGCCGTGGCAGCAGTCAATCCGCCGTGTTCGGGCGATCCGCAGGCGACAAGCGTGAATGTGCAAGGGATCCCGGCGTCTTCTCCCAAAAGACAGCAGACAACCCAGCACGATCCGAAGCGCCGAACCCGAGATGAGGCGGATGAGCTGTACCCCTGTGTTGCGTTGGCACTGAAAGCGCTCACGCATGCCCGACTCTGCCTTCCCTTCCTTCCTTATCCACGTCTCCTTCTCTCCTTCTCTCACTCACTCGCTCTCTTCCCTCTCCCTTTCCCCCTCTACAATCGCCTGGCCGCAGCATAGGACCGTCAGATCGTCTGCTGCAGAACGCTCGGCTCGCACCACACCACAGTCTTTACTGCTTCGCATCCCCGTGTTTGTTCTTAAAGGTCTTGGATTCGGACGCTCTTGAGCCTGACTCCTTGTCGACGTTCCCCCTTCACCACCACCATCCCCCTCGTTGCTCGTCCGTTCGCGTGATACAGACGTGCTCTCTTCACCATGCGTCTCACTGCCCTCACCGTAGGAGCCGTGGCTCTGGCCGCCCCGCTCGCCTCGGCCTCGCGCTTCCACGAGCGCGGCCTTGTCGATGCTGCTGATCACCCCGCTGGCCACCTCTTCTCCAAGCGCGCCGCCACCCACAGCATCACCAAGCGCCAGCTTGCCACCACCTCCAAGAATGGCCTCCCCTACCCGCCCGCCGGCTCGGACCCGCCCCCCGCCAGCTCGCTGCCCAAGGCCTGGGTCGACCGCTACAACGCCAAGAAGGCTGCCGGTCTCATCCCCGACATCCCGCGCTCCATCACCGACCCCAACACCCGCGCCACCGTCTACCCCGCCGGCACCGACATGACCAACGTCTGCTCCTGGACCGTCCAGAAGTGCGACACGGGCGACATCTGGCTCGCGCCCGACAACGCCGTCGCCATCACCTTTGACGACGGCCCCACCCCGCAGTCGCCGGCGCTCATCGAGTACCTCCAGGAGCAGAAGCAGGGCGCCACCCACTTCCTCATCGGCAGCGCCATCGTGTGGAATCCGGACATGATGGACGCCTACGTCAAGGCGGACCCGCCCATGCACCTCGGTGTCCACACCTGGTCCCACACGCTCCAGACGGGCAAGACCGACATGGAGATCCTCGGCGACCTCGGCTGGACCATGCAGATCATCTACGACCTGACTGGAAGCGTGCCCATGTACTGGCGCCCGCCCGAGGGTGACGTCGACGCGCGTGTGCGCGCCATCGCCACCGAGGTGCTCGGCATGCAGACCGTCATGTGGAACAAGGACGCCGACGACTGGTGCCTGCGCCAGGGCACCGGCACCGCGCAGCTCCAGACGTGCACCACCGGCGTCGGCGCCAACAAGACGAGCGTCATCAGCGAGATGACCAGCTGGGCCACCACCAACAACCGCACCGGCTTCATCTCGCTCGAGCACGAGACCACCGACCAGGCCATCGACTCGTTCAAGGCGTACCACCGTGCGCTCAAGCAGAACAACTGGAACGTCGGCCCCGTCCCCGAGCTCCAGGGCCTGCCTTACTACCAGAACCAGTGGAACCTCACCTCCAGGAAGGAGCAGGTGGACAGCATTCTGCCCACGCGCGAGCCCATCAAGGTCGTCAACTCGGACGCCCGCCGTGGCTCCAAGCGCGCTCCGGACACCAGCGCCTACGCCAACCTCGACGGCTCGGGCGCCGGCGCCCAGGCCTCGTCGTCCGCCCGTGGCGCCGCCGCTTCGTACACCGCCTCGGTCAGCGCCGCCGGCGCCTCGTCCACCGGCACGTCGGGCTCCTCCGGCTCGTCGTCGTCGTCGTCCGGCTCGTCTGGCACCTCGTCGAGCTCCAGCACTTCGAGCAAGGGCCAGACCACCTCGGGTGCGTCGAGCCTTCTCGTCGGCGCCTCCACCGTCGGCATTGGCGCCTTCGCTGCCGCCCTCGCCCTTGTCCTCTAAATACCACATCCCTGGCGCTTGCCATCCTGCATCCCATCAGCATCTCTTTCCACTTTTCTCTTTCCTACGATAGATGCCGAGTCGAGCCGTGCCGCCACATATTGTCCTGCTCAAGTGGTGGCATGCGCCGCAGCTAGTTCTGCGGCGGTCCACCGTTCGACTCGGCCCTTTGAATCTTTGCGTCTTTGTTCATTTGCTCCATTTCTCTCGCACGTAATCCGACCGAAGCTCCTCTCCGCCTTCTCTCTCCGGAGAATGCGTGGATGCGAGGATGCGACATTCCTTCTTTCCAAATCTTGCCTGTAGCGCGCGGCTTTCTCGAGACAAAGTGAGTGCGCGAGGGATGGGACGGTCTCGAGTGCGGGGATAAAGTGGGAGAAAGAGGGTCTTGTGACATTGGCCGACGCGCGCCTGGTGCGCTGAATGACAGGATTGCAGCTGTCCACATCCGTGCTTTGGTGGCTTGGCGTCCAGCTCCAGTAGGAGGGTAGAGAGCACGGGAAGGGGGGGGATCGTGGGGGATCGGCGTTGCGCGTCTCGTTTCGGTGGCGGCGAATGCGTCATGGCGAGACGCCGAATCGGGCCCTGTCAGTCGCCGTCGGGGTCTGCGCGCGCGGTAAAGTTGCAGGGTCCCCCTTGGCTCGCCACTCGTACCGCCCCTTCAAAGCCTTATTGTAACGCGAACAGTTCAGTCTCAACCTACGAGCGCTGCTGGACAAGGCGATACCGGGGAGACAGAGCCATGCTACTGAGAGAAGCGTCGCACGCGACGCTATTTAGACGACCAGGAAAGGGACGGTAGACTTCGGTGGTTAGATTGACCCAGCACGGTGGTGGGTTAGCTTTGGCGCGGCGAGTCGTACGTGCGCAGCTAGGGCAAGTGTGCATGGTGGTAGACTACCGCCACGGCATTTGCTTGGTCCCCGTCTCCCACGGGGTTTCGCTTAAGCCTCACCCTCCGGTATCGAAAGCATGTCTTGAGAAGGCCCAACGCCAGGCCGCCCCAGCTTCGGTGCATATATAGCCTCTTCCCCCCATGGGTCAAATCCGCCCACCATACTTCGAACGCCAACATGACACGCACATTGATCCGCTGGGACGATCCTCGAGTTGAGTCTGGCGCTGGACCGGACGAAGACGCCTTGATCCGCGAGGTCGAATCTCAAATCAACACGGCCCAGACCGCTGTCTGGGAATGTCACCGCCACGCCTTTTCGGGCACACACGTCAAGACGCAAGGCATTGTCAAAGGCCATCTCACCGTAGTGGAAGGTCTTGACACGCATCTGTACCAGGGGCTCTTCCGTACTCCCGGGTCCAGCTTCCCCGTCGCGATGAGGTATTCTACCGAGACAACTGATCTCATCGATGATCGCACGCCCCAGCCCCGCGGCATTGGGCTCAAGGTGTTCGGAGCCAAGGGGGACAAGTTGCGCAAGGATGGCAAGGATCCAGAGACGCAGGACTTTGAATTCAACTCGTGCGCCTTCCTCGAACTGGGCAACGCAAGGACATGTAGAGACATCATCGCTCTTCGCCTGCTCCACGGTAGCAATCCTACGCAGCTCGATGGAGAGCTCAAGAAGAGGGATGATTACAAGGTCCAAAATGCCCGCAATGTCGCACCCAACATCCACCTCGTTGCTCAAAGGCAGTACTCCCAAGCCGCAATTCGATATGGAGACTACGTTGTCAAGTACCGTCTGCTTCCGACCTCGAACGAGCAGCAAGCTCTGCAGCACAAAACGGTCGCCGAGACGGACAAGGGTACGACAGTGCTCAAGGACTGGCTCCAGGACTACTACAAGACGCATACGGCCACATACGATTTCCAAGTGCAGTTCCTCGAGAATCTTGACGAGCAACCGATCGAAGACGTCCGTGTCGAATGGAACCAAGACAAGTACCCCTTTGTAACCGTGGCCAAGCTCGAGATTCCGCCCCAGGAGTCGTTTGCCTCCAAGAGGGTGAGCTTTTGGGAGGACCACAATCGTCTCGATGTCTGGCATGGGCTGGTGGAGCATAAGCCGCTCGGATCCATCAATCGCCTGCGACGCGGCGTGTACAAGGCCTCGTCGGCCTGGCGTCACCGCATGAACGCCCGCGAAGAAGTCACCGTCAGCTCCATCGATCAGATTCCCGATTGACCTGTCCCCCTTCCCGCTGCACACACAAATGATCAATCATTGTCCCCATATCCCACCGAATGCTGCCGTGCAGTGAAGAGGGTCGATTGAGGCGAGGGTACAAATACATTGCTGACCAGAACTAAAAATCGATGGTAGGACGAGCCTTGTACTTGCGCGTGGCTCTCGAGGGCAGCGTGTGCATCATATGGTTTCCATGCAGTTCGAAGCGCAGCTTGCCTGCCGCATCGGAGAGGGGCACATCGATTGCAAACACGGCGTTCTTCTTGGGTATCGTTCGCGTGCTCTTCTCCTTGCCCCGCTTGTCCTCGGCCTGAGGTGGCACGGCGAGGATCAGGGTATGTTCGGTCTCCTTGACTACGAGTCCGCGCTGGGCCACCAGCGACGGATTCGCCGCACGCACCACCTCCACCTCGGCACCGCACAGATCCGCCTTGATCAGCGACGCCTGGATCGCACTCACCGTGCCGGATGACATGGTGCCGAGGTGCCGCGCGTCGAACTGCGGATTGGCCACCAGCTCGCCCCGACTGTTGAGCGCTACGATGTTGAGCAGCTGCTGGATGTACGTGCGCCACAGATCGTGCAGCGGCCGCACGAGGTCGTATGTGATGTGCGGATCCACGGCTTCGAGGCCCAGTCGCTTGCGCTGCGTGCGACTCAACGCCTTGCGCGCGTGCTTGTCCACCGCCTTGGCCGGAGTCTTGCCTCCGCGCGAGATGGAGCGCAGACGCCGGAGCTGCTTCGACGCATCCGAAAGTAGCCTCTGCTTGCCACGTACGATGTCCTTTGCAGCGCGGTCGTCGGTGTTGGGCTCTTCTGCCGATGGGCTAGGTTCGGATGTCTGCTCAGGTGCGTGTGTGTGTCGATTAGATCGGCCAGCGGCGATGCGCATGCGCTTGAGCTCAGACAGCTCGCTCTTGACCCTGCGTCTGCGACGAATGAGCTTGTTCTCGGCGCGGAGACGTGCATCTGCGTCTGTGCCGCCGGTCTTGGGCCGCGCGCGATCGAGGTTGGTGATCTGGATGCGGCGGTCTTGCAGTCGCTCGCGGTAGTACTGCGAAACCTGTGCGTCCGAGACCTTGGCGGGATTCAGCGCTTCCCGTAGCAGCTGATGAGCAGCGCTCGTGGAGCCAGAGCCGCTTGCCACAGCGTTGTCCACGTCCATCGTGGCGCAGGACTCGAACAGAGGCAGATGTCGGACGTGCGGAGGGAAGAAAGTGGAGCATCCAAGGGTTCACGCAAGATTGCTCACCGATGCGGGAAAGAAAATAAATCCATCGGGGCTGGTCACGTTCGCTCGCCCGATGGAGCGCGATCCGAGATCCGCCACCAAGCTCAGACTTGCTTCGCACGCACGGAAAGAGTCATTTCGTCAGCCCCGGCACGGTCTTGACCGGATCACGAGCGGAGGAACGAATGGCACAAGGTGCATGAGGTGCCGCATCGTGGCGTGTGTGTCACAGAGACCACGGCTTGGAAGCTTTGCCAATATGGGTAGCCGGCGATGCATTTGCCATGCACCGTTCAGGCTCGCTTCTCACCTTTTGTGGCTTGCTCGCTCGCTCGCCTGTCACCCGGGCTGACCACTTCTACCTGCAGCCGGAGATGTCCGACCGAGCCACAAACAGCCTCAGGCTTTCCGTAGGATGCTGCCGAATCGCGCCTTTGGCTTCGTGGATGTCATCGCTGCGTTGCTGGTCCTGCGAGCGTCGTCCTCGCTCTCGCTCCGTTTGTACTCGTGGAGAAGAAATCCTGTTGGCGTTGTCTCAGTGTGCGACGGTTTTTAAAGTTCCCAACGCTCGCACGCTGTGCAGCCTAGGTCCGGAGGTGACTGCAACGTATGCCCGCTTGCTTCCACCACGGGCATCTCGGGTAAACTTGGAGCCAATCAGGATCTGCCTATTTCGCAACCCCGCTGTGACGGCGTGGCCCGTTGGAACACACGACTGAACGTCCAGGTGCACGGCCCTGCCATGGACGACCTCGACTCCGAGCTTTGCGCCAAGATCATAGCGATCTGCAGAGTCGCACGCATCATCCAGTGTTGCTCGTGATGCGTAGTAATACCGTCGGCGGAAAAGCGAAGCAGCGGAGTTGGGAGCATGCTGCCATGGCGGAGTCGAGTCGCATCGCTCACACGAGACGGCGGCTCCAAACACCGTAGCCCAAGGCCCTGGCATCACTAATATCCGGGCAGCGTGATCCAGCTGCGGATCGTGGATCCGAATGGCGTCGCTGTGAGATGCGATCATTCGAGTCGGTGGCAGCTTTACGAAAGCCTGCAGCATTGTTTCTCCGATCAGGTGCGAGCTCGGTGGTCGGAGTGTGAAAACAAACTGCCAGGGTCGCAGTCCAGGCACACAAGAGAGAGAGGGCTAGACTGGCCTAGATGTCAAAGCACGGCATCTCCAACCTCCCGAAATTGGCTTCTTCGTCCGCTTTGCTGCTGCTGCTGCTGCTGCTCGGTTTTTGCCGTTTTTTTCTTTTCTTTTCTCTTTTCTTTGTGATTCCCAACATCAAGGCTTAGAACCTGTTGTACTGCGTGCCATCGACCTCACGGATGCACCGTCCGGATCGCGAAATGTAGAGAGAACAGCAGCGTGCGTCAAAGTCATCGCAACCGCAATTCCAAACACATGCTCCGCGAGATGCGGGTTGCACTTCCGCCAAGAGCCTTCTCGGCCAACGCATGGCAGCTGCTTCGCATTACTATAATAATAACTAAAAGGACGCCGCGCGGAGATAGTCGTTTGTGCAGAAGCCCAGCCGGCTCGGGTCGTGGTTGCCGGGGGCTCTCGTTTTCATGAGCGCTTACGCTGTGGCAGCAACATGACGTTTCGGGTAGAAACCCGCAATGCCTGGGTTTGTTGGAACAATGAGCGGGGCAGGCTTCGAGATTCCGGGTCGGCCGGTGCTTCTCATACGGTCGTCGATGCTTGGAGGCGGCGGAGTCGAGCGATGTATTGCCGCTTGTTCCTGCTGATCCGGGCCGTGGGCATGCCCTGAAGGCGATGATGACGATGGCTGCTCGCCACCCAGGCAACTCAATGTGCCTGGAGAACCATGACTGGGTTGGACCCTTGCCTGCCTGCGGCCTCGACCCCGACTCGCAGCCGAGCCCTGCGACCATGGGTTTTCTAAATTTGGTCGGCCGCCACTTCAGCGAAATTCGATGTGCCATGAGAGCAGAACGCTGCACGTCCGGCGGTGTGGCTGTGGAGCCTCGGAAACTCAAGTGTCTCGTTCACACGAACACAGGCACCCTCTTGCCGTCGGAACGACCGAATCTTGGTCCGAGCAGAGAATGGTGAGATTGCATTCAAATCGAGTCGATGATTCAAATTCTTCTCGAGCACCCGACGGGGTCGCCATGCCGAGTCGGCAGTCTTTCCCATTAAAAAATAATGAAGCGCTTTTGCAGGTGAAACGTGCTCCAATTGCTGTAAACACGCACACCACGCCCCTCGGATGTTGACCTCTCGGATGTTGACGGCAGCGATGGCGGTCACGCTATTGGAGCTCACTCTCTCGCCGTCAAAGGCGAGTGTAAACCCAAGCATCAGCACAGCAAGATGGACAAAATCTCGCAATCCTTTTTTTTTTGAGCGGTTAGCAAGTTTTCTTTTTCCCTTCAGCACCGCGGAGGTGGTTGCAGGGGGCGAGTTTTCGAGACTTTGTGTGCCAGGCTTGCAGGCCATCGCTGTTCTTTTACGCCGGAATTCGACCAAGTTTTATTATATCGTTCCGCACCTAAGCGACACACATGACGTGCATCTCGGTGCGGCGGTGTGGTCAGCACGGTTCCCCGTGTTCCTCGCATGCGCGTCCAATTTACGTCGCATGTGCCGTGTGCAGAGCCTCACCTTGCGCCGCGGCGCTCTCTTCCGCACTCTTCCGCTCGATTCACCCTGGCGCGCTGCGCCAGTGCTGGGATCCACTGCGTCGATCTGCCACTTCGGCGCCAGTCGTCCGCGGCACTCCACTCCGCGCCACGCCAAACCACGCCGAACCGCGCTAAGTTGTTCGGTGCGGGCCGAATCTCATCCGGTGAGAGTCGCATCATGCAGCCAACAATGCAGAAATTCGGCCGTGCCTCGGTTGCGAGGCTCTCTGCTTTGGTCACATCTCACCGAGCGGGGTCGCCCGGGCCGGCTTGCCATAGGAGCAAGTGCTGGCCCGCTGCACCGACGCGCAGATGCACCCAGGCGAGCAGGGCGGTTAAACCGCCACGCCTCTGGACCCCAAGCGCACTGCTGGTCGCCGTTCCGTGCAGGAACGGAATCGCCTGTCGCGCCAATCTCCCTCCGCGACTGCTGCGACTGCCTGGTTCTCGGGCTCTCCTGAAGGGGTGGTGCCCAACTAGTTCCTGCTCAGGATTGCCTCTTGGGTTTGTGCCCGCCTGCCTGCTTACCACCCTCCCACACTCCCCTTCGCTGACATAGGTACGCACAACCTCCATGCATGCAACCGCTTCTTTGACCTTTTCGAGGACGTGACGCATCCGACGCAGCTCGAGGGCAAGTCTTGGATTCCATCTCCGCTCCTCCTGCGGCTGCCACCACCCTTTCGGACGCTCAACACCTCCGACGGCATCAACAACGCACACTCACACGCTCCGCTCCCCACCTCACACCTCGAGCGACCTCAACCTGATCCCGTTCGCCTTTTTCTTGCTCCTTGCCTCCACTCCACCACTCTCCAACGTCTGTGTACACACTCTCCATCCAGCCTGCTAGAGTTCGCTGCCTGCCACTCTTGCCCTGCAACGCTACGCGATCAAGTCGCATCGCTGCAACCAAGCACGCAGAACGTCCCGACCTCATCCCCTCCCGTCGCATCTGGACGCAATTCATCGCCACGCTTTCTGCACGTTCGGCTCCTGCTTCTTCCTAGAGGCTGCCACAAATTGACGCTTGCCTGCCTCGCTCCGTCTGTCATCTCCGCCACCTCCGCCACCTGCTCGACAACCTCGACAAGTGCTACTGCCAAGCCCGCTCGTTGTTGCAGAGCCGCTGCCAAAGCCACCATCCGGGCGCATGTCCCACCGCCGAGCCCGCTCCTCATTTCATCTGTCGTCACCAGAACGTCGGCGCACCACCTCGCTGTTGTCTGACCCCTCGACCTGCTCTCGATAGTAAGTTCCCCCACGCGCATCCTTCGCCACCCGGCAACCCACTCCCGAGGCCCCACACCGGACTTGCAGCCCCCATCCTGTCCGGTTTTCCGCCGCACGAGCCGGCACGATACTGCCACTCTGGAACATTTGAGGCGCTGACATGCAATTTTCGGTCGTTGCCACACCCGCTTTCATGCTTGGCAGCGCGTAGATTCGACCCGCATCTCGTCCCTTTCGCCGCGCATCCGATTCCCACGTCGCCAACCATTGTTTGCGCCATTGATACGGCCGATCGATCATCCTTGCGTCATCTGCAAGACCTGCAGCAAAGTTCCGCTCGCTCATCTCTGCACCGGTCAGCTCGGCCTTCAGCCAATTCGTGCACGTATCAACGCTCTCGCCAATCATGTCACGTTCCGAATCGGACGAACGCGATAGCGCATTTGCCTCTGGCAACGGCTCTGGACCGTCGCACGCATCAGAGTACGTTCCCTCTCGTCTCGACCGACATGGCTTGACACATCCGGCAGATGATGCGCTTCGTGCCACACAAGACCGCTACAGAGATCCATATCCAGAGCAAGATCCATATGCAGGCGGCTCGCAACGCTTCAGAGGAGCACCAGTGAGCCCGTCCCAGGAACGCCAGTACCAGCACGAGCTCGAAATGATGAAGGCACGGGAAGAGCAAGAGCGATTCTACGCCACGTCTTCGTCACGTGGTGGACGCGGTGCCCCAGAAGGCAACGAGGTGTATGCCGGGGTCCCCGCCGCCAGCGCAGAAGCCAGCGGGTTCGGACCGCGAGCATCTTCGAGCGAAAAACCGAACCTAGAAGGCTTCTCCCGGGTCGAGAACGGCAGGCGCTACCGCCTTGTTGTGGTGCAACATCCGAGTCGAGCGCGAATGTGCGGATTCGGCGACAAGGATCGACGTCCGCTCAGCCCAACCCTGCTGGTGAAGCTCGTCATTACGGACGAGGCAACAGGCGACGAGATAAGCCCTCTCGACGTCAACACGTCCCTCTTTCTTCTTGCCACCGACCTCTGCCACCCAGACGACCTGATGCTCGCACCGCGCAACATCCTCGTTCATCATCACGCCTCATCTCTACCTGTCAATCCGATGCAACAGGGTGGTCACCACGGATACTCACAGGACGAGTACGCCACGCCGCACGGATCGAGCTACGGCAACTTCGCAGCCGAAGGTCCTTCGGATGCCGACTACCGGGCTGGAGGCGGTTTTGGAGCGGGCATTCCACGCTCGGGGTCTCCTTCCGGTGCTCCGGACGCACGCAGCTCTACGAACACACAAATGTCGTTCGCGAGTAGTGGAGGCAACGTGATCGCGGGTCAAGGCGAATCGTACACGCGCAACCTGGTGGGCGCGGCGGTGGCGAGCGCGTCCGTGCTCAAGGACGAGCAGGACAAGTGGTGTACCTTCTTCGTCTTCCAAGACATCTCGGTGCGTACTGAAGGCGTCTACCGCATCAAGCTCATGTTTGTCAATCTCGAGGTCAACGGTCGCGTCGGCACGGGCGTCTCGGAGGCGCTCGCCGAAACCTACACCGAGCCGTTCACCGTCTACTCGCCACGGCGCTTCCCGGGCATGCTGGATCCAACGCCGCTCTCGCGCAAGCTCGCATCACAGGGTATCAAGATCCCCGTGCGTAATGACAAGAAGAAGCAGCGCCGACGCAATGATGACGGCGACATGGGTGCAGATGACGACGGGGGCTCAGGCGGCGACGACGACGATGATTAGACACGTGCCTCTTTTGCAATCTCATACTCCTTCAAGTTGTGCACGCCAGGAGTCGAAACTCGAGTGATTGCTTTGATTGTCCCCGAGGCTAATCAGCGTTAAGCTCAAGATTGACAGCTCGGGACAAGGGTGGGATGGGATCGAAGGGAATGAGGGGCTCCGAATCTTTATCTATGTTAGACCCTAGCTTCTAGGTGCTGATTTTTTAAATCACGTGTGGCTCGAAGCGGGGCAAGTCGGCCGTTGCATTTCGACTTGGATCGGGGATGGCGATTTGGGAAATTCTCGCTTCCGAACCCAGCGTGCTGGGCGAGGGAGTCAAGTCGTCTCTCTCACACTTGGCAGCCGGGCGGGAGAGGCACGCGGGAGTTGGAGATTGATCGCGACGACTTGCTACCACCATCACCCCCGTCGGACCACCTATCATCATGGCATCTCGATTCGCAGCTGGCCTGTTTGGCCGTTCCATGCGCACCCTCCAGGCGCCCTCCGCCGTGCGTCGCTACGCAACCGCCGCTGGCGAGAACGAGTTCGTCGCCGAACGCGCACACCACAAGGAGCACGCCGGTAGTAAGTAGCCAAACGACACAAACGACAGTTCTCGGCTGCTGGGCAAGAGCGCCCGCATTGCAACCGCCCTGGACATGTTACGACGCGGCCAACATGAAGAGATGCTGCTTGGAAGTGGGACTTTTTTTGCTGACGTTTTGACGGGTCTCTTTGATGGATTACAGAGTCGGCGGATCTCTGGCGCAAGGTCTCTCTCTACGTCTGCATTCCTGGCTGTAAGTCCTCGACACTCATCTCTGCGTTCGATTCCGACCCAGTCGCTGATTTTGGTGCTGGTTTCATGTTTGCGATGATAGCGATCGTGCTGGGTGTGTACATCTACGGTATCGAGAAGCACCACTACGACCACATGGTCCACGAGTTCCACGAGAACGACAACCAGCCTCCCGAGCGCACTTTCTACGAGTACAACGTAAGTCCTCCCCCCACAATCACACGCACAGCCATCTTAAGAATGAGAATGCAACTAACACATGCGGCGCGTTTTGGTATCGTAGAACATTCGCAAGAAGGCCTTCCCCTGGGGCGACGGCTCCAAGTCGTTCTTCCACAACGACATGATCAACCACCCCAAGGACCCTTAAACATCTTCTCTTCCTGTTCTACCAACACATTTCTGTCGCTCACCATCTTTACGACGGAAGCTTCAGAATACCAAATTCCCTTCTACACATCCGAGAGTCGTGTGATGCACGGCCTCATGTCTGACTCCCGACCTCACCCAGCTCACATGTCGACTCTGCCATCTCAACGACCGCACACAGCACACGCCCACACAGCGAAAAGAGATTGAAACGTGTTCGCAACGAGCGGGCGACACTGACGATGGAGAACAAAAAAGCAGTCACAAAAAGCGGGGCGAGGGGGGAAATATCGAGTGAACGAAAGTGAAAGAGAAAGAAAATGGTCAAGTGGCAGACGCAAAGGACAGAGGATCGTAGCGAGTGTGTGTGTGTGCGAAAAGGGTATGCAGGAAGCTCAAGTGACAGCCGCATTTCGCAATCACTGCTGCGGCTCGAGGATCATCTCCTGGATGCGCCTGGCAAGCGACGAGATCTCGCCCTCGGCACTCGTGCCGTCGTCCGAGCCGTCGGTCCTCTCGTCCTCGGCGCTCTGGTCGGCCGAGAGCGAGGCGAGGTGCTGGATGAGCGGCAGCAGCTGCTCGGAGCTGCGGATGTTGTCCTCGAGCTGCGCATCGCCCGACTCGAGCAGCTGCACGATCGTCCACACAGCGATGTGCTGGAAGGTGGAGTCGTGCGACTCGAGGAAGCGCACCAGGTAGCCGTGCAGGCCGCCCTCGGGCTGGTTCCACACCGCGTTGAACGGCGCATAGTCGTCGGATTTCGACGAGAGGTTGCCCAGCGCCGCCGCCGAGTTGCCCTGCACCTCGACCGAGGGCGACGCGGTGAGCGGGATGAGCACCTCGCAGATGCCCATCTCGAGCAGCTGCGGCTTGAGGTCCTCGGAGAGCGCCAGCACGGCCGCACACGCCGTCATCTCGCTCTGCACGCTCAGCGGCACGTTGAGCACGAGCTCCTTGATGCGCTCCACCGCGCCCGCCTCGACGATCGCCGTCTTGTTGCGCTCGCTCGACGCGGCGAGGTTGCGCAGCGTGCTGATGGCGTGGCACTGGATCTCTTCGTTGTCCTCGTGGCTGAGCAGGTCGATGAGAGGGTGCAGGAAGCCGGCATCGATGATGGGCGACTCGTTGGCCGGGTGGATGGAGACGTTGCGCACGCACGCCGCCGCCGACAGGATGAGCGGCAGGAACGACGAGCGCAGCAGTCGCAGCAGAGGCGGCAAGCCGTTGGAACGCACGATCTCGATCTGGTACTTTTCGTCCGACGCGAGGTTACGCAGCGCGAGCGCCGACTGGCACTGCACCTTGAGCGACGAGCTCTCCATGAGGCCGATCAGGTTCTGCACGAGTCGGGGCTCGGTCTGGGCGAGCTTCTTGCGGTTAGCCGCGTCGACGGCAATGTTGCTGAGCGCAGTGGTGCAGTAGTACTGCACGTCCGTGTCCGAGCTGCCGAGAAGGCCGACGAGCACGGGGATGGCGCCAGCGTTGACGAGCTGCTGGCGGTTCTCGTCGCTGTGTGTCATGTTGAGCAGCGCACCCGTGGCGTTGCGCTGCACACGCATGTCCTTGGATCGAGCCAGGCGCGTGAGCGGGACCAATGCGCCCGACTTGGCGATCTTGGTCTTGTTGTCGTCGTGGGTGGCGAGGTTAGTGATGCAGCCGACGGCGTTGCACTGCACTTCGACGTTGGGGCTGAGCATCTGTCGGATCAAGGGCTCGAGGCCGCCGAGCTTGACGATAAGCAGCTTGTTCTCGGCATTGACGGCGAGGTTGCCGAGCGCAGCACTGGCGGCGCGCTGCACCTCGACGTCGTGACTCTGCAGGAGGAACATGATGGGCTCGAGCGTGTCGCGCCCGACCTCGCGCACCTCCTTTTCCGTGATCTCGGCAAAGGCGAGCGCAGCGCTGCGCTGCAGGTCCACATTGTCGCTGAACGAGAGCGTGGATAATGCTCGCAGCGGGTCGCCGGTGAAGAAGTTGGTCTCGGAGCGGTCTGCGAGGTCATGACAGGGGCAAATGGTCGGTCAGGGATCAAGCTGCTGTAAGACGAATCCCGGCCACGAGGCAAATACTTACTTTCAAGGTACTGCAGCAGATCGGCGACGGCATCTCGCTCATTGTCGAGCAGGAGCGGCTCGTAGTTGGCGTTCCTGGAGGAGCCGCAGCCGCAACAACTGCAAACGTTACCCATGGCTCGATACGTGCGACGCCCGCGCTTGTAGCGTGCCGGTGGAGTGCCACGTAGGATCTAGCTGATCGAGCTGCAGCTAGCGATAGGGAGGGGACGGCAAGCGCGAAGGCAGATGACTATTCGAGCCAGATGCGGGCCGCGTGTGCGCTTTGGAGGTGTGTCGGCAGTTCCGATACGAGGCAAGTGCGGATCAGCAGCGGTGCTGAGCGGGATCGACTGATCGATGCCAGGCTGGCTAAAGCGTGCGGGTGCGGTCGAGGATGAAACAGCGACGGCTGGCAGCGGAAGGTCGTATGCGAGCGGCGACGTTGAATGGACGGACCGGTTGCGTCTGCGAGGATGCAGTTGGACGTGCGGGATGGGGGCGATGCAGGAGATGCGTGCCAAAGGAAGCGGAACGACCTGGACGTGAGCGACGGGATGCCGAGCCAGCGAGTAGGTGTGTGCCACAACGACGATGGACGATGGTGGATAGGAGGTGGAGGCAAAAGCGACGAAGTGATTCGGAGATGGAGTGAGCGCTGGATTGGCTGGCTGAGTGTGGAAAGCGGAGGCGCGTCTTTTTGCGAGGCTGCGAGCGGTGCTGTGGGCGAAAGCGGCCGGTGCGGCTGCGCCGGCAGGTGGAGTTGGGCACGCAAGGGGCAGCAAAAGACCAACAGCGTCAGAGCCAGCCAACCCGAGCTGGCGCGCAGCGATCCCAGTCTCAGCTCAGCCCTCACTGCAGTCCAGCGCGGAGGCACGGTCGCTGCAGCGCGCGCCCTCGCTGCCCGTTTCTTGTTGGAACGAGCGCAAAATGCACGAAAAAAGGGGCGCGGGGAACGGGCAGGCAGAGGGAGAGGGCGACGCGAGTCTTGGGATGGGGCTGCCTGCCTGGCGCTCGGTCCAATTCGAAATCCACCCGGCTGCAATTCCAAAGGCAGATTCCAAAGGCAGTCTAGTCTTGGCTCTGCTGTGCTGTTGAACTTCTCGTGTGTTTGCGGTCTTTGAAATATTCAACTTCGTGCTTGCTCATTTGCACTCGTGGTGGTGACGTCCCGACCCACCACACCTCATCTGCCGTTGGCCGCCAGAGTGCGCATCATCTGTGGTGACCACAGCGTGAGCCTCAGGCTTCATGCACGGTCGGCGGTACTGCCTTCATCTCGAGTATCATTGTGATTGACGTTCGAATGCCTACGTGACAGCGTCGCCATGCTCACTTAGTGCTTGATTGACGCCTGTCGTGCAACTGTGAGCGAGCCGTGTGAGAATGCGACCGGCAGAGGCGACCGAGCCGGCCTTGGAGAGACAGGCGACATGGGCAGCCCACCGACCTTGGTGGCCGAGTCGGGCTCGTTGGCCGATGTGAGCGCTGGCGATGCCAGCGACGAGGCGTGCGACGAAGAGAGCGGTAACGGCGCAGGCACGGTCAAGCCTTGCAGGCGGTAGCGCTCGCTCATGCTCATCCTCGCCGGACCAGCGGGCGACATGCCCGCCAGGCTCGCCGGGCTCATCTCTACGTCGGCAGCGATCGTGTCCAGGCGCGTCGACGCTGGACTGCCCATCTCGCTCTGTTCCGAGATGGGCGCCATGCCGGCATCGTTGGCCTGCAGGAACTCGATCGGGATGGGCGAGCGAGCCGGAGCCGCCTCGACCGACTTTCGCAACGAGCTTCGTCGCGGTGGCAGCTCGACATCGTTCGGTACGGCCGCTGCCGGTTTAGCGCCGAACGAAGAGAGCGCCGGCGTCGATGCGTGCGTGGCGCCCACCAGGTTGGTCACATCCGCACTGTTTCGAGCCGAAGGGGTGGTGCCGCGCGACGAGATCGAGTCCCATCGTCGGCCGAATCTCGGGAAATTGGCGAAGCGCGAAGGCTCGTGGGTGTCGTTGCTTTCTGCCGAAGAAAAGATGCTGTTGCCCGTGCCAAAAGACGACGATTTCGAGCTGCCCGAACGGCCGCGCAGGTGCCGCGACCCGACGCTCGAATGGAACGCTGGGCCGTGCAGCATGTCGTACGAGTACTTGCGCGAGCTCGGAGGATATCGCTTGGATGGCGGCATCTCCGAAACAGGCGGTGCGGGAAGCGGACGATGCACATCCGCCGAGTGCATGTGCACGTTCGGCAGCGCCTTGTCGCGCGACGACGAGACAGAGCCAGACTGCGCGTGGCGTCCGCCCATAGGGAATGGCGTCGGTTGCGGGAAGACCGTCTCTCTCTCCGAGGAGCGCGACCACGGAAATCGGAACACCTTGTTCAGGCTCGATGTCGACGACGAAGAGCGCAAACGTGAATGGCCCAGGTCTAGCGATTGCGACTCGCGCGTCTCCTCGTCGCGCCCGGCGAGGTTGATTCTCGACAAGGACGCTATTCGACCCCGGAGCGTTCGTGTGCTTGCAACGCCCTCGCAGGGTGCGACAGCTGAGCCAGGTATGGCTGCCGCGCTCATCGATGGGAATGGTTCGGCTGCTTCTGCCTTGGACGGCACAGGAGGCCCGGACCTGTCTGCCTCGGACGACATGATCGAAGGCAACGGCTTTCGGGCCACAAGGTTTGCGACCGGCTTCGACGTCTGGGACGACATCATGGGCGCAGATGCCAGCTCCGGCGTTCTGAGGGTCGACGAGAAAGAGGGGCGCGCAGAGGCGATCTCGGTCGAGATCCTCACCACCTGTTCCTGCAGACCTGCGATCTCCTGCTCGTGCTTGCGAATCAGCTCCTTGTTCCTCTCCACCTGGCTCCACAGCTGCGCCTGTCGCGCCGGGTCCATCACGCTGCTCGCGCTCAGCGACCGATTGCGGCCTGGCGAGGACTGGCCGGGCGCCGTCAGGGCCGGAGTGGGGAATCTCGTGAGCTGTGACGATGGTGTCGCTGCAAGGTCAGCGCCACCGTTGGCTCGGCATCCGCACTGCCACGTGGCGTTGGTTTTGCCAGCGAGGGCACATTGCGGGCGGTGGAATGCAGAGGCAGAAGGTCGGATGGCAGGAATGCCGTCGTCGTCGATGCAGACGCTCCATGCATGAAGCTCACCTGGGGCTCTCTTGCCGAACTCGGGGGCGAAGCGGTTGAGCACTGTATCAGAATTACGGCGCACCAGCCTTGGCGAGGTCGGGTTAGGCTGTCCCGGTAGCGCAGGCACCGGCTTTTGCAGAGCGAAAGGACCGGATCTCGACGTGAGCACCGAAGCGGCTTGACGACGTTGCTCCGTGGGCAGAGCATGGCCAGCGGAGGAGAGTTGATGGGCTTCCGAAGCCGAGTCCGCCAAGATCTCCTCCTCGTCGTCAACAGCGAATTGGGCAAACCCGGTAGCTTCCGACTCGCCTTTCAGCAGCAGAGGGCTTTGCAGCAGTACAGGTGGTTTGGGAGCCTGCCTCGCAGCTGAAAGCGATGGCATACTGACACTCGACCCCAGGCCATCGTCCGAGCCGGTCGCATCGCGGCGGATAGGCCGAGAAAAGTTGTAGTTGGCCGTAAGGCCGTCTTCGCTGCTGCGACCCAAAAACGTGCGGCGATGCTTAGCCCGCTCTGCTCGCGCGTCTAGCAAGTTAGCGGGCTGTCCATCGGCAGCATCCCCGACGACTGCCCAGCTCGGGCTCTGTTGCTCGAACGATGGTCTGGAAGAAGAAATGTAAGGGATGCCTCCGGACGATGATCTAGGCACTCTGGAACCATCGTCCCGAGCAACGCCGCCGGCTGACCCACTGTGAGATGCAAACAACGTCGACAGCATTGGGCTCGAGCTTGATCTGGGGAGCTGATCGTGGCTCTGCGGAGAGGAGGCTTCAATCTTCATGTTCAGGGCGGAAGAGCCGAGAAGATGGTTGCGCCAAACGTGCTGAGTCGTGTCGAGCATCTGCTTGACCGTGTCACGAGGGATGTCGAGAGAACGCGCAAGCTCGTCCGTCGACGCATTGCGCGAGAGCGTCAAAGCTTTGCGGTCAGCGCCGACGACCAACTTGGGCGGGGAAGGTCCGATGGAGGACTGGATTGCGGCTGAGCCGCTAGCGGCCTGTTGCATACTGGATAGCCGATCGAAGCTGGAAGAGGAGCGCAAGGTCGGTAAGATCAGCGGCCTCTGCAGCTGTCGGGAGGCACGGCGTGAATGGGGATCGCCGTCCTGGTCCTGGTCCGTGACTGCGCCAGGGGTAGCGGAGATGGTTCGCGCAGCTTCGTCGTGCGTTGGTGCAGACGGCAAGCCAGGCAAGGCGGGAAGGGCGGCGGTTGGTGCGGGTCCGGGAGGTGGGTTTCGCGTCTGGCGGTTGCGTGGCGGCGATGCCGTTGTCGAGCCGATTACGGGCTGTGGCAAATGTCCGCCCGGGTTGGGCAGGGCAGCGGCAAGCACCTCGGTGTCCTCGTCCTCCATGTCCAGGTATGGCAGCTCGGTCGAGGAGCGACTGGCCGTCAATCCGCTAGCTTTAGGCCTCTCGATATCCCAGCGCTCGCCGCCGTCCCAGCTGTTCTGTTTGGACATGAGTGTAGGTCCCAGACTCCGAACCCCGTCAGAGTGCGGAAGCTTGGAGGGGGGCAGGTGCGCCCCCAACGACTCGCTGATGGAGGGCGGCTGTCGAGTGGTTGGTGAAGGGAAGGAGCTGATGAGCGAAGCCAGCGCCGGGGACGATGTGGGAAGCGACATCTGCGATGTCAGCGTCGTGCGCGATCCCTCGGCAGAAACGGGAGAGGCCAAGCGTGGAACGCGGAGCAAGTCGTGACCAGCATCGGCCGGTGAGGGGTCGGAGGTACTCGACAAGGCTGTCGAACGAGTTGTAGCAGAGATGCCGGCGCTGGAGGGAAATCCGACGAGCGGTGACTGTCCCATGGCTGGGGGTTCTCGTATTGTTGGGGCCTGCGGAGGGTAGGGGGAGTTGCTGGCCGTGCCTTCGTGGTCCGAGTCACTGTCGTGGTCTCGAAGGCTCATGTCGAGGAATGAGAAGCGTGATGCATTCATGTCAAGCAGGCCAGATGTGCTGAAGGGTCGACCGAAGCCCGCGTCATCAAGCTGTAAGGCGGGGGGCGGCGAAGCGGCCGATGAAGGCAGTGGTGGAAGGGGAGGGCTGAGGATGGGAGAATAGGTGGTGACGGAGTCGGAGGGAGTGGTGCGCTTAAGCTTGGGCGCCCATCGCGGTTGCCAGGCCTTTGTGGGTGCTTGCGAGGTGGAAGGATCTGAGGCAGTGTTGTGCGAGGACGTCTGATCTGCGCTCTGAGATCCTGATGGCTTTGCTGCCTTTGTGAGCGAGGGAACGCGAATCCGGAAGCGGCCGCTGTTGGTGCGCGCGACGCCATTGGCAGCGCTACTGTGCGTCGGCATCATGGCCTGCCGAGAAGACTCCGCGTTGGGCATGGCTGTCTTTGTGTGGGCGTTTGCCGACGTGGTGTGCAGCTGATTAGACCGATTAGCGTAGGGAGACGTTGACCTCTTTTCGATGCGAAGTGGTGGAGGCGGAAGAGCTTTTGTGGCAAAGTGAGATGCCATGGTCGAAGGCGACTAGCCTTGCTCGCTTGCGTGGAGCCTGCCTCTTAACACGCTCGGTTGTAGAGGCTGCGCGTGGTCATGAATGGCGTTGCAGCACGATCTGCAGGGTATTGCGTAGTGGGCGCAGTCTTTTGGGAGAGGGCAGATCCAAAGTTGTCGCAGTCCGGCTGCTGGAGGCGCTCCTGGCAATGTTGCACGCTGGAAGCACTCTTTGCTCCCGTCAGCTGCGATGCGATCCAAGCCCTATGATCCCGTGAATCCTGTCGGTGGTATATGCGGCCAGCGCGAATGAATGGATGGTGATGGTGGGCAAAGAACAAAGGTAGGCAGTTGCATGGGAAGAGACTGCTACGGCCGCGATGCAATTGGGTGGCACCGCGGGCTACCACCACCTCGCTGTGCGCTACGGGATGACGGAATGGCCGCGAGAACAAAGGCGAACCAAGCCCCAAGAGGCCGTTGGGTGCGTGCGTGCAGCTCGGATGTGGCATTTGAGCTCGAGTGTCTAACGCTGTGCCTACAAAGCTGGATGTCTTACTGTGCATCTGCTCGCCCGGCTCGGGGTGCGTCTTCTCGGGGACCTTGGAAAAAAGCGAAAAAGAGGGCGCACCGGCCGTTGAAGCGCGTCGAGCGCGACGCCAAGATGCCACGAGCCACGCGCGTCGACTGCAGTTGCTGTGCAGCTTGATTTACTGCCAGTCCGGCACCCTGCAACAGTAACTTAGCAGCGCCTCTTGTTCAGTGTGGCTTCAGTTAGCTTCCCGTCCAAGCTTCGCTCGAGCTTGTCAGGCACAATTGCCAGGGCACACGAGGATCGATCCATTTCGAGCCTCGCCGATTCGGACGTGCCGGTGCGGCAAAACGGAGGACCCTCGTTGCTGTCACCCGAGACCGTCACCTTGCGCGCACATGTCCGCACCCACACGTGTCGCATGCTGTCAGCTTAGGACGCGCCTTAGACAAGCTGCCATCCTTGCAGCTCGCTCCTCGCAGCTCGTAATGGCACAAGTTGCAGCTCGGATGGTTCCGAGCGAGGCTCTGTCGCCAACCGATACGGTCGGCACGTCCGTAGCACAGCTTCTGCTCGCCTGGCCGATCGAATCCTGGACAACGCACCCGTCGGTCAAAGGCAGCCAATTCTAGGGTTGTGGGAAAAAATGACACCTGGTGCATGAACACTGCCTTGACGCCTGGGAAATTTCAACGGACGCGCGAAGCCACCGCGTCTTCTCAAATGGATACCCTCTTCCCGCAAGATCGCAGTGGCCGAGCTGCATCGTTCTCCGCCGTTGCCCGTTCGATTGCAAGGACCCCTCGTCAGGTGGCTGACAGCGACAAAGGAATCCACTCCGACTGGACGCCACGCGCCTCTTTGCTATCGAATCCCGCTCCTGGGCCACTACGATCCAAGAGTTCGTTCGATCTACTCCCAGCTGAGTAGATCGGGAGCTCCGCAAACTTGATCCCGCCGATTCGATCGCCTTTGCGGAAGCTAGCTTGGTGACCTGCAGAAGCCTACTCTTCCCGCCTGCGTTACTTGTCTAAAGCTCATCTCAAACACAGGGAAAGCGACCACGTGGCCAACCGGTGGGGCGGATGCAGTCAAGAATGTCCGTTTTCGCGCCATCACAGCGCGGAAATCTATGCGTGAGAGTCGTACAAATGAGATCATGCAAAGGCGACGAGTGCCGAAGCAACCGCGGCCAGTGCGAGAGATGCTACAACGCCGGTCGAGGTGCCGACGGCGCCACTCGACTGGCCGGACTGGGTTCCGCCCGAACCCGATCCGGAACCGGAACCGCCACCATTGCTCTTCTTGGGAGCAGGTGGGTCCTGGGAAGCCGGGAGCGAGGTGGCGTCGCTGACCCTCTGGTCGCCGAGCTGACCGGTGCCGATCATGACGTGCTGGCCGATCGAAGGAATGCCGTTGACAACCAGGAAGGCCATCGCAGGACCGGGCTGGAAGATGTTGGCGTTCGGGGGCATGTTGGCCACATGAAGCGTGCCGCCCACGCTGCCGTCCTGGTTGGCCGTGTAGGTCGAGTTGAGCTCGAGGTAGCGCTGGCCAAAGTTGACGCCGTGCGTCGCAAAGCCCGGTCGGATGACCACCATCTTGGCCGTCTTGATGTTGGTGATGTTGTTCGACAGATCCGAGCCCGAAAGCGCAACGTCGAACGAGCCGCCACCGTAGGCGATCTGCGTGACGTTGGGCTGCGTGGGACGCGCCTCGTTGTACCACTTCGGGTACCACTGCTCCAGGCGGTACTCGGTGTTGGTGTAGTTGGCCGGGTTGTCAAAGCTCACGTCGGCGTTCGGGTTGGAGCCGGCCGTGAGCACCGAGCCGTCCTCGAGGAGAATGGCGGTCGAGTGGTACATCCTCTGCACCTGCATGGGCGACAGGCCGTCGGTCGAGAAGCGAGAGCCCTTGGGCGCGGTAGGGTCGTACAGCATCGGCTGGAAGTCGGGCTGGTCGCCGAGCGAGATGCCGAGGTTCTTGTTGTAGTTCTGACCCGAGTATCCACCGGTGCCCATTCGGACGCCCTGTCCGAACCACAGCTTGCCGTCCGGAAGATAGACGAACGTGCCCATGGAGCGGCCGTTGATGAGGTCGTCATCTTGCTCCCAGGTCGGGTTGCTGGCCTCGGGCGTGATGCGCTCGCATACCTTGCTGGCGGCGATGGGAAGCGGGTTGTACAGAGGACCAGCACCGTTGCCCCATTCGTTCAGAGGACGCTGCACACCACCGCAGAAGAGAACCTCTTGGGTGTAGTTGTTGGCGGGCGTCATGGGGAGCATCGCCACACCTGCCGAGGCCGGGTACACCTTCATAGGACCCGTGGTGGAAGGAAGGCCCTTGGCAACCGAGTTGGTGTCGAGGTTGTACAGTATCGCGTCCTGGCCTGCCTGAACGAAGAGTAGGCCGGAAGCCATGAGCCAAGCGAGCGGGTAGAGGTTCATGGGCAGCGTCTGGGTGAGGAAGTCCATGTTGATCGCATCGCCTCGAGAAGGCCAGTACTCGAAATTGGGCTGGTTCTGACCCTCGTCGGCGACGTATCCGCCGTAGTCCTCACCGCCACCGACCCAGAGAGTGCCGTCGGCCAGCGCCTCTACTGTCGGGTACCACCTGCGCCTCTTCATGTAGTGGTTGCCGTCGTCCCAATCGGCGGTGTTCTGGGAGTTGGGTGTGTAAAATCGTGCAGCGGCACCTCCATCACCATCATAGTAAGGGGCAGTGGTGCTGAAGCGGGGCGTGGTCGAATTGCCTCCAGGGCCGACGTTCTCGTTACCACCAAAGACGGCCCACGTGCCGTTGCCGAGCGACATGCCGCCTGCGCAGAAGGTGTTGGTGACTACGTTCATCAGACGGCCGGTGCGGTTCTGAGTGTCCCACTCCTCACCCCAGGCAGGGTGGCCGTTGATGCGCGCGGCGTTGCCCTCGGTCTTGTCGAGGATGACCACCTTGCCGGGCGCGCTGTTGAAGAGCATCATACCCGAGACGGACGAGGAGCCGACGATCTCGCTGCCTCCCGGAGTGGCAGCCATGGCAGAAGTGGCAGCAGTGGCGGCGACCGCAGCAGCTGCTGCCGCAACTGCACTACGTCTGCTCGGCATGCTGGACAAGCAGACAGGTATGGAAACAGATCTGGACCGGATATGGATGTTTCGAGGGATCAACGTTGACCGCTTAGAGCTCGAACGAGAGGAGGAGGAGGAGAAGGAGGAGGAGGAGGAGGAGGTCGGAAGCGATGCGTCCTATGCGGAATGGAAGGTGGGATGGACAGGCAATGGTCGAAGAGAGGTGGGGGTCAAGTCGGAAGCAGAAAGGGGTCAGGGAGAAGCTACATTGGATCTCGCTGATGGGCGAAGAGCTGTATATGCAGACAGTGGGTGGACAGCCCCTGGCGACCGTCGGGCCCTGCGGCTGCACAGCATGATCCGCGAGCTGCTTTCGAGAGAGCGTCACGCGGACAGACTGAGCCGGTCAACAAGAAGCTGCACAGCCTGCATCAGCAAAGGCTCGTTTGCCTGGTTTTCTTTGAGCGACTGGACGCTGTCCCCTCCAAGGCAGGAGGAGGATGTCGGCTATTCTGTTCGCCGTCAGGGCGCAGACTGGTTTCCTGGCTGTCTGCACCGAGCTCAAAACAGACTGAGGCTGGCGTGGGGGACCCTGAGGGCCTGACGTCGGACTTGCAGCGCGATGCCGGCAGCACAGCAGCAGCAGCATGAACCGCCGCACCACCACCACCACCAGCTCGAGCACGGCACCCCGTCGACGCTGGGCAAGCGAGGATCTGAGGCCTTGGCATTGGCTCGCGCGGCTCGTCCGAGGCCCTGTTTTTTTCAGCATGAATTTTCTCGCTTAGAACAACACGGACAACGTCGCAGACTGGCTGAAAACAGCGTGTTGGATTCGGCAAAGCCGCGACAAGAGTTCCCTTCTACTGTATCCCCCCTTCCTTCTCTCTCGATGTGCCAGCAACAGGCAGCACAGCCCCGCCGAAAGTGTTTTTCCTGGGGAGGTTTCTTTTGTTTTTCCAGAACGGATCGGAACTGCCGCTGGCCTTGTCGCGATCTGCAACAAAGCTTGCAGCTCGATCTTGTTTACTTCATTCAGCAGCTGTGCCCGGACCGCTGGTACCTCATCTGACGGCTTCTCTGACCTGCGAGCAACATCGCCGGTCTCAAAGGCAAATCCTCGGTACCTCCCAAAAACGCACCTTGATCGCTGCGCAGGGCGTTCACAGGGCAGACGAGGTGCAAAGTTGATTTTCAGGGCGCTGAATCGCAAATGAGCTTGAGGGGTCCCGGCAAATGAGAAGGGTTGGATTGAGGGTGCCTGCATCGCCCACTGCAGCTGCAGGCTCAAAATAGCATGTGGCTCCCTCGACGAACAATGCCCTCTGTCTTTTGACTGTACCACTTTGAGCTGCGAACGTGTGGGGTTGTGTCGCTGGTCCCCGACATGGACAGAGAAGCGAAATGCAGCCAAGCAAGGCATGAGGCGACGCCGAGGGCGGGGTTGGTTGCCAAAGGCAAGCAATGGCCGTTTCTTCGAAGGTCATGCAAAAGCGGCGGGTGAAACCCTTGCTTCACTCTCAACTCCGACGACCGTCGACGAGTTTTTTGTCGCGAGCTGTTATGCCGCATGTTATCACATGATAGACTTGTTTTCACATTGTCGCACGAGTGAGGCCGATGGATTTCTGACGCGCAGGGCTGAAATCGACCTCTTCCGGCTTGGCCCTTTGGAAGAGGAGCGGCTGTGGATTTCGGAAGCGAACGTTTGGGCAGCGGTTTGAGTCTGCGATAGCCCGCGTTAGTCACCCAAAGTGCGTGGTCGCCATCACAAGCTGGTCTTGCTCCTCCACCATCGTTGTCAACCACATTCCTCGACGCATCATCACAATGGACGCCCTTGTCTACCGAAAGTGAGCATCTGCTCTCGCTGCGCCCTCGCCGCGGCCCACTGCCGCCAGAGAGGCTACAGCAAGGCTACAACAAAGCTCCAGCAAAGCTACCTAGCGTCTGTTTGCAGAAGACTGACCCTCACTTATGTGCTGCTTTTCATCCGTCCAGGAACACTGTGCCCGAGCGCCAGCGCGCCCTCCAGGCCGACCCCCGCCCTGTCTTCCAGCGCCTGCCCCGCTCCAGGCTCTACATGGGTCTCTTCATGACCCTCTTCGGCGTCGGCATGTACGGCACCACCGTCGGCTTCTACAACATGGCTGTCGTACGTATCCCGCAACCGCCTCCACGTTGCATCGACCTTTCCGCCAGAACGGAAGCACCATTGTGCTCTTATGTGCAGTCACTGACCCTCTTGCCTCCTCCAATATTCACACCGTTCGGCGATCCTCTATCACAGGGCAAGAAGAGGAAGTAAATCTCCAGTATGGCGCTCGTTTACATGCGCGGTTGCTAGAAGACATGCACCGACAGCACACACAAGCTTCACACATTGCGGATTGTCTCTCGTTCCTCGCATCCACGTGAGAATACCAATCGCATCTCCATCTACCCTCATCTCTGCCCGGATCATCTTGGATTTCAGGCAGCACGCAGAGGATCTTTGGACACCAGGCAGTCTGCTGCATTCCACCAGCACATGGGCTTCTACGATTATGCAGCGGCAAGGCTCGCTGGTGAGAGGACGTCTAGTCGTCTTGCACCATGTCGAGCTCGTCGTTCTCGATCAAGTCGTGCAGGAACGCGCTGAAAGCATACAGGGGGAAGCCGACCACGTTGTTGTAGTCGCCTTCGATGCATCGCACCAGCAGCGAGCCGCGGCCCTGTGCACCCCAGCCGCAAAAGGTCGCAGAAAGCATGCCCTGTCAGTCATCTTGCCCACGCTTAGAGAGGTCAGTGGGGGTCGAGATCTTACCTGAATGGCGAAGCCGCCTGCGCGGTCGATGCCCTCGTTTGAGTCGACGTACGCCTTGAGCAGGTAGTACGGGTTGTCGGCAAATCGCACCACTGTGCGCTCGCACAACGACCTGCAGAAGAAACAACGCACCGGTGAGGGTGTCAGTAAAAGGTCAGCGGCGGCGCGGCGCCAAAGTTTGTCCGGGAAACGTACCTCATCTGGAAGCCGGGTGCTTCGATGACGGGCCAAATCACCGTGACGCCAGTAACGACTTCGCACTGTACCCGACAGACAGCAAGCGTTGACCAAAGTGAGCATTGTTGCTGTGGTGTGAGCATTCAGGATCGCGATTTGGGGAGGACAAGAGCAGCTGCGGAACGCACCTTGTTGCCGTTGAGGTCGGCGAGCATTCGGAGGTTGTCCTGCGCGTCCGCGGGCTTTTCCATGATCACTTCATCCTTGACCACCACCGTATCTGCCGAAATCACAAAGTCTGGCGGATCCTCGGGGTTCTCTTCCTACAGCGCCGAAAGCAAATCGGGAAATCAGCAAAGTCTGGCGCACGAGCATTGCCCTGCCGATTCACAGGCAGTGCTTACAACTAGGCGCTTGTACACTTCGAGAGCCTGTGAAGTGCATAGTCGAGGAAGGACGCGTTGATGTCAGTGCGAATCCCAGCGATGCTGTACCGTTGACCGCGGACTGACCTTCTTAGATCCTGTCTGGACGGGGTACTCGTAAACTGCGTCTCCGGTGAACTCTGACTTTGGCAGATCCTCTTCAAATGTGCTCGGCACGATCTCTGGCTCCAAGCCCTTTGATCAGAAGTGATCAGAAAAAGCAAGACGCAGTGAGTTCTCGGACATTCGCTGATGCCTGAATGAGGAGGGCTGGACTTACGACCGAAGCGAGGATCTGCTTGCGGCGCGGGCTGGAGCTGGCGAGCACGACGCGCTTGCCAGCAAGCACGTTAAAGAGCGGTGTGTTGAGCGCAAAGGGCGTCACTGGATCCGGTCGGGTCGTCATCGTGACTGTGGTGGTCGGTGTGTGCCAAGGTTGTCTTGAGCAGAGGAAACAGATGCGTGCATCTTGAGCACGGCCTGCATGGAAGACTCGGCATTTCAAAAAGCGCTTCCGAGTGGAGGCTTGCCACCTTTTCGATATGCTCTAAACTTTAACACACACATCGACTATCGCGATCGTGCATCCAGGCTCAAACCATCCGCTCGGTGAAAGCTCTCCTATGAAGGCCTAATGAGCGGCCATGGCATTGACTGAGATGTCGGGGATACGCTACGTCGATTTGGAGAAGCAACACAACGGCAGATCACATCCGCGCTTTCGATGGTGTCATCGAAGGAAGTCCCAGGGCCTCATCCACCAGCTACCCCAGCATCAAACCATGCAAAAGACGACTGATCGTTAGCTGCGTGTCCCCCAAAACGACCATATCACTGCATATTCACCTTCTTGGCTTCGAGCGCAGCGCCCCAAGATGCTTGGTATCCCGCACCGCCGTAGCTGCAAATGCGGAAAAGACAAGATGCGTCAGTTCCAGCCCGAGTCCAGACCTCCGTCCCCACAAACTCGGTGTGCTTACCCGTAGTTGAAGATGACCTTGACACCATCGACATCCTTCTGCGCCTTCTCGAGACGCACACCTCCTCGTCTTGCAGGCCTGAGCCCGACGTTGACGCCGAGAACCTCGATATCTTCGACCCTGGGCTCGGTTAGCGCGTTACGTTTGCGGGGGTCCACGAGCTGTGGCATGATCTTGAGGCATCTCTCTAGGATGGTTCTCGTTGTCTCTGCCCGCGGAGTGGGGTCCCACTCATCGACGATGCGCGTGCCGCCGCAGACGACTGTACCGTCACCGCGCGGGATGACGTACACCTCGCGGCCGCCCTGCGGTCTTACCACCGAGACGCCTGGCAGCTCGTGGCGTGGGTTCTGCCACCGATGGTGCTCGTCAACGGAGAGCCAGGGAGCGTTGACAACGACGACTTGACCACGCTGTGGGTGCACTGCAGAATCGTTGATGCCATTGATGCTGCGCGCCCCAAGGCCAGGACTGATGACGAGCGCGTCGACGGGAGGCACAGACGTCCACGCGCTGGCGTCGCGGCAGACGGCGCACGGCACGGTAGGAGAGTTGGCGATACGAATGGCGTGCTGTAGTGAGGTGGCTTCAGAGGCAACGACACGACCTCCGAGCTGTAGGAAGCGCTCTAGAAGCCAGTCGAGGTACACGGGCACGTTGATGTCGATGGTCGAGAACGTACAGCCCCACCCGAACCTCGGAGCCAGACTCGCTGAAGGAAGCTCCTTGAACTGCAAGGTGGGCAGATTGTCAGCACTGTCGACTTTGATGCCCTCTACAGTAGCTTTGCAAGATGAGAACTCACATCAGGATACCAGTCAAGTACGCCGTGATATGGCGGCCTAGTAGACTGCGACGGATCGCGCTTCTCAAAGAGCTCCGTCTGATGCACCCAAACGAGCGGCTCGCGTCCTTGAGCCGCACTTGCTGAGCTCGACACATCGGGTTTGGTGATTGGCAATAGCGGCTCACCGAATGCACTGCTGCCACCGGCCTTGTCCCTGCGCCATGGCTTCTCCTGCGTGAGCCGGCTCATCCTGTCGAACGTGATCTTGTCGTGCCTGAGGTCGCGTTCTGTCTTGGCATCGCTTACGTGGTGCCCTCCCTGTAAACGACGTCCCCGTCAGCTCATACTCTGCCGGAAAGCTTACAGAAGAAGCCGTACTTACCGCCCATACACTAGCGTATTCCGCCGAGTGTTTCTGATCTGCCGATGTCGCACTACCAGGCAGCTCCTTTGCCACAATTGTAACGCGGGTCTTCGATCGGCTCGGTCCATCAGATTGCGCCTCGAGGATGGCAAGCCCTGTTGAGAGACCGATGACGCCGCATCCTAGAATAGCTACGTGGTGCGATCCTGCCGTCATTGCACTGAAGAGCCACGTGTGTACAGAATGATGGTAGGGAGGAGTATCAGGTTGCGGCTCTTTCGGCGTCTCACCCCCCCCCCCCCCCCCCCCCC